>NW_020769463.1:699221-712474 GCF_900518735.1 Pseudonaja textilis
ATAACACTCATTCCATTCCAATTCAATTCTATCATTAATATTCATTATCTTAACATCTTTAACATTTCTTTCCAATTAAATATCATACTTCCTTGGGAACACTTATAAACTTCCCATAATTAATTCCCCCCCCATATTTCTCTTCACTTATAATTTATAAATCATTAATAATAATTGAAATGTTCCCATCCTTTCCTAATTTAGTTCTATCATGCACTTTATTTCATTTGTTTATTAACAAGCATTCCACTAGATTACAATAAATATTTTATCCATCATTTTAAGCATATTTTCAAAGATTATTTCTATTTGTAATATAACAATACTATCTTATGTACCTTTGCAGAATCCCTTTTACAATTAAGTTTTCACCCATTATCTCTAAACAGGCTTAAACTTTCAATTTTTATACCATTGACCTGTTTCTCTATATCTTGTTTCTATCCTTTATAACTTCTTTTCCTTTCCTTCTTCCCTCTCTTCTTCTCCCTCCCCTTTTTACTCCCTTGTCTCTCTACTTCTAATTCTCTCTTCTGTAATCCCCTCTTCTGTTGCTTTCTAATATTATACTTATTTTTCAAACTATTCTTCTTCTTTTTGGTTGTTTTTTCAAATCTTAAACTTTTCATTCTCTTTTCCCCCTTTCCTCCCCCCCCACATAAAATTACTTGATCATTAAAGATGGCTTCTTCTTTGTCCCAATCTTCTTGTTCTGTAAGCGTTTCTTGTTGTTTCTCATAGTTCCAGATCTCCATTTCTAAGAGTTGAAATACGAAGCCAAAAGAACCTCTCCCTTCTTATGCATCTTCTTTGTACTTTTTAAGTTCCATTTTCAGTTCTTCTAAAAGTGGTGCCATTTTAAACACTTTTAAAGAACCACCTGATTGATTTTAGTCATTTAAATGCAGTAACCAAAAATCTAGAGATAACCAAGTAATCCAAATAATCCCAAGCTGTTTCTTCTTGCTTCTTTTTTCAACTTTCTCTTCCTGGGGTTCTACTATTTGGTTGCCAAGTTTCAGTTAAAACGTATCTTTTATGAATCTTGTTGAGGTTTTGGTTCCAGGCAGTCTCTTCCATTATTCCAGATCCTGCCCTTTTATTCTTTTTCTCTCCTTTCCTGCTTTTCAAAGCTTTTAAGTATCCAGAAATCTTTATTATTCCTTTGACATTTTATTTTCAGCTTAAATGCCTGTTGATGTCAAAGTGGATTTTTTTTCAATTTCTTGCTTAAGTCTTTTAACTGTCAGTATATGGAAGGGAAGAGAAAAAACCAAACCAAATCCTTTCCCTTCCCTCTCTCCTTCGCTGCTTTAAAATCTTCTTTGGGAACAATGTTATTTTTTTTTATGGTTTCAATTCCAGGGTACCTTGCGTTGTTGCTTTTGCAATTTAACCCAGTCAACCAAGACTTTCTCTTCTTATCTTCCTCCTGCACATTCTTTTCCAGTCAAGTTCTTCTTTGAGGTGGCCATTTTTGACCACCGCTGCAACCGCCTTCGGGAAAGGTAGTAATGGCCAGCTGAGGAGGAGAGATGCAGCTCTCCTCAACCCTGCTGGCAGTCTCCCCACTCTTCACCACCTCTATGGGGTGGCTTAGCCCTGAAGCCAGCCAGCTCAGGGCGCTCCGGCAGCGAGCACAGATCAAAATAGTGCACGATCGTGGTTTCGGTCTCTCAGTGAAGAAACTCAAACCGGAAGTCCTTAGACTGTCTACTATTGACCTCACCCCTTTCCTAAGAGGTCTGTAGCGGGCGTGCATAAGCGTACCAACGTGCCTACCATCCCTGTCCTATTGTTTCTTTTATTTTTTTAATTTTTCTTATATGTATCCATGTATTCATAACTATGTTTTTACTTATACCTATTATCTTGTAAGCAATTGACAAAAATAAATAAATAAAATAAATAAACGGTAATCATTATAGATTATACAGAGCCTTTTTGATGAGATGGAAAGCTGTACACATTGTTTGTCACTATTACTAATCTTTCTAATGGGGTCTGTCTGGTTTGTAATAACCTGCTATCTGAGCCTGTTATGTCTAATTCAACACATATGATTAAAGCGAATTATGATTTTTTAACAGAATTACAGAGTTGTAAGGGAACTTGGAGATCTAATCTAGTCCAAGCCCTTTTTAAGCAGGAGAACCTACCATTCCGGGCAAATGGCTGTCCAATTTCTTCTTAAAAACTCCAGTGTTGGAAAAACACATAACCCACAATTGGATATAAATCAAGAATTGTCCCATTTTATGACTACCTGCTCCAGGTTTAACTGCTATTAAATGCAATAAGATTTGAGCTGTGAATGATTATACCAGATCAATGTATAGACCAGCTTGAGGAAATCTGGGGGTTGAAGCCCAGACATCTTAAAGTTGCCAAGGTTGGGAAAAACTGAATTGCCAAAAAAATGATGAACACAAGTTAGAGTTATATAGCTTTTGGTGCCATCTAGTATCAGCCAGTTTTTTTCAGGCCAAATATGGTTGCCCTTTCTTGTTATCAACAGAGTTGCCTTTGTCACCAACATCAAAGGGACTATCTTATTCTTTAGATGTGCAGTCTGCAACCCCATCCCACCTCAAGCAGCAAATGTGGAGAAAGTGAAACCGATAAGGAATATAAATAATCATTTGGCAATGTAACATTAAAGGGATGATGTGTGACAGATTGTTTGTTTTACAAGCTGTAAAAAAAACAACTGTTTCTTTCCTCCTTGATTCAGATATAATTTGTTAGCTTCCTTTTGATCTAACGATGTCATTAAGGAAGAACGGAGGGGGAAACTTTTTGTAAAAAGTCCCTTTTGCTTTGCTTAGTTAGCTCAGCACCTCGGGACCCCCAGGATTTCCAGACAATGGAGATTAATTCCTTGCTCCCTCCGGGCTTTCCAGTTTCTCTAAGATCTATTTGGGTCCCTTATATTTCGCATTTGCAAAGTGATTGCATGCATGGAATTTCATCTTATTTCTACTGCATTTGGTTTGGGCTTATTCTCAATATAAGTGTGGGAAATGAACTGTATGTATCTCTGAATATTGGATAACAACTCCCATCCTCCCCAACTCTTCCTAGAGATACTGGGCCAACGAGGGTCCCACCCATTCCCTGCCTTTTGTAAAGCAACTTGTACAAGTGGTGGGATTCAGAATTTTTTGCTCCCAGTTCTGTGGGATACTAGATCAGTTCTCTTAACTCAATGTTTCTTAACCATGGCAACTTTAAGATGTGGGGACTTCAACTCCCAGAATTCCTCAGCAGAGAGGGAATTCTGGGAGTTGGAGTCCACACATCTTAATGTTGTCAAGTTAAGAAAGACTGCTTTGGCTCTTCATCACGCAATCTTGCTGTATGTTTGGGCCGCAACATCGTTGACTTTCTGGAGATGTATACCTCTACTTCCTACTTATCTGCACTACCTGGTGGCACAACCTAATTGAGTACCATACAGGTGCAAAAAAAAATGTTGTCTCAAATATGCTGCCCTTTCCTGACATTTGATAGCAACTAAGTCCCTCTGAGAATAGAGAATCAAATATTCAACAATTTTACTTTGTTTCCAGATTATCTGGTGGAACCTACTTGCAATGGGATGGGGAAACTGAGGCTGAGAATCCTGAGGGACGAAGTGGGATATTTCTATTAGCAGACCTGGTGTTTTTTTTTTTGTTTGACCAAAGAAAGACACCGCACACTGAGGCTGAGACATCCACCCACACATATGCAGGAGGAGATGGAGGTCAGAGACAGGACAATGACATAATTCACCTAAGATTTTCTGCCAAATCTGATTAATCTCCTGGGCAGATGAATCTCCCTCCAGGAGTTGCTGTAAATAACCCAGAAGGTGGAAATTCCATTCGGCTGATTTTTGATTGCCTGAAGTCCAGGAAGTCAATGAGGTGATATCACTTGCTGTCCTTCTGGGTTAAGGGATAAGCCCTGGTGTGTAAGAAAGTTTCTTGCAGTTGGTTTCTGTTGACATACGATGGCAAATGTGGCAAAGGCAATCTGAAGACCTTTGCCCAGGAAGGGAATACTATAGAAGGCCAGAAGGAAAAGCCAGTCACACCACTAAACCACACCTGTTAGATTTTGGTCTGCCATGCAAGCATAGGAGCTTGGCTGGGAAGGTGTGTGTGTGTGTGTGTGTGTGTGTGTGTGTGTGTTGTGTTATGTTGTGTTGGGAGTGGTGAGGAATGGCAACCCAACCTTCTATTTTTGTCGTATTCATGAGGTGCCAAGTCTGTTCCTCCCACCTGCAGGATTTAGTTGTTCTCACCTGGACGCCCTTGTGGCACCAGGAACCTCGGCATCACCTGCTGGTATTTGCATCTCCTCCTCCTTTGGGGCCAGGCCAAGAAGGGTACAGTGTTTGGTCTCCCCACCACCACCCGTTCCCCCCTCCCCAGTGCCTCCTGTATACCCCCAGGAAGTTGGAATAAAGCTCAGGAGTGGCAACCTGCCCGGCTCCGTCAGCAGAGCTCCTCTTACTTCGTCTTCTGCAATTTCTATGCAAATAGTAATCTGATGCCAGGACGTGCGGAGAGGCTTGTAACTGGCAGCTGGTATGGCCCAACCCGGTCCAGAGTTATTTGCCTGCTTGCCATCTCACTTCCCCAGCTCTGATGCTCTGTGGATTCTTTCCTGCTGAGAGGGTATTTTCCCCCCGTTTGTTACTAAAAGTGGCATTTAGACTTTCCTTCATTTCGCCATTGTCCAGGAAGCCCCAGGTATACAGAGAGATGTGTGACAGCAACACTCCTGTCCCACTCACATGGGGGGGAGGAAGTGACAGTATCTGAGTCTTGACACCATCCGTGGTAATAGCGTTCCTTCCTTGGAAACACCTGGACCAAAGCAGTGATAGGGTTTCGGTTGAAGGCTTGGATCTGAAACAGTTCAAAATTCAAGACTGGAAGATCTAGTGGGTTGGGTGGCTTTAGCAGTGGGCAGAAATTCAACAGGGCATTACCTGGCTGCAACAGGAAAAGTTTTTTTTCCTGTGGGGTCCTTGCTGCTTGGTTGTTGTTGTTTTTTGCAGACGTTTCATTATCAAACTAGGTAACATCATCAGTGCTAGTTGGGACTGGGGTTTGCTCTCTCTCTGCCTCTTCCTATTAGTACTGATGATGTTACGTAGTTTGGTGATGAAATGTCTACAAGAAAACAACGAAGCTCAGAGAAGACCAAGGACCCTACAGTTCAACTCTGAGTTGCAGATATCCTCTTCTAAAGCAAGGGTTCCCCAGACTTGGCAACTTTAAGACTTGTGGACTTCAACTCCCAGAATTCTCCAGGCAGTCATGCTGGCTGGGGAATTCTGGGAATTGAAGTCCACAAGTCTTAAAATGGTCAAGTTTGGAGACCTAAAGCTTTGCCTGTTGAAATTCTGCCTGTTGGGTGCCACTCGCTATGTGGATGTTTTTTGGTGTGGATTGCAGCTAGAAATTAAATTTATTTTTATTTATTTATTGAATTTATTTACTGCCTACATCGTAGCAAACAACTCTGGGTGGAGAGTTTCTCCCACTGTGGGGTTAACACCGGAGGCTGATCTTTCACCCAGGACCCAATTTTGAAAAGGAATCAGCTGCTTTGATAGTTAGCGAGTAATCTGCCCATCCAAGATGAACAGGCTTGGCTCCCTGCCACTTTCACACCCTTCCGAGGCAGCCACCTACTTACTTTCTGCTTCCTCTTCTTATCGTTTCTCCAGTCTGCCCCATCTGTTGGCAGTGGTGGCTGAGGAGGCTTGGCTAAAGCGATGCCTGCCGTGAACTATGGAAACCTGGAAAGGATGTCAGAAGTCTTGACAGAGAGGGAATGGGTAGCAATTTCTTCTCCCAGGCTATGTGTCTAGTCCATTGTTTCTCAAACCTGGCTAAATTCTGGGAGTTGAAGTCCACACATCTTAAAGTGGCCAACATTGAGATACGCTGGACTAGAGACATAGGATAAGAAAAAAGGCAATGCATAGAAGGACACTTCTCTACCTACCATGGATGAATGGTTGCAGAAGCTGATGGAGTTGGTGAAAATGGCAAAACTGACTACCTTGATCAAAGAAAAGGACATAAGTACTTTTGTTTCCACATGGAAACCATTTGTGAACTTCATGCTTGATGTGGAAAAGAATGTAACTCTAACTAGGTTTTACAGATTAGACTGATCTTTATAGAAATGACTTGTTCATACTATTATAGAAAAGCAAAAAGCTGTGATTTGATGTTAATGCCTTACTTTACTGCAACAGAGACAGAAGTCAATGCTTCTTTTTCTCCCCACCCCTTTATCTTTCCTCACTTCCCTTCCCCCTTTACCCCCCCCACACACTGTTCTTTTATTTACTTTTGCACTTTGCATTTTATTGTACTCTATAATGTAATTTTAAAAAAGTAAAGAAGAAAAAGAAAGAAAAAAGGCAATGCAAAGGGCTAGGATTGGTTGTCCTGAGCATTTAGGTCTCAACACCTGCCTGGAGCATCCAAAGCCAAACCCTACCTAAGAGGACCTAATCTTGCTAAAGCAACCTGCAGCATCCCGTCTGTTTGACAGCTCATATCTACCCGGAGGTGAAATAATCTGCCCTTCCAAACATCTTCGTGTGTGCCTTTCCTTTCTTTCTCACCTGTCCAGGAAATTCAACAGCTTTCACTAGCGGCCCCACCCTTTCTCACACACCTTCGCATCTCTGCCGGCACCCCCCCCTCCTGTTTTAGGAGCTAGAAGGAAGAATGAGGCTATTTCCCCCCCACCCCCGTTTTTTTTTTTTTTTTGCAGTGGGAGTGTTTGCTACCGAGGGGAGGGACCAAGGGCTGGGAAATTTCAGAGGGGATAACACCTTGAGGACTGTTTATAAAGAGCTGACTCTTGGAAACTCATGTCCCAATCACGAGCTGCCATCTCCTCCAGCAGCTCCGAGTCCAAAGAGAAGAAGTGGGGGGAGAGGACAAAGAGGAGGAAAAAAGGCACCTGAGCATCTTTCACTCAGAAAGTTTTTTTTCCTTTTGGAAGAAGATATACCTTCATCGACCGTTAGGGGGTGACAGATAGGAACTGGTCTTTGTCAGGGATTCAAGACGTTGGCCAACTTTTCTTGAAAGCTAGTCATGAGTCCGTGTTTGGGTAAGTCTTCAGGATGGTCGGTTTGAGACTGACAAATCTGTGTGTGTGGGGGGGAATTGAGAATTCTTTGGGGAGCAGGCGGAAAACTTTGAAGAATGTTGTGACCCTGCTGTTTGGGATAGAGTTGGTATCTTTAAGATGAGGGGTGTCTATTGTTATATTCTTTTCTTTGATGAAGAAGGTGAAAATCTCAGCTTTCAATTGAATCTTTGTTACTTGAGATGTAAATGCTGAAACATTTGGAAGTGAGCCTCCCAGGTGATTCCCTGTGAGGATAAGCCTAAAATATAAGCAAAAGCATTGACAATTTGTTGCTACACGTTAACAGTATTCACCAACTTGTGGCCTCACATTTCCTAGGGAACGAGGTTGTTCCTCATGAGGCAACATGGTTGGAGTGGACTAGCGAGGGTGGGTTTGCAACCATATCAGTCTGGCCCCATATCAGGTCTTCCTGTTGATGGGGGCGGGGTGTTATCTCATTGCAATCCCAAGAAGAAGATAGGAGAAAGAAGACCAGGAGGGGATCCATTTGGGTGGGAAGAGGTGGCTGAACAAGACTTGTGTTTCTGAAATCAGCATCACTGGAGCTTGGCTAAGGCTCAAGTTCCTTCAAAAGGATGGCTCTCTTGTGGACCCTTTATGGCTCTTCCATCCTTAAAGCATATGAAGAATGGTTGCTAAAACTTAGGAAGAATGATTGCAGGTATGTCTAATCTAATGAAAAGAAGGACTAAGGGGAGACATGATAGCAGTATTCCAATATCTCAGGGGCTGCCACAAAGAAGAGGGAGTCAAGCTATTCTCCAAAGCTCCTGAGGGCAGAACAAGAAGCAATGGTGGAAACTAATCAAGGAGAGAAGCAACTTAGAACTAAGGAGAAATTTCCTGACAGTTAGAACAATTAGTCAGTGGAACAATTTGCCCTCAGAAGTTGTGGGTGCTCTATCACGGGAGTTTTTTAAGAAGAGATTGGACATCTATATGTCTGAAATTGTATAAGGTTTCCTGATTGAGCAGCGGGTTGGACTAGAAGATCTCCAAGGTCCTTTTGAACTCTGTTATTCTGTTATTCCTTCATTCAATTGTCATTGGTTCATTGGCCTTCTCTGGGCACCTTCCTTTGTCTTGATGATCTGGGAAATCATAAAGATAAACCTTACTGAAGAGGGCAAACACATGAGTTGGCAATGGCTCATCCAAGAAAGGGAAGCCTTCGAAGGTCCACCAAGTCTGATGCAGATTCAGAAGGTTTTCTTCCTTTTTCTTTTTCCAGTTACAAGCCTCTGCCTAATTTGTGCAAGCCTGGTCCACGTTGTCTCTCCTGAAAGGGACGGTTCTGTTAACACTGCCATCCACCAAACCTTCAACCTGGCTTCTCACCTGAAAGGCAATAGTTCCATCCTCCTTGAGACCTATGTAAGTTGTTTTATCCTGAAAGATCTGGAGACCTTAAGCAGGTTGCACAGGTTTTTGCATCAGGGGAGGGGTCCATAAGTGTTTTTGGGGAAACCCAAACTTTTCTTGGAAATGGATTCTGTTCTCAAGAAAGATAGCCCACTGGAACAAAGGAACCTTGCTTGGTGTTTAATAGGTGACATCCTCAATTGATGCTAAGTCCAAGAGAACAGAACAGCTGCCCTACCTGTAGGTACAGGCAGTCCTCGACTTACAACAGTTCACTTAGTGACCATTCAAAGTTACAATGGCAATGAAAAAAGTGACTTATGACCGTTTTTCATAGTTATAACCTTTGCAGCACCCCCATGGTCATGTGAACAAAATTCAGATGCTAGGCAATTGGTGACCTTCTGACAAGCAAAGTCAATGGGGAAGCTAGATTCACTTAACAACCGGGTTACTAATTTAACAACTGCAATGATTCACTTAACAAATGTGGCAAGAAAAGTCATAAAGTGGGGCAAAACTCACTTAACAAATTTCTCCCTAAGCAACATAAATGTTGGTCTCAATTGTAGTCATAGGTTGAGGACTGCCTGTATTAAGTGTGCCCACCATAAATTTTATGATGAATTCCCTGATTTATATCCTGCAAAATTCCTTAATATGAAAGATGAGACCATTTGAAAAAAATCACTGCTCAGCAGTGATGGTTAAATACATGTTTTTAAAAAGCCAATTCTCTGCCAGACCCATTCTGCTGTAATTTATAAACTGCTTCAATCAAAGCAATTGTAATGAGTGTTCAAAAGCAATAACTCTCTGTAGCCGATACAATTGTAATAACAATAAAATGCAATAATATGCTTTTTTTTAAAAAAAATGCAGTGCATAATTTAATAAGATTAGTAAGTGCATATTCCTGGCATGAGCAAACTACGTGGCATCCAAGTCCCAAAGGCCATCCAGAGGAACAAAATTGGAGTTTCTTTGTCATAGGGACAAGATGTCTCTCTAAAGAATGCCTGCTTTTGGACTCTTCTCACTGAAACTCTTGAGGGCAAGGGATCTCCAATTGGCATTCTGTAGACTGAATGGACAGAATTCTAGAGGATGGTCTGGAAGGTACCAAAATCTTGAACCAGATGTAGCTTTATGGAAGATAATCAGGATCTTGACTTAAACTTGGAAGCATCTTGGTAATTGCCTAGTTGTTGTTGTATGACATAACAAGAGTGTTTGGCCTGCATCTGGATCATTGCATTTTGCATCTATTGGTTGCTAGATAGTCTTCAGGGGCAGCCCCATATAGAGCAAATTGTGGTAATCTATAGAGGAGATGATAACTACGTCTCATCCCAGATGCAGCCATAATCAATGCATTAGCCTCAGCTGAGCAAAGGCTCTTCAGCAGTGGTGCTGAGGCGATTAGGACCTCAGGTGTCTTCTCCATGGGGTGAGCACCATCCTATTGAGAGTCCAGGATAGTATAATCCCAGATTTAGAGGGTTTCTAAATAAATATCCACCTCCACTTCCTTGGAATGAATCAAAGCCTGCCTTTCAGAACCTCATAGTCTCCAAATGTTGGGTCAAGACTTATTCCACATCCTTCTTTTGATCCAGAGTGGAGATTTATTATTGGATATAATTTGAAGACAGATCGGTGATACGTCACTCAGTGGTGGGATTCAATTTTTTTTTACTACTGGTCCTGTGGGTGTGGCTTAATGGGCATGGTGCAGCTTGGTGGGCGTGGCTTGGTGGGCGTGGAAAGACTGTGCAAAATCCCCATTCCTGCCCTAGCCCCGCTAACCTGCTTTCCATCTCCGTTCTCCTGTGCAGGGCAACCAAAGAAGACCCAGCTGATCAGCTAGGACTCAGGAGGCATAGAATAGATGGGGGCAGGGCTAGTCAGACATGGGATTTGTCAGTTCACTGAACTACTCAAAATTTCCACTACCGGTCAGAACTGGTCAGAACTGACTGAATATCACCTCTGACCTCACTCCATATTGGTGGGTGATGCTTCCCAGTGGCTGTTAAAGAGGAGCAAGAAGATGAATGAACCCTGAGGAGCATTTAAGTGGGTTCTTCTTTTGCTGATAACCAACTTGAACATTTCACTCAGGAAGGTTGTTAAATGGCAACTTCAAGCCCCAAACTTCATAGGTGGTACAGGAGCATACTGTACTGTCATCAACAGTACCAAAAACCACTGAGATGTCCGCAAGACAAACAGGGGTGGGATTCAAATTTCTTAACAACCAGTTCTGTGGGTGTGGCCTAATTTGTGGGTGTGGCTTGGTGGTCATGTGACTGGGTGGGCATGGCATGTATGTAAATATTAAAAATATTTATGTAAATATTGATTTTTTTTAATTAAAAAGATAAACTTTTACCCAAAAGCAGGCAAAGCAGGCAGGCAGATTGAGTTGCTCACAGAATTACAGACTCACTTAGAGATCTATCTATCTGCAATCGGCTACCTGAGTCTGCACTGGAAAGCTTCAGCCCTAAGGAAAGGTTCAGCTCTGCTTTTAGATTAGCTAGAAAGCAGGAAATCCAAGGATTTCCTGCTTTCTAGCTAATCTAAATCTCCTGGTCCAGGAAAAAAAAAGGAAAAATAGCAACTTATCAAACCAGGCAAATTGGATGGCTCACATGCCAGGTAAGGAGTGAGTGGGAGGGGAGGGGCCAGCCAGTGGAGCAATTTGCTGGTTTTCTGAACTGCGGATAATCATAACATGCGTGTGTGCAGCGTTTGCAAGAAATCAACAGCTGTGCTGCCTGGACAGCTGACAAGCGGTGTGCGCGGGTGCGCAGAATTTGAAAATCTTTTTGTTTCCAGCTTTTTCAACCTCAGCTATGCTGCACAAAGCAGCTGAGGAGGGAAAAGCAGGGAATAAAGGATAGCCTAGAGCCCAGGCAGGCAGGTGGCATCCCATGCCTGAAGACAAGGATGGTCAGGAGCCTATCATCTAAGTTAGTATTTCTCAATCTTAGCAATTATGGTATCTGGACTTCAGTTTCCAGCATTCCCCAACCAGTGTGTTCTCCAGGCACCTTAAAGTTGCTAAGGTTGAGAAACGCAGATTTTAAGCTCTGTCACAAGTCATCCATGAGGATAAGCAATATAGTTTCAGTCCTGTGTCCAGACTGAGTATTATGTGCTGCCATATGTCTAGATACTAAGGGACATGGTGGCTCAGAGGTTAAGATGCTAGGCTTGTCGATCAGAAAGGTCAGCAGTTTGATGGTTCGAATCCCACTGTGTAACGGAGTGAGCTCCCTTTACTTGTCCCAGCTTCTGCCAACCTAGAAGTTCAAAAGCATGTAAAAATGCAAGTAGAAAAATAGGGACCCCTTTGGTGGGAAGGTAACAGTGTTCCATGCGTCTTCAGCGTTTAGTCATGCCAGCTACATGACCACAGAGACGTCTTCGGACAGCGCTGGCTATTCAGCTTTGTAACGGAGATAAGCACTGCCCCCTAGAGCCAGAAACAACTAGCACGTATATGCGAGGGGAACCTTTACCTTTATGTCTAGATAATCCATGTGTTTCTCGACTCACTCTACCAACTTCCACACTAAGTAGAGGTTGGGTGCAAGACAGCAAAATGTTTTCTCACTGTTTCTTCCACCTTTCTTTTTATCAGAAGAAAAAGAGGAGAAACTAGCTCTAGCATGCATTTTGAGTGACAGCACAAGGAACTGTTGGGTCAAGTGCTCCCTACTTGAATTATAAAAAGCAACAATTCTTCTGTGATTGCACAATACATACAGTACATTTTTGTCAGGAAATAACTCTAAGAAAGGGATTGACCCAGTAGTGGTGGAGATCACGCAACTATTCATATGTTGTTAAACTGTAATTTACACTGCAATCCAGTGGGCAGCTAGAGATTACAGTTTGGCAAGCTCTGAAGTGGACTTCTGTAATCTTGCATTCTCCAGCCTTGGGTGTGAACACCAGTTCCTGAGAATTCTGGAAATTGAAATCACACCTCTGGAGTGTTTGTGCTTGACCGCAGTGATACTGAAATCATGAAATGTGTCTTGTGACATCAGAAAGCAGGCAGCATTCTTTTGTTGTGGTGCCCAAATATCACACAAAGAGATCTGAGAGATAGAGGTTGTATTGGAAAGCATGTTTCATGCTCACCTTTGGAGAAGGCTGCTCTGAAGGGACATGAGGACCTCAAGCAGCTTAAAAGCTGGTCTCCAGCCAACGTCTACTTCCTTCCAGGATGTCAGTAGGACCAATCTTGCGTTATGTCAGAAATAATAGGGCTGCGGGCAAAGTTTAGACCTCTGGTTGATTGAATCAAGCGAAGGAATACAGGTAGTTCTTGACTGACAACTGCAATTGAGCCTGAAATATAGGTTGCTATGTGAGACAGTGGTTAAATGAATTTTGCCCCATTGTATGACCTTTCTTGCCACAGTTGTTAAGTGAATCACTATGGTTGTTAAGTTAATAACATGGTTGTTAAGGGAATCTGGCTTCCCCATTGAGTTTGCTTGTCAGAAGGTCACCAAAGGTGGTGTATATTGAAGGGGGTGTGACCCTCTGAGCCCTCTATGCAGTGAAATTTCACATTAATGCATGCAGATTAGTGTACATTCAAAGTGATAATAAAGTTATTCTATTCTATTCTATTCTATTCTATTCTATTCTATTCTATTCTATTCTATTCTATTCTATTCTATTCT
>NW_020769463.1:713535-742534 GCF_900518735.1 Pseudonaja textilis
TGTGTGTGTGTGTGTGTGTGTGTGTGTGTGTGTGTGTGTGTGTGTGTAGGGGGAATAGACTCTGTAGATTTTCCTGGACATTTTCCTGGTAGCTTTTGCAGACCTTCAGTACAGGCAGTCCTTGACTTACAATAGTTCACTTACTAACTGTCGAAACTTACAATGGCACTGAAAAAAGTGACTGACAATCATTTTTCACAGTTATGACCTTTGAAGCCTCCTCAATGATCATGTGATCAAATTTCAGATGCTTGGCAACTGGTTCACACTTATGACCCTTGCTGTGTACCAGTAGAATAGATAGAATAGAATTCTTTATTGGCCAAATGTGATTGAACGTACAAGGAATTTGTCTTTGGTGAATATCGTCTCAGTGTACATAATATCAAGAATCATAAAATACAACACTTAGTGATATTCATAGGATACTAATAAGCAATCAAATCATACTAGGAAACAATAAAACAATATAAGTTGCAAAAATACAAGCAACATGGATATAGCCATAAGTGAGAAGAGATAGGTACTAGAAAGGATGAGAAGAAGAATAGTAATACATCTTAGTAATTAATTTGACAGTGTTGTGGGAGTTAGTTTTTTAGCAGAGTGATGGCATTTGGGAAAAACTGTCCTTGTGTCTAGTTGTTCTGTTGTATTGTGCCCTATAGCTTCATTTTGAGGGTAGAAGTTGAAACAGTTTGCGTCCAGGATGTGAGGGGTCTGTAGATATTTTCGCAGCCCACTTTTTGACTCGTGAAGTATACAGGTCCTCAATGGAAGGCAGGTTGGCAGCAATTGTTTTTTCTGCAGTTCTAACTATCCGTTGAAGTTTGTGTCCGTCTTGTTGGGTTACAGAGCCAAACCAGATAGTTATAGAAGTGCAGATGACAGTCACAAGGTCATGTGAATCACTTTTGCGACCTTTTGACAAGAAAAGTTAGTAGGGAAGCCAGATTCACTTAACAACAAGGTTACTAGCTTATCAACTGCAATGGCTCACTTAACAGATGTGGCAGTAGCGAGGGTAGGTTTGCAACCATGTCAGTTTGGCCCCATCTCAGATCTTCGTGTTGAGAATAGGGGGTGGGTGTCTCTTGTTGCAATCTCAAGAAGAAGATATAGGAAAAGTAAGGTACAGAGATCTGCAAAGGTCATCAGGGCATTTGGGTGGGAAGAGGAGACTGAATTTTGAATAAGACTTGGGTTTCTGAAATCAACATCACTGGGGTTTGGCTAGGCCCTGGTTCAGAGGTGGCATTCAGCAGGTTCTGACCAGTTCTGGAGAACCGGTAGCAGAAATTTTGGGTAGTTCAGAGAACCAGCAAATGCCACTTCTGATTGACCCCGCCCCATCTCTTCTCTGCTCCCGAGTCCCAGCTGATTGGCTAGAAGATCTTCTTTTGTTGCCCTGCACAGGAGAACAGAGCTAGAAAGCAGGGTAGTGGGGTGGGGAGGGGAGGGAATGGGGATTTTGCAGTAACCTTCCTTCCCCCAGGAGTGGGGTGGGAATGGAGATTTCACAGTGTCCTTTTCCTGCCATACCCACCAAGCCGCACCCACCAAGCCACCCCACGCCCACCAAGCCACGCCCAGAGAACCGGTAGTAAATTTTTTTGAATCCCACCACTGCCCCAGTTCCTTCAAAAGGATGACTCTTGCCTTGATGGCTCCTCCCTCCTTAACACATATGAAGAACGGTTGCAGGGATTGGGCATGTCTCGTTCAGGAATGTCAAACTGAAGGCCTGCTGGCTGGATCCGGCTCGCAGGGTGCTTAGATCTGGCCGCTTTGGAGAGAGTGAAGGACCAGCCTGTGGTGCCTCTGCCAGCAAAAATTGAGCTCGAAAGGGCCGCATGTAGCCCTTCCGAACTCAGTTTTCGCTGGCAGAGGGTTACATGGGGCTGTCACAGCTGAAAAACAAAGCTTGCCCTGAAACACAGCCCCCCCACCCGATACGAGTGATATCAAGCTGGGCCTCATTCCTGGGCCCCCCTGAGGTCAAACATAACCTTGATGAGGCCCCCAGTGAAATTCAGTTTGACACCCCGGGTCTGGTTTAGTGAAAAGAAGGACTAGGGGTGATAAGAAGCAGCTCTCCAGTATCTGCTTAGATATTGGAGAGATATTCACTTGACAACTGTGTTCAACAAAGCTCGTAAAATGTGGCAAAACACACTTAATAAATGAAATTTTGGGCTCAATTGTGTTGTAAGCTGAGGACTACCTGTATATTAAGTTTTTCAGTCAGTACAAAGTGAGCTTAAGAGTTCTTGGGGGCCTTTGACTGAGCATCCAGCCAACTTGTATTGGCTTATCTTCAACAAGTTGGCTGCATTGTACATCCTAGAAACTGACAGAGGACACATATACACACTCACCAAGAACACATGGAAAACCAAGTGCCCTGCATTTCAGGCCCATTGATGTTGTTTATTTTTAAAATTAGATGTTTACTCTGCATTTTGGTTAGGTGCTCAAAAGTCAATGGTCCTAGCTCTGTCTCAAGAGCATCTGTCTCAAGAGCCACAACAGAGTGAATGGGCTGGACATAGAGAAGGAGAACAGCTCAAAGTTGCCCCATGAGCACTCATAACTGAAAATGATTAAAATCACTGTCTCTCCAATGACAGTTTAATACTTTAACCAGCACACCAAAGGAGATAGTTTTCCTTGGAGGTTTATTTTTTGGAAGATTTCTGCTCAATTTTTAGAAAACTTTGCATTTTCTAATAATTTCTGCCAATATTCCCTTTAGAGGCACGGAGTAAATCACATGGGCCAGAGAATAGAATAGAGTAGAGTAGAGTAGAGTAGAGTAGAGTAGAGTAGAGTAGAGCAGAGCAGAGTAGAGTACCATATTTACCTGACTATAAGCCGCTGCTTTTTTCCCATACTTTGAACACTGCGGCTTGTACATTTTTCTTCGCTAACTGCCATCAGGGGGTGCAAAAACGTGACAGACGCAAGAGGTCAATGCAAAGAAGAAAATGCTACCGGTAGTTTTTGGTGCACTCGATGCAAGCAGCATGACACGCACGAACACAAAGTATTTTTCACACCCTCATCATGGAAAGTACATGAAGAAAAGCATATGATGCAGCTTTTAAATTGAAAGCAATTGATCTGTCTAACCAGGAAGGAAATAGACCTGCTGCATGTAAGCTTGGCGTTAATGAATCAATGGTGAGACATTGGAGACGTCTGGCCTCATGTGAAGAGCATTATTCTCTTTCTGTGTAAATATCTCATTTCACAACGTATATATCTGCGGCTTATAGTCTGGTGCGGCTAATATATATAAAAATATTTTTTCTTTTAAAATTTAGTGGGTGAGGCTTGTATTCCGATGCACTCTATACTCTGGTAAATATGGTAGAATAGAATAGAATAGAATAGAATAGAATAGAATAGAATAGAATTCTTTATTGGCCAAGTGTGATTAGATACATAAGGAATTTATCTTGGTGCATATTATGGTCTCCAAACTTGATGCATATGGTCTCCAAACTTGGCAACTTTAAGACTTGTGGACTTCAACTTTGATCTCTCTGTAGACATAAAGTCCTCGACTTACAACAGTTCATTTGGTGACTGTTTGAAGTTACAACTCCACTGAAAAAAATGACTTTTTCACACTTACAACCATTGCAGAATCCCCACTGTTATGTGATCAAAATTCAGATGCTTGGCAGCTGGTTCATATTTATAATGGTTGCAGTGTCTTGGGATCATGTGGTCACCTCCAGAGACCTTCTGAAAAGCAAAGTCGACAGGGGGAGCCAAATTCATTCAACAACCATGATACTAACTTGATTCATTTAACAACGGTGGTAAGAAAGGTTATAAATGGGGCAAAATTCACTTCATTCAGCTTAGCAACAGAAATTTTGGAGTCAATTGTGTCACCAGTTTAGGACTACCTGTATGTTTTTATCTCACTGGGTCTCCATGGCACAAACACTATTGTTCTGATGCCCATTTGATACTACGTCTACATCAAAAGGGAGACAGAAATCAGCTGGATGGAATTAGGACTAGCATCAAGGTTAAATTGTGGAGATATGTTCTCAGGGGAGCCCAAACCATAACCAAGAAAATAATCTCTTCTGGTGGCAGCAGTGAGAAGGATGTGAGAAAGACCTCACCCCTACAGTTGCTTTAAAACAAGGGTTTCCAAACACTTTAAGACTTGTGGACTTCAACTCCCAGAATTCCGCAGCCAGCCATGCTGGCTAGGGAATTCTGGGAATTGAAGTCCACAAGTCTTAAAGTTGCCAAGTTTGGAGACCCCTACTTTAAAAGTTCTTGTTTTGAAGATCTGGTTACCTGCATCTCCATTTCTGGAGCCAAGATGGACAATCTGATGTCCTAAAGCAGTGTTCCCTAACCTTTGCGGCTTGGCTGGGGGGGGGGGGGGGGGCAGAGGGAATTGGGCTGAGCAAAATGGGCTGGTGCCTGCATGAATGTGTGCAGAGCTCAATTTATTCAAGTGGTGAGCTGACGTGGGTGCATCACTCATGCGAATTGAACTGTGCATTCGCACATGCACCAGCCTGCCACTTGTGAGGGCCGGATTTGAATAGGCCAGTGGTGAGCTATGGCCCAGTGGGTTAGGGACCTCTGCTCTAAAGTTCTCATTTCAAATGCTGTCTGCAAAAGTTCTTGAAACCTTAAATAAAACCATCTGCCCTGCTCCTTGCCTGCTGATCAGGAGAGAGTAAGAGAAAGACCATAAGGTGCTCTACTCAGTACTTTCCCCAGCTCTGCCCACCATGTAGACCTTGAACGGAAGATAGTTTCCCTGTTGATTTGACAAAGGAGTTAATATGCAATGCTGTCAACTCAATCTGAGACTTAGAATAACTTTATTGTCACTTTGAACGTACACTACTCAGCACACATTAAGCAGCCTTATGTTGCCTACAGCTCTCAAAGGGTCTCCCCCTCTAATATAAACATTAATATGACAAGATAAATAAATAAATAAATGTGCACAATACCCACAATATGCATGTATGTCATGGAGAAACAACATAGTCTAATTCGGATGTATATATGTACATGGTGAGTGAAACAAATCTTGCAAGTTTACAGACAAATGGCATAAACAAAGCCCTTAAAGAATCTGGAAGTCCTGCTAGAAACACTTTGAAACCTTCTCCCAGAGGGGAGCAACAGAAACAGATCGTGAAGTGGGTATGTGTGAGTCCCTGACAATGCTTTGAGCTCTAAGCACATAGCACTTATAAGCGGTATCCTGAATGAGGGAAAGTGAGCTTTCTATGATCTTCTTGGTTGTCTTTACCACTCTTTGTAGGGACTTTTTATCTGAGGTATTGCTGCTACCAAACCAAACAGTGATGCAATTTGTTAAAATGGTCTCAATTGTGTCTCTGTAAAAAGTGGCCAGGATAGAAGAAAAAAGATGTGCTCTCCTCATCCGATGCAGGAAATGCAGATGCTGGTTTGCACATGTTTCATGCTCACTTTATGTTTTCTCCTGATATCTGTATCGTTCTTTTTCTTCCCAGCTCAGACACCAAGGTAGTCCATTTACGGATAAAGATTTCCACATCCAGGGACTAAATTATGATGGAGTGCCAGTGGCTGCCATTTCTTTCCTGGAATGGCGAATCCTCAGTGACCTTGACCGTCTGGACAAGAACTACAAGGCTTATAGCATTATCTCAGAATTCTTGCAGCTGGTCTGGGATGATCAGTTTGAACTCAACCCCACCAAAGATGGCCTTCTAAACATGCTGAAATATACCCAGATGCAGGTCCAGGGCCTTGTTAACAACTTAACCATCATCATATCTGCCTTGAGGGCCCCACCCTCACCTGTTACTGATCCTCTCACATTGGAGCTGGTTAAAACAAACACCTTTGAGAAAAAAGTTCGGGGATACGTGGTGTGCTCCACATACAAGCAATGGATTGATCGGACTGTACGAGATTTTAATCTTCTTGTGAAGAAATACCCTCTTTAAGACTTACTCGAAGTGTTTTGGGAGAGGAAGGTAATTCTTACAGCCTGCTGCTTCTTATACCCCACTGCAGATTACTCAGGGAATTTAGGTACAAGCAGAAGAAAAGCCCATCATAATGGGTTTAATCTGGGAATGTTCTTGCTAGGTTAACTCAGACTTCTGCTCTGGAAAAATCCCAGTTTTCAAGTCTTCAGAAGAAACCAAGAATGTTCTGAGCTGATTGGTTGCCTCTCTTGGCTGTGCACGGTGCTGATTGGCTCTCTTGTCATGTTACTAACAGTCAATTCTGGAACATGGGGAGGTGTAATAATTGAAGGAAGGAAGCTAGTTGTGACCTTGGAGTTCTTCTCTTACATGCATCTTTTGATTTGATAAGGTTTAGGAGAGGTCACTTGCATTGGTAGAGTGGAGCTTGACTGAAACCCTGAATTTTTCAGTGGCAAACACATATTTTAATTTACCAGAGATCAGGGATTTCTAAGGGCTTTCATTTTAAGCACTGCCAGCCTCCTGTAGGGCAAAATTGTTCAAAACTGTTGGGATTCTACTTCCTAATGGTGGCATTATGGACCCATTTGAGCAGCTGTCTGAATTTACCAATATAGTTAATCCTCGAATTACGACCACAATTGAGCCCAAAATTTATGTTGCTAAGTGAAGCATTTATTTAGTGAGTTCCCCTCCCCCCATTTTACGATCTTTCTTGTCACATTTCTAAAGTGTATTACTGTAGTTGTTAAGTTAGTAACACAATTGAGAGGCCTTGGTGCTCTCTGAGCTTGCTTGTTTTCATGCAGACGCTTCATTGCCCTAACTAGGTAACATCATCAGTGCTAAATAGATAGATAAACAGCACTCCTCACTAGTACTGATGATAGTTCTAATTTTGAATGGTCAGTAAATGAATAGTCGTAAGTTCACAACTTAAGACCATAATGCGACATGCCCATTACGGTTGGAAGGCGTGACTCACATGATTGTCTTGATTTTGTGACCTATTTTGAGGAAGTGATTAAATGAATGCTATGGTTGTTAAGCAGAGGTGGTATTCAGCAGATTCTGACCAGTTCTGGAGAACCGGTATTGGAAATTTTGAGTAGTTCAGAGAACCGGCAAATACCACCTCTGACTGGCCTGCCCACATCTATTCTCTGCCTCCCAAGTCCCAGCAGATCAGCTGAGTCTTCTTTGGTTACCCTGCACAGGAGAACGGAGCTGGAAAGCAGGTTAGTGGTGTGGGGAGGGAATGGAGATTTTGAAGTATCCTTCCCCTGCCACGCCCACCAAGCCACACTACGCCCACCAAGCCACGCCCACAGAACCGGTAGTAAAAAAATTTGAATTCCACTACTGTTGCTAAGCAATCCAATTGTTCGGTATGAGCCAGTTTTGGAGAAAATGTTATAAAACTTGATCATACGATTCTGCAAATGGCTATAAATATGGGCTGATTGCTGAGCACTTCAAATGTGGCCATAAGGAAGGACCTGACCATTGGAACTTCAGAACCAGGTTGTAAGTATTTTTGGGGAGATCTGACATAACTTTGAATGGTTGCTCAGCAATTGGTCATAAATCGAGGTTTGCGGCAAACATGTAACAAAGTCTTTCAGACCTCTCTTATGAGCAGAAAGCTCATACTGACATTTTAAGAAGTTGTTTTCAAACTCTTTGGATGGATAGCTGGGAGAAGGCTGAGTTTTATTGCTAGCCAAATGGCATCTGAGGTTATGCCCACATGGACAGGGATGAAGAATTTAGCATTTACACAAATGCACAGGGCAGGCCATATGTTGACAGACTAAATGGAAGATTAATTCCATTTGCTAAATCCCAAGATCAGCAATTCTTGGCTTCTAGAAGACTTTTTATTTCAGTGGGTTGTAGAAGAAGTTGACCACATTATGTGAATTTCCTTTGCGTTCTCTATCTCTACTTCAATTTCTTCTGTGTAGAGGTGCCACAAGGGGAGAGATTCCAAAAGCCAAATTAGTGGCCTCTACCATGCGATCAGAGTCCTACCCTGTCCTTTTGCATGTAAAAAATATTTTTAAAAAGGGGGTGGGACTTAAATCATATCATTGTGGCTGCCATCTTGACTTTTTTGACTTATGGTCTATGATATGGATCTTCTTTAGCCATTCTGTTTCAGGTAAATGCAATGACTGCTACACTAATAATAATAATAATAATAATAATAATAATAATAATAATAATAATAATAATAATAATAAAAATAATAATTTATATTAAAGAGATATTTAGATGTATTATTTATATAGTATTTAATGTAAGATGATAGAAGGGGATTTTGAGCTACTGATACTGGGTAAACCTCTCTCTTATTTCAGAGTTGATATGGATTTTATACAAATGTGCAGGATTGAATTCTCCAGAGAAATTCATGCACAGATTTGCTATCTATCTTAAGTCTTACTTAAGTCTTTACTTACTCGAAGATGTTTTGGTGTTTTGGAGCATAGTTACCATGAGCTAAAACTGTTCCAAAAATGATGTGTGATGTTAAAAAAGGATGAAAAATAATGGCAAATGAAGATGGTACAAAAAAACATACTTTACATGATAACGGAGTTCAATCATTTGATGTTTGCAGCTATAGTTACTAATACCAGATAAACCTCTTTCCTGATTCAGAGATGATATGCATTTTATACCAATGCACAGGACTGAATTCTCCAGAGAAATTCATGCACAGATTCGTTCTCTGGGGTTTTTTTTTCTTTACATTTTAAAACTTTCACATTTGTAGAGATGAATTGACTTCATGAAACAGCATTTTTAAGTAACTTAAACAAATAAAATGTTCTATTTTTGATACCTATGTCTTCTGTGAAATCTCCCAGTGTTTGTTTTCTACATTTGTACACAAAAATTTATTTTGTATAATAAAAATTCCCATCTTAAAACGCATGCTGTGTCTTTCTTGGGGGAAGGTTTGGGCCTTTGGTTAAAGAGAAATAATACTGTGCTGTACATATCTGGATTACCACTAGGTGGCAATCAAAAGTTGGTTTTTTAAAAAAATCATAACTCTAGATGCTGCCATCTAGAGTTAGCTGGATTTTTGCATCTTATTTTTCTCTCTCTAATGCAATTGAAGGATCTGCTTGTTTTGGATCAACCAAGATCCATTTGGTTGCTGCAGGAATTGACCAACCAGCTTGTCGTCTGAGTTTTACATCATGGGCTGAGAGAGGCTGGCCCAAAATCACCCAATCATGACTAAGGCAAGACTAGAATTCACTTATTTATTTAGCGTATGACACATGTTAGCCAGGGATCACTGAAGTGACTGTCTGTCTGTCTGTCTCTGTAAAAGGAATTTTTTTAGGCAGTGTTATCTTTATGTGCGGGACGCTTGAATGCCAGTAGGCACTTGGGGGAGGCTCCTTGCTTGTCCCTTCGCTCATGGGAATCAAACTGCTGAGCTGCTGAGTGCGCAAACCCAGCATCTTACCACATGAGCCGCTGCGGCCCCCTATAATTCACTGACTCCCAGTGATTGGCCCAAAGTCACCCAGCCAGCTTTCATACCTAAGGTGGAACTAGAACTCATACTCTCCTGGTTTCTAGTGTTGTACCAAAGAATCTGCCCTTTGTATCCTAATTCAGGTATCTAAAATCTCAACAAATGAGGGAGCCGAATTGATCTTGCAAAATCAACTCTACAGAGAATATGAGTATTTAAATCTGGGCATATACATGTCACACTGTGACATGTATGTTTTATGTCGTTTGAATTTCATGTAGTGCAATGATGTATGTTTGCAAATATTCGTTTATGTTTTTATATTATGTACCAACCTGGCCAGTATCGCTGGTTAAACAAGACTTAAAAGGAACTAAGAGTCAGTGCAATTGTTCTATCCTGTTTGAATATCACGAGTTTCTTAAGGACTGAATTTCTTAAGGACTTAGCATAACTGGAGTAAAATGCAGTGTTGGCTAGCTAGCAGATAAATTGTGGATTAATTTTTCTGTGAAAGGGGCCTTAATTGCTAATAAAGCTTATACATTATTAATTTATTTATTCTTCACATTACTACAACAGTGTGTGCTGTGTTATCCTAGAAATGTGGTGTAAAACGTAAGAGGCAAATGAATGGATTAAATCGTTGGCCAGAATTCTGTTTATTTTTGGCCAGGAATCAAAACTCAGCCAAAACTGGAAGCAATATTCTTGCAGTTTTCATGTAGGTCTTTGCTGCTGCCTAATATGAAGCCTATTCTCTTTCATGTTCCAACATTGCCTGAAAAAAAGATCTCCATGAAGTTGTCCCAGGATATGAATTGCTGCCTAAGAGGATCTAGAATCATACTTTTGTGGAGTCCGAAGGAATCAGAAAGGTCATCTAGTCTAGTTCTCTGCAATACTCAAGAACACATGTTCCCGATCCCTTTGCTGCTTGCTTTTAAATGGGAGAGAAATTAACCTGCCCTTTTGATTGATCACTTATCAATCAAAAAAGCAGGGTAATTCTCTCCCCTCAAAATATTATCCAGCATTGTTAAAACGGCATGCTGTTTTAAATTAGTCTTGGTTATGCCGGCTAATTTAATTTTAGCTTTGGCTCTGCTTGTTTTGTCAAGGCCTTTTCAATTTAGGAAGGCTTTTGTGTTTGTTCTTAAAACTGGCAGAATGGAAATACGTCTGCCAAGTCTTGCTTGCTTTCTTGTTTGCTTTCTCATTTGCTTGCTTGCTTATCTCATGGCTTTTTTCTTCTTTTCTTTCTCCAACACTACCTAAAGGGCACTTCCTCTACCAGAGGCCAAAAGCTCATTATCCTTGAAACGAGCTGCCTCTCGTGCAGACAGCTCTGCGTCACTTCTCAGGAAGGGAAAGGGATGCCAATGCCCTGGCAGGCCTTTGAAATAATTTCCCCGGCCTTGGAAATAAGAATCTTTTGTTCCTGGTGGACGTGGGAGGAGAGGGAGGGCACAAGCTACGTCCAGTTTGCTTTTCCTTAGAATTGAATCACTGGCTCTTGAAATAACAAATAACAGTGGATCTGATTGGGATGTTTTGCATCCCTGATGGATGGAAATAACGGAGTGAGGAGTGGAAGTCAAGAAAGCTGACGGTGGTCTCTGAAATTCGGACCCCTAAGTGGTGGCATGTGGCTTCTCCAAATGGCTTGCCGCTTTTGATTTCTCTTGCTTGCCCTCTTCACAACTGTTCCTCCATACCATTCCCCACTGAAAGACTTGGCCATTGCTGCCCCCTGATGGGTGAGCCTTGACACGTTTTATCCCCAGTCTTGTGGCCTCTGTGGCATGGAGCTAAATTGGAAGAGAGGGGTCCCAACTCTGCCTTTGTGGGCAGAAATTCAACAGGGGCAGCTTTTCGTATCACTGCCTCTCTTTGATGGGGGAAAGGAAGGCAGTTTTGTGAGGCATATCAGGTAGCAAGGCTGAAGGTGATGAAGAGTCACGGTCCTTCTATTGAGGTCCTTCTAGTATTATTCCTATTAGCCCTCCATGTAGGGGTGGGATATGACAGGGTTAACTACCGGTTCGGGATTTATGAGCTTCCTGCATGCTGGGAATGGGAGCGTGTGCCTGTAAATCATCATCAGCACACTGCCATGCAGAGAAGCAGCCTTTGAAACAGCCCTCTTTTCCTGCTTTTTTAACTGCAGCTGTGCCTCGTTCGGCAGCTGAAGTTGAAAAATCAGGAAATAAAGATCAGGTAAGAGCCTAGGTGGGCTGGTGGGCAAAAACATCAGCAGACATAGAACCGGTTCTATGTCTGCTGCTCTTCAGAGCTACCGGTTCTACAGAGGAGGACAGAACCGGTAGAAACCCACCCCTGCCTCCATGTGAGACTACTTGGAAACTGAAGCATAGAAGCTAATAGTAATAGCCAGGATTGGGATTCAAAAGTCCTAGCAACCAGTTTGCTGGGTGGGCATGGGCATGGTGGCGTGGCCATGGTGGGCGTGGCCTACTGCTACTTCTGGTAGGGCTGTTTTTCGCATTCCCAAGGGTCCAGAGGCTTCCCTCGGGCTTCTGGGAGGGCAAAAACGGCCTCCCCTGGGCTCTGGAGGCCCTCTGGAAGTTGGAAACAGGCCCGTTTCCAGACTTCCGGTACTTCCAGAAGACCCGTTTTCCCCCCTCCCAGAGCCTCCGTGAGAACCCTGCACTTACCTGCATTGAAAATGGGCCGCGTGAAGACTCCTGGTGGGGAAGAGTAAGGTGGGCAGGGCCAGCTGGTCAGTTCAAATACCAGTTCAGTGAACCAGATGTAAATTTAACATCTGGTTCACCTGAACTGATTGAATGCCACCCCTGGTAATAGCACTTAAACTTTTATACCACTTCATAGTGTTTTACAGCCTTCTCTAAGCAGTTTTACAGAGTCATAGTATTGCTCCCAACAATCTGGGTCCACACTTTACCAACCATGGAAGGCTGAAATCAACCTTGTGCCAGTCAGAATCAAACTCCTGGCAGTGGGCAGAATTAGCCTGCAATACTGCTTTCTAACCAGCCTGCCACCACAACACTATTACTCTTGTTTATAACATTGCCAGCTTGAATGTATTTTTATCTCCCCAATTTTTATCATCATTACAAACTAGGGAGGATTCATGGATGAGGTGTTTTTTTTTCATATTACAGTTCTGGCCCAGACTCAGATTTCTTTTATCTGACCATTGTATTGATTGCATATCTTCCTCCAGTTCCTCAAAGTTATTCTTTATGCCCATAACAATCCTGGTCTATGGGAGGTATTCTTCCTGTATATTTCCCATAATTCTCCAGATAGATGTTTTGGCTGAAGCATTGTGGGAAATGAAAATGGCAGTTAGATTCAACTGTCCAGTGGCCAAATTAGGAAGTAATCCTCTATTTGAAATGTTTTCAACTTCTCGATTTTCTCTATTTGCTCTTCTGCTTAGGGTATTTTCCTTTCATATGTATTAATCAGTATACAGTATATAAGCAAAACTTTTTGTGACCACTAGGTGAAAGCAAAAAATCTGGCTAGATTTTTCCCTGTGTCCATTTGCTGCCATCTAGTGGCCATCTGGGTGCCTGCAGGCAAAGTTTCATGCTACCATTTCTAAAGATATAATCAAACTCACCACTCTTAACAATTCCTTTTTTAATTGTTTTAAAATGGAGTTTGAATAATTCTGGGAAATGGGCTTTGGGCAAGTAATTGGAGTTAGCAGCAACAGGGAAGAAGCCAGAAAATATCAAACAGAGAGGGTCAGATTACTTCTATTTTATTTGGTTTTTATGTATATAAATATCTCACCATTGTAATTCTAGATAATTCAAACAAAGATGCAAGATAGTAAAAACAAAACAAAACAAAAAGTAGCTGAAAACAAACTGTCAGCCTTATAAAGGCAAGATAAGAAATATGGACAGATAAGTTAATTCTATTTTATTGTAAAGTTAAATTAACAGAATCTTCTGTTAATGCCTGAAAGTACAATATTCCTGCTGTCTCCTTTATAGCCCAAGAATAGGGAGGGTCCCTCAACACGCTCTTGCTTCACCCACTATGCAGCTGTGGGCTATGCACCCTCTTATCTGATCTTTCCCTGGGCAACATTTCTTTGCCAGGTCTCCCAAGGTCATTCCTACATACCATTAAATAAACCCAGCTCTAATCATAAGTATGAGAAATAGTGTCAGGGGTCACCTAACCTCCAAATCCCATCATTTGAGGGGACTTCCAATGTCTTCAAGGACTTCTGAAAAAATTTTTTCCAGGAAGAATGATGACCTAGAACAGGGATCTCCAAACTTTGTAACTTGAAGACATTCAGTTCCCAGGATTTCTCCAATGGCTGGTTGAGGAATTCTGGGAGTTGAAGTTTTATAAGTCTTAAAGTTGCTCAGTTTGAAAACTCCTGATCTTGAGGAAAAGAAACTAAGACAGCCTGCTTCTTGGATCCTGCCTGATCCACACATCCCAGAGCATGCCCACCCTGTCTCCAGAAGTTGTGAATGCTCCAACACTGGAAGTTTTTAAAAAGATATTGGATAATTATTTGTCTGAAGTGGTGTAGGGTTTCCTGCCTAAGCAGGGGGATGGACTAGAAGACCTCCAAGGTCTTTTCCAACTCTGTTATTCTATTCTATTCTGTTCTATTCTAATTTCTATTCTGTGGATCTAATAGGGTGGGCAGAAAGAAAAGTCATCTATTTTGACCCCATGTCAGGCAGGGCTTCAGAGGTGACAACCAATATTGTGAAAGTGTATCCGGAAATCTACAGGGAACCAGGACAGCACATGGGTGGTGTTACCTCAATGTACCCATAACTCATATATTTTAATAATCAGCTGGATTACTCCTATTACATTACATAGCTTTTGAGAATAAAACTAAAAAATGTTCCATTTTTTTTTTTGACAATCTACCACAAAATAACAGCAACAATGCAGATTCTGGCACCTGAGCTGTTTGGAATCCTATTTATATTAGGTTGAGTTGAACTGTGTTAAAGTGAAGAAACCACAGATGAAGAAAACCAAAGCCTGCAGGAAGTCTGGAAATGTATTTCATTTCCTCAAAATCACTTTGACTAGTTCTTTTTAACCTTTCAATCTGGATTGTTTTCAGCGAATAGGTGCAACCATGAAATAGATGAATTGAACAAATCATGAATTCCCGTTTAAAGTTTAACAATTGTTTCTATCTATTGGGCTTTCCTGGGTCTGGTATATTATCTCCCAGTGGAAATATATATGTGAGATAAGGGAGAGCTATACCAAATGTATCTTGTAAATTAGCCAAAATTCAATGTTTATCTTTCAAAAAACCATGTCAGAATTGTGCTGTGGCATGCACTTCTCAAAAGGATGCTACAACCAGAAGAATAGTTACATTTATTTTTATGTTCCTTTTGTCGGAATGTGATTCCTCTCTAGTTTTCCATGTAAGCCCTTTGACCTTCAAGCAGAATGCAGGTAGTCGACTTATGACCACAACTGAGCCCAAAATTTCCATTGCTAAGAAGATAATTGACTTCTGCCCCATTTTACAACTTTTCTTGTCACCGTTGTTAAGTGAATCACCGCAGTTAAGTTAGTAACACGGTTGTTAAGTGAATCTGGCTTCCCCATTGACTTTGCTTGTCAGGAGGTCGCAAAAGGGGATCCTGCGACACTGCAACCATGGTAAATACAGGTAGTCCTCAACTTACAACCGTTCATTTCGTAACTGTTCAAAGTCACAATAGTTCTGAAAAAAGTGACTTACGACTGTTTTTCACACTTAAGACCGTTGCAGCATCCCTATAGTCATGTGATCAAAATTCAGATGCTTGGCAACTGCTTCATATTTAGGACAGCTGTGGTATCCCCTTTTGCGTCCTTCTGGTAAGCAAAATCAATGGGGAAGCTAGATTCATTTAATAACCATATTACTAACTTAACAAAAATGCAGTAATTACAACAGTAGAAAGAAAAGTTGTAAAATGGGGAAAACTCCCTTAACAAATGTTTTACTTAAGCATAACATAAATTTAGGGCTCAATTGTGGTCGAGGACTATCTGTCTTTATGATGGTTGCCAAGCCTCCAAATTTTGATCACGTGACCATGGGGATGCTGCAACAGTTGTAAGTGTGAAAAATGGTCATAAAGGACGTTTTTCAGTGCTGTTGTAACGTTGGTCACTAAACCAATAGTTATACGTCAAGGATTATTTGTAGACATTAGACTCAGATAAAACTTTTTTTATTTTAATTAAAGTTTTATTTGGGTTTTCACACACATAAAATACAAGTAAAACATCTTTTTTGAAAATAATCCCGGGTTACACTTCTTTATATAGACACAGTTTCATGCTCATTTTTGTGTTCTATTCCATATCTTATTACTATTTTGCATTTTCTATATAGTTTTTCCCCTCTTTTAATTTTCTCAATTTAATTTGATTATCTCATCTCAATTCAAATCCCTTTTTCAATTAGATTTTCACCCATTATCTCTAAATAGACCCTGTTTCTCTATATTTTGTTTCTGTCCTTTATAACTTCTTTTCCTTTCTTTCTTCCCTCTCTTCTTCTCCCTCCCCTTTTTACCCCCTTGTCTCTCTACTTCTAATTCTCTCTTCTGCATTTCCCTCTTCTGTTGCTTTCTGATTTTATACTTATTTTTCAATCTATTCTTTTTCTGAGTTGTTTTTCCCAGTCTTAAATTTTCCATTCTCTTTCCCCTCTTTCCTTCCCCCCACACCTAAGATTACTTGTTCATTAAAGATGGCTTCTTCTTTGTCTCAATTTTCTTGTTCTGCAGGCATTTCTTGTTGTTTCTCATAGTTCCAAATCTCCATTTCTAAGAACTGAAATACGAAGCCAAAAGAACCCCTCCCTTCTTGTGCATCTTCTTTGTACTTTTTAAGTTCCATATTCAGTTCTTCTAAGAGTGGAGCCATTTTAAACACTTTTAAACAACCACCCGATTGATTTTAGTCATTCAATTGCAGTAACCAAGAATCCAGAGATCACCAAGTAATCCAAATACTCCCAAGCTGTTTCTTCTTATTTCTTTTTTTCACTTTCTCTTCCTGGGGTTTTACTATTTTGTTGCGATGTTTCAGTTAAGATGTATCTTTTAGAAGTCTTGTTGAGATTTTACTGTAAATTCTTTTTAATCCCAGGCAGTCTCCTCCCGTCCAGATCCTGCCCTTTTATTCTTTTTCTCCCCTCTCCTGTTTTCAAAAGCTTTTAATTATCCAGAAATCTTTATTATCCCTTTGACTTTTTATTTTCAGCATTAAATACCTATAAATGTCAAAGTGGATTTTTTTCCAATTTCTTGCTTAAGTCTCTTAACTGTCAGTATAGGAAAAGGAAAAAAAAAACACCAAATCCTTTCCCTTTCTCTCTCCTTTGCTGCTTAGAAATCTTCTTTGGGAACAGTGTTATTTTTTTAAATAGTTTAAATTCCAGGGTACCTTATTTGTTGATTTGCTGTTTGACCCGGTCAACCAAAACTTTCTCTTATCTTCCTCCTGCACATTCTTTTCCGGTTGAGTTCTTCTTTGTGGTGGCCATTTCTGACCACTGCTACAACCGCCTTCGGGAAAGGGAGTAATGGCCAGCTGAGGAGGAGAGATGCAGCTCTCCTCAACCCTGCATGCAGTCTCCCCCTTCTTCACCACCTCTACAGAGTGGCTTAGCCCCGAAACCAGCCAGCTCGGGGTGCTCTAATGGCAAGCATGGATCGAAATCACGCAGAGTTGCGGTTTCAGTCTGTTGTCGAAGAAGCTCAAACCCCAACTCAGATAAAACTTTTAAGCCTCTCAGAGCTCCATCTAGATATTTTGGGGACCATTTTCTGTTCTGTGCTGGGTACTCCTCTCTTTGACACAGCTTGGCATTGCTACCCATGTCTCCCCTGCATGCCCCGCCCCCCCAGTCACTCCTTAGGGTATTGCTTTCTTTTTTTCCCCTTCCAATGATCAGCTGTTCCAATGATCAGCTGTGCCAGGATCCCCCTCGCTGTCTTACTGCTTCACCCAGGAGGCTTCCCTGAGGCCCAGGAGGCTAAAAAACAGAGTGCAGGGTGGTGGTGCAGCATGGTCTCCCCATTCCCCGCCCCCGTGCTCTGTATTTGGCCTCCTGGGCCTCAGGGAAACCTCCTGGGAGCAAAAATGGCCTCCTAGGAGGCCCCCCCCAAAAAAGGAGCAAGGGGGGAGGGGTGCTGAAAAAAAAGAAAAAAGAAGCCATTCCCACAGTTATATGGCCACGCCCACATAGCTATACCCACAGAACCGGTAGTAAAAATATACGCATCCCACCCTTGGGTTGATCATTTTACCCACAAACTAGAAGCCCCCTAATTCTGCAGGTTGGCATTAGAACTGGGAAAAGGCACTTGCACACCACAAATCAGCTTGTGCTGTAAACAGATGTGCATCTTGGGTGGAAAGCAATAAATATATGAAATAAGGATCGAAGGAGCTGTGGTTGATTGTTGAAATGATCATTCAGGAACACCATTAATCATGCTTTTGACTTCAAGGGTATTCAGGCAATGGTAGCAACAACCATTCTTAATTGTCTTTATATTTAATGATCAATGCTGCCCAGTCAACTGTTGATATGGGTGGCTATGAAATTCAATTAAAATGAATCACACTTAATTATGGCTTAATAAGATGTGTGAATTAGAGAATTATTAATTCTGGATAAAATATATTTTTAAAAGTCTAATTTCAAGTCCAGCTTGGCTCCCAATGATTAATACAGCCCTATCATTCATATCGCAGATATGTTGTTTTGCCTGCCCAATTGACATGATATTTCTTAGTGGTCTCCCATCCATGTAATAATAAGACCCAACTTTATGTAGCTTTTGGAGAGCAGACAGGAGTATTCAGGTACTCCCATTTAGGTGAACTTTTAAACTTAAGATACTCTGAAACTAATTTCTGGTGATTTCATTCATACAACTATGAAGTTTTCTTGGCAACAGAAGAGATTGTATTGACTACTTAAAAGCAAATCAGTCTAGTAAATTATTTGTAAATTGCACCAGAAGAAGAAAAAAGGCAACTACACATTCTACTAAAATACTTTTATTACGATTATAAATTTAAGTTTTTCTCCATATACAATACATACATACATACATACATACATACATACATACATACATATATATATATATATATATATATATATTTAGAAAACCATATAGAAATAAATATTTCTTTAGCTAGGAACATACATCCTAGAGGAAAGAAACTCCACAACTGGAATTTTAGCTAGAAAAGAGAAAAGACAAAAATTCACAATGCTAATAGCCTTGGAGGAATTTATAAAGAACATAGCAAATATTAAAAGTAATGCAAAAAAGCATTTTAAAAAAAAATCTCCCAACAGATGGTACAACCCTATGTAAGAACTCATCATTAAAACAGGATGGTTTATTGAGTTAGAAACAATATCAGTGAATGGACAATAAACTGTCCACGTATTTCAACGCTGAGGACTAGTTTCTTAATATTCAGTATTATTTAGAGCAACATTTCTCAACCTCAACCAATTTAAGGTGGGTAAGACTTGGAATTTCCCAGCCAGCATGCTGGGAAATTTCCTATGCTGGCTGAGGAATTCTGGGAATTGAAGTCCACATATTTTTAAGTGATTGACGATGAAAAACACCAATTCAGAGGGGAGAATGGACTCGTTTCAGAAAATCCAAACTTAAGCAAACTACTAAAAGTCACTTTAGCAGGCTGGGTTTGCTCTGTATTTTAAAAGTCGACTGAACTGTATTTCCCCATTGGAGCCTAAAACCGAACACACAGTCGCACTTCTCATTTCCACATTCAGGAGGGATTGTGCATCAAAGTGACTATTGGGCTGCGTGTTTGCAACTCCACTTTCCAAACGGCCATCACATCTCTCTTTGCTTTCCTGGACTTGCCAAGGAGAAAGATGTGCTTAGAATCAGCTGTCCAGCCTACAATCCTCTCCATGTTGCCTATGGGATTATGGGCGGGTTAGTTCCAGAGAAAACCAAAATTTGAAGAAGTTCATTTAAAGAAATTGGCCAGTTTTACAGCCATGAAGGGTGCAATGGAAAACCTCGTGCTTTGAAAACACACCATGCCATCTCTTTAGGGTTCTCATTAAATGGAAAAGAGATAGCTTATTAATATGTTCCAGGTGGGGAGAAGTTAAGTTGTCTACCACACAAGATTCATTTGTGATTTCAGAGCTTTTACATAGCTCTAAGATGTATGCAGGTAGTCCTTGACTTATGACTACTACTGGGACCAGAATATCTGCAGTTAAGCAAGGCAGTTATTAAATGCATTTGATCACCTGCCAAATTCCTGAATTTTGATCACATGACTGTAGGGATGCTGCAAGAATTATAAAACGAGGACCAGCCATAAATCACGTTTTTTCAGGACTATTTTAACTTTGAATAGTCATTAAATGAAATGGTTGTAAATCAAGGATTGCCAGTAATTGATTCAATGGCCAGTAATTGATTCAATATATATATTCTTAATTGATTTGAAGAGATGCTTTTTTGGGGTTATTAACTTTCAGCCTGGTTTGCTGTTAAGACACATTAACAGTTGGACAAAACACAGCTATGCACTGTACTTATGGTTCAAAAGCTAGAACCCCCTTTTAACCTGGTTACTAAATAAACCCATTTTCTCAGACAGAACATACATGTAATAAGCTGACCCAAGCAAGCCAAATTTGCACAACAGGGTAAGATGTAAATGAACTAGTTAAAACTAAGCAAGTTTGAGTACATTGTCGAATGGTAAGCATTGGATTTGCAACTGACTAAGTGGCTAAAGGTGCTGTGTGTTCACACCTGATATTTTGTGTGAACTCAGGAAAATGGATGGATTGATCCGAGCCATACTTCAGTGAAATATGGGGAGGGATATTGTGCGCCCTCCACATTTCCAGCCCTGCCACTGGTCAATGTGGAAAGAGAACCATTTTTCAGACGGGATATTTCTTAGTTAATAAGGCAATGTCCTTTTCACATCTGTTGACCCAGTCTTGGAAGAGATGGCAAATGTAGTAACCTGTGAGTTTCATAAAGAAGGTGTTGTCGGGTTCCAGAGGCTGAGCAGATACAACTGGACCCGGCACGATGCCCAGGGAAGACATGATGGATTTAAGGTTATTCTCCAGGCCCAGACAGTGCAGACGTGAAGAATCGAACTGACGGTGTAATTCATCTTCCAGTGGATTCAGATCCATTTGCTGGCATTTCACACTGGCTAAGTACACCGGCAGGTTGGAGAAGGCACAGGTGTTCTGCTGCAGCCGCTCCTTGTCAGTGAGACCCAGCCAGTCTGAGGTAGACAGTGTTGGCAACGGGAGTCCTGGAAAGGGCTGAATGGGTGGGTTGAAATCAGGCTCACCAAAAGGTATCCCTTGATGATGCACCTAACACAGAGAGAAGTCACAGCATCAGTTCTTTGAAAGGTGGATCCCTGGATCTTCAGAAAATGATAGAATGCTTTCTCATGATGACTAAATTGCAAGTGCCCTTGATTTACGACTGCAATGAAGCCCAAAATTTATGTTACTAAGCGAGACAGTTGCTAAGTGAGTTTTGCTCCATTTTACGACCTTTCTTGTGTCAGAGCATATTCATGAACTGGAATAGAGCTTAGTAACAAGGTCAGCCAATGAGAGCTGAGTTGAGGGCTGAAACTTAAAGAGAGAATCTAGACGTGTTTTATCTGTGCTGAGTGTGTTTTATCTGTTCTGTGCTGAGCTCTAAAGTGAAAGAAAAACTAACTTGCTTGCTTGCTTGCTGAAAACCAGAGCTCTGCTCTGAACCTGTAACGTGTCTGCTCCTGTTTGAGTTTGCTTCATGTTGGAGAAACCTACAACTGATTTGTAAAATGTACTTTGTGTTTATAAAGAAGTTAAATGAAGCCTCAGCCATCTGTGTTTACTTTTCTTGTGCTGAATTTACCCTGCAATACTCTGAACATCTTGCCACAGCTGGGAATCACTGCCGTTGATACATTAGGAACCCGGTTGTTAAGTTAATCTGGCCTCCCTGTTAACTTTGCTAGTTAGAAGTTTGCAAAAAGTGATCACATGACCCCAAGGAAATCGTTATAAAAACATGCCAATTTCAAAGTGTCCTAATTTTGATCATGTGACCATGGGGATGCTGCGACATTCTTAAGTGTGGAAACAGTCATAATGTCACTTTTTTCAGAGCCATTGTAGAAGAAAATACAGTTCATTATATTACACATTTTGAGATGCTGAAAACCTAAGAATCATTAATCAGCTGTCTTCATGCACCTGCTATGGTATTACAGCTTTTACTTGGCTTTGTTTAAGTAAAGCATTTGTTCTGAGAAAAATGCCCAAGTCCTTCATTCAGCAGATTCAAATAATTATTGGCTGCTAGCCCCTCCAGCAGCCAAATCAGAGGCAGAGGCGGTGTGGGAGGTGGCGGCATGGGCATCAGCATCAGGGCAACATGAGAGCTCAGAGAGGGAATGGACTTGTCAGAGAGACAGAGGCAGAGCCTGGGCTGTCCATCAGCCGTCAGATGGGGAGTCAACAGCCCCCAGGTCTGGAGGTGACTGATGAGGAAGTGGAGAAACAGCTGGGTCCAGTGCCTGATGTGCAGATGCACAGAAGGGAGGGGAGAGGAGAGGAGAGGAATGGAAATATTTGGCCCGATCCTTGGGATGTAAGAGCCAACACTGCTAGTGAAGCCCCACCCTAGCTCTGGGGATAAAAGGCAGGGGATGGAGATGAATAAACATGGCAGACAACCATAGGCAGACCTGTTAGCCTGTGGTGAGAGAGGAACTTTTTGCTGGGGCCGCTGGCACTTCTAATAAAGGAATCACTGATTTAACTACAGAGGGTTTGTTGTGTTCGGGGAGCTGGGTCCAAACAATTATCAATTTGCATTGATTAAAGTCCCTTCTTCTTTTCTATCCTGGATGTTTTGTAAATAAAATAAAATAAAATAACACACACACACACACATACCCCATAGACAGAACCCCACACCTTCCATTAATTTCTTCCACTTATATTTAGGACTTACATAGTTTGACAGCAGTTTTCCTGAGCTAATTTGCATGCTGAGGGTGAGATTGTGTGTCCTTTCAATCTCTATGGCTATTTCTTGCTGGGTGCGAGAGCATCCAGAGCACATTGGCAAATCCACTGTAGAAAGAAGCAAGAAAAATGTTAGACCCAACAACTAGTAACTAAAGATTCAAATACCTGTATTAATAATACTATCCATGTTGTCCTTTTTTTTTTTTGCAGGCCACAGAACCTAAATGGCAACCATGGTGGGTGAAGAGAGTTAAGAGAGAGAAAAAGGAAATCAATTCATCTTAAATAATAATTCAAATTTTAGGATACAGCATCAGAAGTGAGCAAGAATGGAAAGTACTATACAGCAGTGTTTCTCAAGCTTAGCCATTCTTAGATGTATGAACTTCAAATCCCACCTAGCACACTGGCTGGGGAATTCTGGGAATTGAAGTCCAGACATACTAAAGTTGCCAAGGTTGATAAACATTTCTATTCAGGACAGGTAGTCCTCCACTTGGAACAGTTCATTTAGTGACTGTTCAAAGTTACAGCACTGAAAAAAGTGAATTATCGTTTTTCACACTTACAACGGTTGTACCATCCTCGTGGTCACATGATCAGAATTCAGATGTTTGGCAACTGACTCCTATTTATGACAGTTGCAGTGTCCTGGGGTCATGTGGTCCCCTTTTGTGACCTTCTGACAGTCAAAGTCAACGTGGCCACTGTGTCACCAACTTAGTTGCAGTGATTCACTTAAAAACTCTGTCATGAAAGTTCATAAAATGGGGCAAAATTCACTTAACAAAAGTTTCACTTAGCAACAAAAATGGGCTCCATTGTAGTCATAGGTCAAGGACTACCTGTATCTACCTATAAGATCAATGGGACCTATCCTTCAATGGCACCTATCCTGTGGAAGCTCATCTTAGGTTGTTTCAAAAACAGACACAGTTGGATGCCTGCTATTCACAGTTCAAAAAACCCAACAACCTTACAAGTCCCTTAAAAAAAGAAGACAAAAAGGACAGCAATTATTGAAGATGCCTGAAATTAGTTTGAGGTTTGAAGGATTTTCCAGAGATAGCATATATGGAATTGTGAAGTAATGCAGTTATGCTGAAGCTGTCAGTCCCCAAAATCACTGAGGCGGATTTCTGGGGAACCGCAGCAGTCATTAAATCAAGATCTCTATCACCGTTCTTAGGGTAGCATTCAAAAATAAAATGTAAAAATAAAATGCAGCCAGGTAGAAAATTCCTGGCCTTTTGCATGGCTATGTTTTCAAAAGGAACTCCAAAAGCTTTTTGTTTTGTTTTTCTTGCTAAGAGATTTGTTATTCTGTGCCACATAGATGTAGCTGTCCAATAAACTCTTTAAAAAACAGACTTTGTTCTTCTGGCTTGGAATGTACCCTCCTTCCCATGACCTGTGCACATCTTAGACACACCTGTAGATTTCAACACATTTTTTTGTCTTTTAACTTCTGGAAAGGAAAAGAACTTTGAAACTGCAGGGTTATTAGGAAAACCAGGAATGATTGTCAAAGCATGTTGAAGTTTCTGACACTTGCTAAATACAGAATGGAGGGAACTCCTTAATTGACTCCCGGATATCCTACAGCTGCTATCATCTGGTCCAGAAGCTTCTAAAATAGTATGGAGAAGGAACTTCTGTTGACAGCATGTTGAGGACCAACCTTTTAATGCGTGCAAAAACCAAATCCCAGCTCATTCATCGCTTTGTGTGCAGAACATGGGAAAAAACTCTGAAGCTATGCTATGAAGTTTCATCATTTTCTTTTATCTCTCAGTAGGAAAACAGAAGAGGTTGAAAGAGTATCACATGGATCCTATTAATGCATGGCCATTGGCTATTTTTGAGCTTTGGATGGATGGACAAGAACATTCATTGTTCCAGACAGCAAGGCCATTACATTATCTGGAGGACCAAGTTGGAAAAAGCTGACGTGTACAAACAGCAAAAACCACGATACTTCCTTCTTAATCTAAGTCTCCCACTGAGATAATTTCTATGCAAATTATTTTATCTAACAAAGGCAAAATTGTGCCAAGCTCCTAATCTTTCCTAGAATGTCTCCCTTTTAAGTTCCTTCAACTTAATTCAACTAGATTGCCAACTTCAAGACAGCCTTATGCAGTTTGGAAAAGGGTCAGGATCATGGATTACTGATGGTAACTTCAAAGATGAATGAACCCAGTGACAACTTTTCAAATTAACACATTTTATTAAGGTTATAAGCTGTTGGGAGCCACAGGTCTTTTCATCAGCCAGCAATATAATGGCTGCATATGTTTTTCCTAATTACCTTGGGGAAGACATTTGTGGGGTTGAATGGTAAAACTTTTTCTATAACTTTGTAAATATGTTGTCCATTCTGTCCACCCTAATCCTTTCCTATGGTCTCTGGTTTCTGTGTTAGAAAAAGACACCTCAGACCAGAGTTTCTCAATCTTGGCAGCTTTAAGATGGGTGAAATTCAACTCCCAGAATTCCCCATCCAGTCTTACTGTGGCTGGAGAATTGTGAGAGTTGAAGTCTACCAATCTTAAAACTTGCAAGGTTGAGAAACACTGCCTAAGACAATCAAGACACAGAAGGCTTAAAAGTTGGGAATCATGAACTTTTTAGAAGAGTTAGAACTGCAGTTGCAGAATTCCTGGCAGGTGTGGAATTCTGGGAATTATAGTGCCAGTATATTTGGAAAGTGCCTGGTTGAAGAAAGCTGAGACAGCAGGTTAAAAAAGCAGAGAATGGAATGAAGACTAAAGAAAAAATGAGGATGATTGCCAAAGGTTTCAAATCAGGACAGAGAAGAAAAATCTATCCATAGTTTTTAACTATTACTAAATGGAGCTTCTATACTTAAAAGCACTGTATCTGACTGGCAGACTGCATGAAGACATAGAAAACAAGACCAGGGAGGTATATTTGGTTGGATGAAGGAAAAACCTACATTTGCTCAATTGCTCTGGTGTTTTATCTGGAAATACCAAATTTTCTCCCTGGCTATTCTAAATGCAAATTGTATATTTTAGTGCCAGGCATTCTAACTGCCAAGCAGTAAATGTCTTTTAAAATTACCATCCAAGATCAATGATTAACTGCACCTTCAAGTTCAAGGTGTGAGGTCATCAGAGTCTTTACATCTCTTGATCTTCAGGATGGGGGTGGCGGAGGCAGAAAGGAAGAAGGAAAGAGAGCAGAACATTCCAGAGGTTTTACAATGAAGGAAATAAATTGGACAGAGAACATGAAGAACCAAAGGGGGTGGAGCAAACTATATATGCTTAACATGCAGATAGGAAAAAAAATCTGTCCAAAAGAATAAAACTAAACTGAAGATTTTCCCACATCAAATGTATTGGCCCACGAGTCCATCATCCCCAGCTGGCTTTGGACACACTGACCAAATGTTGTGAGGTTGCAATTCAGTACTAATCAGAGGCAACATGTTAGGAAAACACTGCTACTGAGGGAGAAGAATTTTCAAAGGCTGAGCTTATACAAATCTATCTTCATTGGTTGTGTGAACCAGGCAATGGGAGTTAACATGTCATGTGAATTCATAGAAGTTGGGTCGTTCAGTCTTAATTTACTCAGCTGATCCTGAGGAAACCTGAAACAGCACTGCTAGTCCAACCTGAAACAGCACTAGTCCATGTATAAAAGTCTAGTGGAAAGAATAAGAGAGATACTTTGTTCACCCAACTTCTTAAACCATGGTCTGCTTCACAGGTCTTCCTGAACCAACTGCCACCAACTGGGTTTGGACCTCACTCGAAAACATAAGCCCAAATTTACAGAAACCAAGCAAGCAAACCTATCATTTGGATCAATGATGCTGTGTGCATCCAGATGTGCATCCTCATTTCATAGTCATGCAACACTATCAAACTTCAGAATTCTTAGGAGATTCTGGTTCCCAAGAATGATGCAAATTTTACCATTAGCAAAAAGTTATAAATCATTTGCAGAGGAAGTTTTCTTTTTTCAAGCTATGAGTTATAAAATTTTCCAGCAACAGTTCTAGGATTTGAATGCCATTGCCTAGAGCCCTGCAAATTAGCAAATCTTAAAGTTTTATTACAGCTGGGAAATAGGTCCCCTAAGGTAATTCAGTAATAATCATGACATTAGGGAGATAATTAAACCTTGAGACTCTTGTCACACTATTGATCTGCTTCACAGCTGCTAAATTATAGTTTGTTTGAGTAAACCATAAATGGTGTGGATCTCCTCTAAATAAACTCTTGCTCCTGGTTAACAAAATGTTAAGCACAAATTTAACAAGAAGGCTTTGCAGCTTAGTAATATGTGTGAATGCAGCCTTGGCGTTACATGAGCAGTTCTGAGGGATGCATATGCCAAACATGATAATCTTACATGCATGAAATATATTTCAACCAAAAAGCAACCTGCCCATCTTCCTGTGGACACTTGTGTCTCACTGACCTGGATTCATCCCACCAGCAAAAGATCATTTATAACAGCCATAATCCTTAACGGTATTTGGAGCTTTGCTATTTTCAAGAAGTGACTGCATGCACTGACCTGCTTGCAGGAAAGGTAGTGGTTTAACCAATTTAGTCCCTCCCTCTGCTTCCTAAATAACTTTCAGAGAGAATCCTAAGCACAGGTCTCTTGCCTTTTACGAAAAGCAAATCTAATACCTCCCCCCCACCCCCAACAATTGGTAATTGTGAAACGGGAGAGGGAGAGGAAAGGAAATGGCTCAATTACCACGACTTTGTAAAGAGAAATGTGGAGGGCTACTTGCTGCCTTTACCATGCAAACTAGGCTGTGTGGCTTTGTTGACAGTCCAATAAGTGGAAAATGCAAGCAATAGGGTCAGCTGGGAACGCAAGCTTCATTTGTGAATTCGGCCACCGAGGTGACAGAAGGGTCCAACGCAGTCTCCAGTTATATACCCCAAGAATCTCCTTTTCGGTGAGATGGGAGGCATGATCAGCCAATCAATCACTCCCTACTAGCCTGCCAATCACTCCCTTCAGCCTGCCAGCTGAACAGGGAACTAAACCGGCCGATAGGGGAAAACTTCGCCTGAGAAGGACCCAGCTACCCCTCCGCTGCTGCCCGTCCCGCTCCGCTTTCAGCCGCTTCGCTGCCTGGGATCCAATTCGACCTTAGCTGCTCAACCCGAGCCTTTGGGATCGCGCCAAGCCGGCGTCGGTGGCAGTGGCTGGGACACGCACGATGTCTCTCCCCACCCCCTCCACACCTTGGAGAAGTTGTTTCTTCTTGACTTTGTTAGGCGAGCTGCCTACCGCCGGTAAGGCACGAAATGGAAGCGCTCCCGAATCGCGCTGAAACAGCGGTGGATAAACACGAGGTGGTTTTCAAATCCTTTTTAACCGACCCCCCCCCCCTTGTCCCGCTTTGTGGGGGAAACTTGGGAGACTCTGAGGAAACTTTGGGAAAGCCCTTGCTTCCCCTCGCTCTCCCCGCCCCACACCCCGGTTTTTGAGGACTTTTGCCGTACCTGGCAGCACTTCCATCCTGCGACCCTCCCCGGCGCCGATTCCCGCCACTTTGTGGCTCGCCCTGTCCCTCACCGGACCTTTTATAGCCGCTGACCACGCCCCCTGTCCCCACGCCGGCCCGGGACTTGAGGATTCCAACAGGCTGAGGTCACCTACAGCCTGCCTCCTGCTGGGTCTGCAGGCGGCTGCCCTTTCATCTTTCCCCACCCTCACCCTCACCCACCCACACACCTGCTTTGGGCAGGAATGTGCGCTTGCTTAGCCGATGGAGAAGGGGCGCCCTGGATAGATCCAGGAAGGAAGGGGAAGGCGGGTGGGGCAGCTTTCCCAGGAGAGAAAGGAAGTAGTTGGTTTTATGGAGTGGTTAAAAATTCAACACATAACGCCCAGTCGTTTGCGCTGTTTCCAGGAACGCACTCTCTAAAAAAAAAAAAAAAAACGGAAAAAAAACGTATAGGGTGCAATCGAATAAAAAGCACCGCATAAACGAGAAAGCAACGCAGCCGCCTTTGAAAAACGGGGACAGCCTGATTCAAATATAATGAAAAGCCCATTTAGAAAACCGAGGGAAATACAGAAAAGTCTTTGATTCCGGGTGGGGGGGTGATTCCTCTTTGGAGGGGAAGGTGTTCCCTAAATAGGATCTCCCCCCCCCCCCCGAAAGCTTTGAGGGGCTCCAAAATTGTGGGACTACAAGTAAGAGACTGTATTTCGTTAGTGAACTGAAAATGACTGCATTTGAGACAATTCAGAGAGAAAGAGAAAAAGGAGAGGAGGAGAAGGAGAAGTAGTAGAAGAAAAATGAGATAGAAGAAGACATAAAAGAGGAACAAGATGTAGAAGAGGAGGAAGAAGTAGAAGACATAGAAGGAGAAGAAGAAGAAGAAGAAGAAGAAGAAGAAGAAGAAGAAGAAGAAG
>NW_020769463.1:742544-819539 GCF_900518735.1 Pseudonaja textilis
GAAGAAGAAGAAGAAGAAGAAGAAGAAGAAGAAGAAGAAGAAGAAGAGGAGGAGGAGGAGGAGGAGGAGGAGGAGGAGGAGGAGGAGGAGGAGGAAGAAGAAGAAGAAGGAGAGGAGGAGGAAGAGGAAGAGGAGGAAGAAGAAGAGGAAGAGGCAGAAGAGGAAGAAGAAGAAGAAGAAGAGGAAGAGGAGGAAGAAGAGGAAGAAGAAGAGGAGGAGGAAGAAGAAGAATGTATTTCATCATTTTCTTAGGGAGAAAAAGTTAGTGTTTTAGGTAAATTGAATTGTTCTGGGTTGGGGAGAATCAAAAAAGAAAGGTGGTAATATATTTTTGTCTCTTGTGGTAGTATTCTTTTATCTGTTTTTCCAATGCTAAAATTAGAAACGGAAACTGCAGGGAAAAAAAGATAAGCTGGGTGGTTTAAACTTGGATGGGAAAACACCAAGAAGTCATGAGATACCGGGAAGTCATAAAAAAATAAATTCTTATTCAGAACTTTATCTAAATGTGTCTATGCTGTCACCTTAACTGAACTCAGAAGATAATAAAATTTTCTTTTTATATTGTACTAACATCCTGCCTTTCAGCCACATTGCAAAAGGGATGTGGGACCAATGAATCACTGTATGAAAACAAGATAAAATTGCAAATTCTAATCAATAACTCTTTACTGTGAAGGGAAAGGGGACCCCAAAAAGCCATTCAAGGTTTTAAAAACAGCATATTTTAATGGCAGGAGGTTTTCCTAGATTGCAGTCCATTTCATTAGATGCAGGAATGTAGAATGTTATGCCCCAATAAATTCAAATGCCTTTGAAATGCTACAATATGTTTTTATGTGGTTCACCGGTCATGCCAATGCCTTAGTCATGCCAAATTGCATTAAACTGGGTTTCACATAGCAAACTAGATAAAGCCAAAATAAATAAATCATCTACTTGCTTATGCCTGGTGTCATCCGTGAATCTGTTCAATGATGGAGTGTGAGCCTAGCCATTATGGTCACCTCATATTTCTCTTACTGTATAGACCCATATTTCTCAACCTAGGCAACTTGAAGACATGTAGACTTCAACTCCCAGAATTCCCCAAGTTGGAGAATTCTGGGAGTTGAAGTCTATGTATTTTCAAATTCCCGCGGTTGAAAATCAGTATGGACACTCAATGAGAGCTGCAAATGTTATGCTATATAGAAGAGCAAACAGACTAACCCCAGGGAAACAGTTCTAAGAAATGAACTCTTTAATTTAAATTTAATTTACTTGCATTAAAACATGAAGAATTTAGCCATGCTACTGGGCCCACTTCAGATTTGAGGGTCGAAATATGCATGGAGGCACAGAAGGAGCACACCCATCTGCAAGTCTTTGTATCACACACTTCTTTCCCTTGGGCAACCGTTCACCCTCCAAAGTTGGACTATATCATAAACTAGCTTGATACCCATGCTTAGCTACGAAACTATGTGGTTGGGCTTAGTTTTTGGGGAGGAAAATAAGCGGGGAAAATTATACCTCTGCCTTCCAGGGTCCATCGGTATTCATCTGGCTAGCATCCTGTCAGTGTGTGAGAGAGTTGAGGGCTGTTTGGAAACTGAAACAGTATTTGCTGTGTGAGTAAGAAGGAGACAGCAAGGAGCCTGAACGTGGCTTAGCTTAACTGTTCTGTACTAAAGCTGGTTGCTGCTGTGAAAATAGAACTGAAACTGAAACTCCTCTCCTCTGCTTGTGTTTTACATTTGGAACAGATTTCTTTTCAGGTTGGGAGGGGGAATAGAACTCCTTAGCATCAGGTCATGTTAATAATAATAATAATAATAATAATATATGAAACACTAATGCTCTGGTGGTCATTTCAAGAAATCCTTTCTTAGTGAGCATCTAGAAGCCAAGAGGAACATATGTACCAAATTTCAAGTTTGTAGGCTTTACAGTTATGGAGATTTTGTGATGATGCATGAGTAGTATTTCACTTTTATATATATAGAAGATACCGGTAGTTGTTGACATGACCACAATTTATGTTGCTAACTGAGAAATTTATTAAGTGAGTTTTGCTCCATTTGACCTCAGGACACTGCAATGGTCATAAGTATGAAACAGTTGTCATGGGAGTGCTGCAAAGGTTGTAACTGTAAAGAATGGTCACAAGTCATTTTTTTCAGTGCCATTGTAACTTCTAATGGTCACTAAATGGATTGTTGTAAATTGGGGACTATCTGAACAAGCAAATAAATGAACACATATACAAATCTCAGGCTGCCTTAAGGAGCTGCAGACGGGCAGGTAAAGATGGAAGCATCCTCCTTCCTCTGAATCTTTAGCCGATTGGTTTCTATTGAAACATCATTTGGAAGTTCGTAATTTACCTTTTCCCCCAGCCCAGCTCCGGATCAGCCTTTCAAGAGATATCTTGTACTGATAGCATGAGTGATGGTACTTTGGAAGAAGATCAAGGACAATCAAGACACCTGCTTGGGACATTTGTATGTGTCAAATCTTGCATAATCCTAAAATGGTGTGACTGAGATTGGCATATGTGGACCTGATTGGGGTAGATTGCAAGGGTGATACAGAAATATAATATGTCATTTTATTCTATTTTACATATTTATGTATTAAATTATTGTATTTAATTCTATAACTATTGTATTTTATCCTACTCTCATTTTAAATTGTTTGTTTAGAACAGGGGTTGCCAACCTTTTGGACCTCAGGGACCACTAAACTCATAATTTTAGATCCCAGGGACCACTAACTGGTTCTGTCGGCATGGCCTAATTTGTGGGTGTGGCTTGGTGGTCATGTGACTGGCTGGGCATGGCTTGTATTATAAATATTTATATAAATATTGGGTTTTTTTTTTATAAAAAAGAGCAATTTTTACCCAAAATCAGGCAGAGCAGGCAGATTGAGTTGCTCACAGAATCACAGATTCATTCAGAAATCAATCTATCTGCCATTGGCTAGCTCAATCTGTCACATTAAATTTGCTAGCAAGCAAACTCACAAAATTAACTCACAAAACACCATGTATGTAAATATTGAATTTTTTTATAAAAAAAGCAACTTTTATTCAAAATCAGGCAAAGCAGGCAAATTGAGTTGCTCACAGAATCATTCAGTGATCTATCTATCTGCCATCGGCTAGCTCAGTCTCTCAAATTTGCTTGTGGTGAGTCTGCACTGAATTTGCTTGCAAGCAAACCTTCAGTCATAAGGGAGATTTGGCTGTGCTTAGCTAGAAAGCAAGAAATCCAACCATTTCCTGCTTCCTAGCTAATCTAAATCTCCTGGCACAGCAGAACAGATGATGGTTGGAAAAAGGAAAAATAGCAACTTAGCAGACAAATTTTCCAGGTAAGGAGTAAGTAGGCAGGGAGGGTTCCCGGGGGCCTAGTGGGCTGAGCAGCCTTGTGTTTCTGCACAGCCTGGATTGATTGCTTTGTGGGGGTGCTCGGGGGGTGAGATTTCTCTGCGGCCCACCAAAATTTTCTCAAGGCCCACCAGTGGGCTGCGACCCACCCGTTGGCGACCGCTGGTTTAGAATGTTATTGGTAATGTGTGTTTGAACCTGTAGCCTATAGGCTAATCAATCCAAAAAAAATGTGATCACCCAATGATCTTCTTGAGGACCTAGCACAATCTCAGTTGGGCTTCAGAGCTGAGTCGAAAGATGCCAATGTCACCCCACAAGAAGGGAACACATGCTGTGGATTCACTTTTGATCTCATTGTCCAGGGAACATTCTAAATCCCTATTTATCTGTTATTTCCAAGAGAACTATCTGAGTGATGTATTTCAAAGCAATTAAGTTTGAATGGCCTGGATCAGATAACTGGATCATGGTAATATTGTATTCAGCCAGTTGGTTTTTTAAAGCTTATCCCCAAATGGGGGATTAGATATAGAGGTAAACATTCACTTACAACCAAAATTGACCCCAAAATTTCTGTTGCAAAGCAAGGAAGTTATTAAATGAGTTGTGCCTCATTTTATGACCTTTTTTGCTACGGTTATGTGAATCACTGCAGTTGTTAAATGAATCATGCAGTTGTTAAATGGACCTGGTTTCCCCCATTGACGTTGCTTGTCAGAAGCCAGCTATAAAGGTTACAAATGATGAGCACATGAGCCCGGTATAGCGGAACTGTCATAGGTACATGCCAGTTGCCAAGCAGCTGAATTTTGATCAGGTGAATAGGGGGGCGTTGTAACAGTTGTGTGAAAAATGGTCTTAAGTCACTTTTTTCAGGACCATTGTAATTTCAAATGGTCACTAAAGTAATGGATGCAAGTGGAGGATTACCTTTATCTTTGGTTTCTTGGTGAAAATTGTTTTATTATATTGTTACATTGAAAAAAGTTCTGATAAGATGTTTAATCAGGAAACAAAAGTGAAATACTAAAACTATTTCTATTGTTTCTTTTCTGAGCAATATGTTTGTTTTAGATAAGGCCACCATTCTTCTTATAAAATAGTAACACAGCTATCAAATTCGTACAGTGTTGTATGCATTCAATTTATAGGTAATAAAAGCATAAAAAAATATTCAAGCTTCTAGTCCAAATCATTTCCCTTTATGGAAATATCACTTCTTAGCATTTGAGAATCTCTCAACAATAATAGGGATACGATTATCATGAACTCTCCAGATCTTCTAGTCTGAAGAAACAGGGATAGTCATTCAGATGGATGTCCTTGGGAAGGTAAAAAAATAAAAGATTGCAACCACAGCTTTGTAATCTAACCCCATCCCCCTTTTAAAAATATGTATGAGATTCCCATAGGTGGTTTACAATATGCTGTAGAGATGTTAATTCTATGGCACAAGATAAGAAGGATCAAGCCCAAATGGAAGCAGTGATAAATGACATGCTGTAGATGTGATTGTTATTTTTGTTCAGTCACTAAGTCATGTCTGACTCTTTGTGACCCAATGGACCATAGCAGGCCAGGTTTCCCTCTCCTCCATGGTCTCCCAGATTTTGACCAAATTCACGTTCATCGCATGGATGACACTATTTAACCATCTCATCTTTTGCCCTTCCCTTCTTTTGCCTTCTGTCTTTCCCCAAAGCAGGGTCTTTTCCAAGAAGTCCTCTCTCTTCTCATTTAGGTGGCCAAACTATTTGAGCTTCAGCTTCAGTATCTGTCCTTCTGAAGAACAGTCTGAGTTGGATTTCCTTTAGGATTGACTGATTTGATATCATTGCAGTCCAAGAGACTTTCAAGAATCTTCTTCAGGACCACAATTTGAATGCATCAATCAATTTGAGGGGCTGCCATAGAGAGAAGGAGATCAAGCTATTTTCCAAAGCACCTGAAGGCCAGACAAGGAATAATGGATTGAAGCTGATCAAGGAGAGATTCAACCTGGAAATAAGGAGAAATTTTCTGACAGCGAGGCCATTCAACCAGTGGGAAGGCTTGCCTTCAGAAGTTGTGGGAGCTTCATCACTTGAAGCTTTCAAGAAGAGACTTGACTGCCATCTGTCAAAAATGGTTTGGGTCTGCTTGGGCAGGGAGTTGGACTAGTCACTACATGACCTTCAAGGACCCTTCCAACTCTGTTAATCTGTATCTGTAATTCTTCGGTGCTCAACCTTCCTTATGGTTCAACTCTCATAGCCATGTATTACTGTTGGGAAAACCGTAGCTTTGACAATATGGATGTTTGTCAGCAAGGTGATGTTTTTAGTGTGGTTAGCTGGCAGTAGGTGCAGACGGCTGAGGAGAGCAAGGACTCAGATGAGGGACCAGGACCACTAGGGGGTGGACTGCTGCCTTCAGAGATTGTGGGGGCTGGCAGCAGTGATGAGGAGGTTCCTGAGGAGCCTGTGCCAAGTGCGCGTGTGCACAGGATTGCTCATAGGAAAGAGCAGTTACAACAGCACAGGTGACTTGAGAGTAAGGCTGCAAAGTAAGGCTGCAAGAGGATAAAAGCCAGCTGTGAAATGAACGTTCTTTGCAGAAGGCAAAGATGTTTTGAAACTCCAGCCTCGTGGATGTTCCAGTATCCTGAGTTTGTATTTGAAGATTCTTGTATTGCAAATTATTTGTTGTCTGTTATCTTTTGGCAAGGCTTGCACAGTTTGTATTTGTATTATTTGTAAAAGCATTACAAGGTTTCTGTTCCTTTTGGATTGTGTTTGATTTGTTGGAAAAGGATGTGGGTCAGAACAAGTATGCTGTCTAGTTATATGTGATAGTTTTGCTATTTCAGCATTTACCTTATGTTGATCTTTGCTTTGCTTTCTTGTCTATGACTGTAGTCAAGTTTTGTGACCATGGTTTTCTTTAGAAAGTTCACCCAAACCTACCCTGATTATTCCAGTGAAGGAATTATCAGGTTGTGTTTTTGGGTATCCTATCAGTGGTGGGATTCAAATTTTTTTACTACCAGTTCTGTGGGCATGGCTTGGTGGGTGTGGCATGGTTGGTGAGCGTGGCTTGGTGGCTGTGGCAGGGGAAGGACACTGCAAAATCTCAATTCCCTCCCCACCCCATTAGCCTGCTTTCCAGCTCCGTTCTCCTGTGCAAGGCAACCAAAGAAGACCCAGCCAATCAGCTGGGACTCGGGAAGCAGAGAATAGATGGGGACGGGACCAGTCAGAGGTGGTATTTGCCAGTTCTCTGAATTTCTGCTACCAGTTCTCCAGAACTGGTCAGAAGCTGCTGAATACCACCTCTGCTTCCTATGCCAACTAGGGAAGATCTAAAATTTAAATGAACTTCTAACACTTAATAATGAATTCAACTTTGTGACAATTCTGCTGGCTAATTAACACTATTTCAATTGGTTTCTATTTTGGTAATACAAAGAAGGTAGTGTTTCCTTCAGTTTCCGCTCTTTCTTTGATAAGGAGACTCATTTATTCTTATCAGGGCCAGAGACAGCTTTGATTGCAATTGTATTTTCAAAACACGCAGAAATCCTCAGGGCACAACCATAACGAAGCCTTTGTCCCCGCCAGTAATCTCTTTTCCGTTTAGCAAAATAACTGGATGAACAGTGCCATCTCCTGCAAATTAATCCAGAAAAGTTTTGTTCTGAGTGAAAAAGGGATGATTCCAAAGGAAGAACACAAGGGAGTGGAGATCAAAGCCAGGCTCCCAAGTCATGTTAAACCCTAAAAACAGTTTTGCAAATGCAGTGGCTACATCATGAATCTTCAAAAAAGAGGGATGAGTTTCAGTGGTGGTATTCTACCGGTTCGACCCAGTTCTACTGAGCCGGTAGCACCGATGAGCATCGGACCGGCCTGCCTGGACTCCCATGCTCACCTTTATTCCCTGCCTTTGAAGCACAGCTGCTTTGCACGGAACAGCAGAGTTTCTCACGGCAGCTGCTGAAGCGACAGGAGAGTGCAGGCTTGAAGGAGGTGAGTCAGAAAGCCTCTGTGCCTGTGCAAAGTGCGCATTTGGCATGCGCATGCATGCAAAATAGGTGCATGTGCACAAAGTGCGCCCACCAAGCTATGCCCACCGAGCTGATGGTAAAAAACTTTGAATCCCACCACTGATGAGTTCACACACTATGCTGATCCACAAACTACCCAACTTGGCCAAGCCTAACATACTGTTAGAACCCAGTTTAATGTAATCTTGCATATATCTGCTCTGGTGTGCCTTTCACACATTCAGAGGGACAAGTAAGAGTTGTCTAAGAGTTATCTAAGAGTTTAGCTGTGTTTATTTTGACCCTAAGACTGTCTCAAATTGGGGATTTCAGCATCACATTCAATTTTTCTTTCTCCCTTAGATATATAGGTAGTCCTCAACTTACAACAGTTCTCTTAGCTATAATGGCACTGAAAAAAAGTGACTTGTGACCGCTTTTAACACTTATGATCACTGAAACATCCCCATGGACACATGATCAAAATTGAGATGCTTGGCTAGTGACTCAGATTTATGACAGTGGCAGGGTCCCTGGGTCATGTGATCCCCTTTTGCGACCTTCTGACAAGCAAAGTCAATGGGGAAACCAGATTCACTTTACAACTGTGTTACTAATTTAACAACGGCAGGGATTCACTTAATGAACGTGGCAAGAAAAGTTGTAAAGTGGGGCAAAACTCACGTAACAAATTTCTCAGTTAGCAATATAAATGTTGGGCTCAATTGTGGTCATAAGCTGAGGACTACCTGTAGTAAGCAGTTGATCTGAATCTTATAGTAAAAGCCTAGGGCTAGGAAGCAGGGAGAATCCCACAAAAGAAATTACTTAAGACTGTGGTGCAAAAAGGACCTCGTGTATCCATCCTTTGTGGTCCTCAGAGTACTTCAACAGAGAGGGGGAAAAATGGGACCCTATGTCCCATTTTTTTGGAACTTGGAAAGCTTTACAAGACAAAATACTCAATCTCAGGTGAGCAAGGCATCCACTTAGCCGATTAAAAGTCCTCAAGTACAGCTAGTCCAAGTACAACCGTTCATTTATTGAGCATTCATTAAGTGGCATCGGTATTTTGGTGGTGCAATGGTTAAAATGCAGTATTGCAGGCTAACGCTGCCCACAGCCAGGAGTTCAATCCTGACCACCTCAAGGGTGACTCATCCTTCTATCCTTTCAAGGTTGCTAAAATAAGGACCCAGATTGTTTGGGAAAAGATGCTGACCTTGTAAGCTCAAAGGGCACTGTAAAGCACTATAGAGCAGAATATAAGTCAAAGGGCTATCCTATTTATTTATTTATTATTTATTTATTGAATTTATATTGCCGCCTATTTGCCCATGGTGACTCGAGGTGGCTTACAGAATGCAAAACCATTTTTAAAATAAAAAAGAATAAAAACTAACAAAAAGAATCAAATAAATTAATAAAGTATAATAGAACAAAATCAATAAATCAATCACCTCCCAATTCCCACCCCCATATCCCGAAGACAGCAGATCACACAAGCCATTTGATCCTGAGAAATGGTGGGAAGTTGGCAAAACAGGAGAACAATCAGGGTAAAAAATTTTAAAAAGCAAAGTGATTATTTTACATTATCATCTTCCTTGGGGATCCAAAGAAATTACAGATTTAAGCTGATGTTTTATGGGAAAATTAACTATGGGTATTAAATTATGTTTATTAGAACAGAATGAGTAACCAGCAATACAGCAAAATCATTTAGTGATTTCTCTATCCAAAGGCGGAGATCTTTTATTGCTACAACAGCACTTAAAAAAAAGAGACTTATGACCATTTTTCATACTTATGACCATTGCAGCATTCCCATGGTCACATGGTCAAAATTTGGATGTTTGCTAACTGGCATGTATTTGTGGCTGTTGGTGTTCTGGGATCATCTTTCTGACAAGCAAAGTCAATGGGGAAGCCAAATTTACTTAATAACCATGTTACTAACTTGATAACTGCTGTGATTCATCTAACAACTGTACAAGAAAAGTTGCAAAATAGGGCAACATTCACTTAACAACTGTCTTGCTTAGCGCCGGAGATTTGGGGCTCAATTGTGGTTGTAAGTCAAGAACTACCTATAGCTTTCCAGAATAGGCCCTGGACTGACCTACTATTGGTGTCAACTCATAAAATATTTCTATGGTCTTTTTAGAGTTGTCAACAGAAAGGGAGAGGGGGAAAGGGGTTTGAAAGAGCAGTGAAAGCAAAAGTGCATTCCATAAATAGTTTTTCAAAGATAGTAACTAGGTGACTGAAGTGTCTGCTGTGAAGAACATGACTGATGACTCTTGGCTATGGATGTGCCTCATTGGAGAATATCAATTATGATACGGGGGTGGGGAAAAACCAGGGTCAAGGGTGACAATGAATTATGTGTCTCAGAGTTGGCTACACCCAGGCAATGCCGGATATGTTAACTCCCAACAAATCATTTTGAAGTTTTGGAAACTTGCTCGAGACTCATGATTTAACTGGGGTAACTGCCGGAATCCTGACAATTGGTGGGAGATTCTCAAACCAGAGGTGGTATTCACCTCAAATCAGAGGTGGTATTCTGGTATACCGGTATTAAAAATTTTGACTGGTTCAGAGAACCAGCAAATACCATCTCTGGATGGCCCTACTTACCCCGCTCCCGCTCTTAACCTCTCCTATATTCTGTTGTTTATTACCTCAGCTGATTTGCGTGGCAGAGCGGATTGCCGTGCCTCAGCTGAGGTAAAAAACAGCACAGCTCACCATCATTGATAAAGAAGACGGTCTCTGAGCCTTTTTTGTGTGTGTGTGAAATGCGCATTTGATGCATGCGTGCGTTAGGCATGCCTGCACAGCTCACCAGCATTGATACAGAGGGCAGTGTTTGAGTGCTGTGCATGCACGTGCGAAACGAGGTCGCCGACCCGGTACGGAATTTTTTGAAACCTACCACTGTCTCAAACTAACAAATGTTTAATATTTTTGAGCAAAGGAGAGTAGGAAATGACTAGAACAGCATCAGATAAGCTTCAAGCTAACTTCCAAGTTATGGGCAAACTTGCCCTGGGTATCCTTTCTTCTTATTTTCTTCTTTCTTGTTTTTCTAAAAAAATTTTTTCATAGTTAAGGACTGCTGGCTAGATATGTAGTCAATAACAAGCACTGGTTTTATTATTCTGGCTTTAAAATAATAATAATATACACATTTGCCCCCCCCCCCAAAATCTCCACCCTTGGATGGAGAAATCACTAAATGATTTTGCTCTATTTCTGATTGCTCATTCTGTTCTAATGAACATAATTTAATACCCATAGTTAATTTTCTCATAAAACTTGCAGCTCAAATGTGTCATTTCTTTGGTTCCCCAAGGAAGATGGTAATGTAAAATAATCACCTTGCTTTTTAAAAATTTTTTACCCTGATTGTTCTCCTGTTTTGCCAACTTCCCACCATTTCTTAGGATACTGGGCCATTTCTTGAAAGGATGCAAATTTCCTACTGTACACTTTCCAGCTCTCCCAGTCACTAGAGGGCGCTCACGAAGTTTGAAATATCTATTTTTTTAAAAAAAAGCAATCTGAAAGAACTATATTATAGTTCTTCCGTTGGTGAACTGCTTTTTTTCCGTTTTTTAAAAACGCCTCCTTTCTTCTCTTCCTTTTTTCGGACAGAACAGCTGAAGAAGCCGAACAGAGAGAGCAAGAATGCTGGAGACCCAACAGAGGGAAGAAGTAGATGAAGGCTGAGATAAGAAAGATAGACATACAGAGAAGGGAAAAGAAAACATCAGAAAACAAGGGTAGAGGGGAAAAAAATCACAACTGGAATAAACTGATGCAGGAAGATTGATTGATGGCACGACAGAGACAGGTGGCGGGCAACATTTGATGGACTAATAGCAAAGGGATGTGCATTCAGAATCTTTCCAGCATTCCAATTGTTTCTGTGAGCAAAAGAAGATAGGGGGTGCAGAGAAACCGATCAAAGAAAGAAAGAGGGAGAGAAATGGGATAAAGAGAACAAAAGAGCACAACTCAGAACTAACACCCCAGAGAGAAAGCTCCCGATTGCCTGCCCTCTCCATCCATCGCAGCTTTCCAACTCTCCAAACTTCTGGTCTCATGTCAGGACGTGCCATTCGAGCTGAGACGAGGAGCCGGGCAAAAGATGACATCAAGAAAGTGATGGCTGCTATTGAACATGTCCGGAGATGGTGAGCACAATTTGGGGAGTGGGGGTAACTGGGGAGAGGGAGCAGGTGGGGGAGGACTTTGGTGAGAAAGCGACAGGTTGCCCCATGCATATCCGACTGTGTTTAGTAAGGCTCCAGGCTGGCGGAGGATGGGTGATCTCAAAACATTTGGAGAGTACCAAGAAGGCCTGTTTTGGTAGGAAGTGACTGATGCGGGGCGGGGGGGGGGTGTTGATTATGATTCAAGCACCTGATATTATATTTTGGGTATTTTGTCTTGAGCGATCCTTCCCCTTTCCTCATCAAATTGTCACAGGAGAGGCATTATCTGCAGCCACTTAACGGTTTGAATGCCTGCAGCTTTTCCTGTAGGGGAGAATATAGTCTGGCTGCTATCTGTTTCTACTGAATCTGAAATGTATTTATTTATTTATTTAGTCCTCCTCTTTGTTAAACTAGACATATTCAGCTCCTGCAACTGGTCTTCATGTTTTAGCCCTCAGTCCCCAGTAGACTGGCTGGGGAATTCTGGGAGTTGAAATCTTCAAGTTGCCAAGGTTGAAAAACATGGGTACAGACTCAATGTCTTCAAGTTGCCAAGGTTGAAAAACGTGGATACACAGAGAATGTTGATCAGGTTCATCTTCTCACTGGAAAGATATCTTCCCAGACTATCCTTGGAATGTCAGAAAGATATTGAAAAATCAAGATAGATGGAAGAGAATTGAATACTGTTAGGAAAGCTACATAACATTAGGATAATATTTTAAAACACCCCAAAGAAACTGCGATACTCTGCATAAGCCCAGAAGCTAAATATGGTTATACTTGGTTAGTGAATGAATAGGCCTCCACTAGAAAATCACAGAAATCTAGGCTAGTCTGGAAGAAGGCAAAAGTAGGAGATTGACTTCATTCTGAGAATACTACATAGTTGCATCCACAAAGTTATCAGCAGTTAATGGTTAAGATGCTGGATTAGTTGACAGAAAGTTGGCAATTCAAGACCCAAGCACCGTGATAGAATGAGCACCATTCTTAGCAGTTAGCAGTTTTAAACCATGCAAATGCAAATAGATAAATAGGTACCACTTTGGTGGGAAAGTAACAGTGTTCTGTGCACCTTGGTATATAGTCATGCTGGCTACATGACCGAGTGTTTTCAGACAACTCTGGCTCCCTTGGCTAGAAACAGAGATGAGCATCACCCCCCAGAATAAAAACAACTGGACAGGGGAAATCTTTAGGTAAAGGTAAAGGTTCTCCTTGTACATACGTGCTAGTTGTTTCCGGCTCTAGGGAGCGGTGCTCATCTCTGTTACAAAGCTGAAGAGCTAGCGCTGTCCGAAGACGTCTCTATGGTCATGTGGCCGACATTAACTAAATGCCAAAGGAGCATGGAATGCTGTTACCTTCCCACCAAACTGGTCCCTATTTTTCTACTTGCATTTTTACATGCTTTTGAACTGCTAGGTTGGCAGAAGCTGGGGCAAGTAATGGGAGCTCACTCCATTAGGTGGTGCTAGAGATTCGAACCGCCAAACTGCCGATCTTTCTGATTGACCAGCTCAGCGTCTTAGCCACTGAGCCACTGCGTAAAGGGCAATCTTTACCTTTTCTAAAAACTCAATTCAGAGAAAATTTTACTTTTTTAGCTCAACACTTCCAAAAGTCAGAAGTGGAGAATTCATGCAAGCGGTTCCATTTTATCCTGCCATTTTTCTCTTTCTAGGGAAAAGCGCTGGGTGACGGTGGGAGACACTTCTTTACGAATTTACAAGTGGGTACCTATTATGGACCCTCAAGACGAGGTGAGAAAGAGGCTGGCTGGTTTCTCATGGGGTCTTTTGCCTTTAGCACTTCTAGTTTCACTTATTTGTTTGCCTCTTACATTGCAGGAAAAAGGATGTTTGGGAAGTAGCAAAGAGCAGCAGCCCACCAAAGAGAGAAAGTTTCCTCGAAGCAATCCTGCTCTGCTCATGTTGGACCTGAATGGTACGTTTTGGGACAGTTAGGACAGTGGTGGGAGTCAATTTTTTTTTACTACCGTTTCTTTGGGCGTGGCTTGGTGGGCTTTGTGTGGCTTGATGAGCTTGGCAGGGGAAGGATACTGTGAAATAACAGATAACAGATAATCAGAGTTGGAAGGGACCTTGTAAGTCATCTAGCCCAACCCTCTGCCCAAGCAGGAGACCCTACACCATTTCTGACAGATGGCAGTCTCTTCTTGAAAGTCTCAAGTAATGATGCTCCCATAACTTCCAAAAGCAACTTCTGTTCCATTGGTTGATTGTTCTCACTGTCAGAAAGTTTCTTCTTATTTTCAGGTTAATCTTCCCCTTTGTTCAGTTTCCATCCATTGTTCCTTGTCTGGCCTTCGGGTGCTTTGGAAAATAGCTTGAGCCCCCTCCTCATTGTGGCAGCCCCTCAAATATTAGAAGACTGCTATCATGTCTCCCCCTGGTCCTTCTCTTCACTAGACTACCCATGCCCAATTCCTGTAACCATTCTTCATATGTTTTAGCCTCCAGTCCCCTCATCATCCTGGTTGCTCTACTCTGTACTTTTTCTAGAATCTCAGCATCTTTTTAATAGTGTGGTGACCAAAACTGGATGCAGTACTCTAGGTGTGGTCTTACTAAGGCTTTATAGAGTGGCGTTAGTACCTCACTTGATCTTGATTGCATCTCTCTATTAATGCAACTTAGGATTGCATTAGCTTTTTTTGGCTGCTGCTGCACACTGCTGGCTCCTATTTAGCTGATTGTCCATTAAGACTCCAAGATCCCTCTCACAGTTACTTCTTTAGAGCCTGGTTTCACCCAGTCTGTATGTGTAGTTTTGTTTTTTCTTGCCTAGTGTAGGACTTTACTTTTTCTCTACATTGAATTTCATTTTGTTAAATATGGCCCAGTGTTCTAGTCTGTCAAGATCCATCTGGAACTTGAGCCTATCTTCTTGGTTGTTAGTTAAATCTCCATTCCCTTCCCACTCCAGGGGAAGGTTACTGCAAAATCTCCATTCTCTCCCCACCCCATTAACCTGCTTTCCAGCTCCATTCTCCTGTGCAGGGCAACAAAAGCTGGGACTCAGGAGGTGGAGAATAGATGGGGGCGGGGCCAGTTAGAGATGGTATTTGCCAGTTCTCTGAACTACTCAAAATTTCCGCCACCCATTCTCCAGAACTGGTCAGAACCTGCTGAATACCACCTCTGAGGCAGGGGGAGGAAAGGACATTTTATATTTCTTTACAAGGGCCTTGTAAAATTTGGCATCTCAGATCCTCCCTACACATATAGATAGTCCTTGGCTTATAACCACAGTAGAGCCCCAAATTTGTATTGCTAAGTCAGACAATTGTTGAGTGAGCTTTGACTCATTTTATGACCTTTCTTGCCATAGTTGTTAAGTGAATCACTGCGGTTGTTAAGTTAGCCATATGGTTGTTAAGTGAATTTGGCTTCGACTTTGCTTGTTAGAAGATCGCAAAAGAGGATCACGTGGCCTTAGGACATTGCAGCCGTCATAAATATGAACAGTTGCCAAGTGTCTGGATTTTGATCACGTAACTATGGGACAGCTACAACAGTCATAAGTGTGAAAAAGAGTCATAAATCACTTTTTCAGTGTCGTATCTTTGAACGGCATGTTGTGTACCAGTGCTGATCCATGGACCGGGGCTAAGGACCCCTGCTCTACAGTATTAGAGATGCTTTAGCCCAGTGTTTCTCAGCCACACCTTTAGGAGGTGTGGCTTTCAATTCCCAGAATTTCTTAACCAACTGGCCTCTATGATATATGTCAGGGGTCTTCAAACTTTGCAAGTTTAAGACTTGTGGACTTCAACTCCCAGAATTTCTGAGCTAACATAACTGGAGGAGGAATTCCTGGGCTCCTGGCATCAAAGGGGAAGGGAGGAGGGGAGGCATTTGTGGCACGCCATAGCTGTGTATCTAATAATGGGAAATGGGAGAGGGAAGTCATTACAGAAGTAGACCATATCACCAAACCAGCCTATATCAGGATCTTCAAGGCCGTTTACCCTCAGAATGGAATGTTATCAGTTTCCCACCTCAGAGTTTCTCAAAACATCATTCCAGCATCTTCTCAAAACATCATATTGGTATCGCATTGGCTGACTGAAGTAATGGCCAGGGGAAGAGTTGGAAAGAATAGCCTTTATTTATTCTTCACAGAAACATCTGATTCTGCCTGACATTGCTGCAACCAGTTTCTTTCAAGTAAATGGGGTCATGAGTTTTTCTTTCCTAAGAGAGCAAACTGGTGCAGGTGTGACATTAACAATAGCATGATCCACTTAACAATGCAGTGATTTGCTTGCCAACGTTGGTTAAAAGGTAGTAAAATTGGGCACAAGTCACTTAGCAACCGTATTCCTTGCAACAGAAATTCTGGCTGTAAGTCAAGGACTACCTGTACACTCCTGCTTTATGGTTCTACTACACCTTGGCTCTTTGAATGTTGCTAAACTACAGTTTGCCTCAGCTGGTCGTTGCTTCTGGGAACAGAGCTTCACCCTTTCTCATTCCACATCTTAGTTCCATCAGTGGATACTCAGGCATTCACAGGACATCAATGGTAGACTGCCGTTGCACCTGGAGTCTCCATGCACCCCTACTAATTAAAAAAGGACCTTCCCTGTCTCCAGATACAGTACTTCTTGGCTCAGTTTTGTTTCCCAACAGATGAGAACAGCAACCAGAGTTCTCTTTCGGAGACGTCCCTGCTGAAAGGAGGGGACACCAGCACAAGCCCCACCCCCACCCCAGATCGAAGCCAGACCGTGACTCCCACCCTTATAGGAGAGTTGAAGACAGAGGATTTGCAGCCTCCTTTGTTGGGGCAAGAGGGAGGTAAGTTCATTTGGGGAGAGATCTGTAGATATTAAGCAACAGCCCATGTTGTCTTGCGCCCATGACCTTGCTGGACTTATCGGAGGAGGAGGTAGAGGAGGAAGCGGGGGAATGGGAAGGAGAGGAAGAGGTGGTTTTCTCAGCCTTTGCAGTTTAAGGCTCTGTTTGACTTCAACTCCCAGGATTCTCAATCTCAGGAATTCTGGGAGTTGACATCCACACATCTTCAAGTTACCCAGACTGAGAAACTCGTGAGTTAGAGTGTGTAATGACATTTGGGAATAGCTTTGGGAGAGAAGAGAAAGAGCCATGCAAAATTTAGATTTCAGACAGCTGAGCCTGCAGAATAAATGGGGATGTGGAAAATGTCTCAGAAGGGACCCTCACTAGTTATTTTCATTGTAAGGGCAAGAGGGGAGAAATGTACTTTCAGACTTGCAAGATTTTGTTAATGTAACTGTCACCTTCAAATCGAACTTGGCAGAAGCCATTTTTCTATTCCTCAGTTACCAAGCAGAGTGGAGGAGGTGGGAAGGAGGATAGAATGCTTTGCTAAACACAACACAGATCTTTCTCTTGAGAACCAAGGTCATCTCAACAGACAATGGATAGAGGCAGGGAGGAGTGCCTAGAGAGCCTTCCAATTAACCTAATTGGCCAACATGGCTCATTGTACACATGTACTCTGACAATAAAGGTAGTAGTAGTAGTAGTAGTAGTAGTAGTAATAATAATAATAATAATAATAATAATACATTTTTCAGAAAATCTGCTGGAATTTGTCTCTTTTTGATTGATTCTTTTTCTGCATACAGATTCTGGGGTGCTCCTTCTTGAGGGAACCGATGATCCTCCCAAGCTTAGCAAGGAAAAACCAGATCTCATGACATCTGGTTTCCAGGTGAATGTGTTGATTGTGGAAAAAAAGCTGAGGATTCGGGGTTGGAGGGGAGGTCAAAAAATTCAAGATGGCCATCACCATGCAATCAAAGCCTCAGCCTTTTTTTAAAATGTCTGAAAATGAGGAAATTATTATGAACAAAATGCTATCAGATGTCTTCCAAATACAGTATTCTTTGTTCTTTCTTAGCCATTTTCTTACTTTCTTTTGTATCCTATTATTGTAACAATTTAAAACTATTTTTTTAAAGAATGTTTAAAAAATGGTCAGTCAGATATATTACTTTGGAGTTTTGAAACTTTTGATGCCCTCCTGAATGTAGTCCATACTCTTACATGCTTGTAAATAGTCCTCTGTTTATGACACAATTGAACCCAACTTTTCTGTTGCTAAGCAAGTCAGTTTTGCTCCATTTTATGATCCTTCTTCCCCAAGGTTAAGTTAATCACTGCAGTTGTTAAGTTAACAATGTGGTTTTGAAATGAATCTGGCTTCTCTATTGGCTTGTCTGAAGGTCGCAAAAGGGGATCGATCCTATGACTCTGGGACACTGCAACCTTTATAAATACAGGCTGTTTGCCAAGCATTTGAATTTTGATCACGTGACCATGGGAAAGGTGCAACAGTTGTTAAGTATGAAAAACTGTCATATGTCACTTTTTTCAGCACTGTTGTAACTTTGAATATTAATAGCACTTAGATTTATATACTGCTTCACAGTGCTTTATAGCCCTCTCTAAGCAGTTTACAGAGGAGTCAGCATATTGTCCCCAACAATCCATGTCCTCATTTTACTGACCTCGGAAGGATGGAAGGCTGAGCCCCATCAGGATCGAACTCCTGGAGTGAGCAGGAAGTTAGCCCTGCAGTACTGCCTTCTAACCACTGCACCATCATGTGAATCTTAGTGAATGGTCCCTAAACAAGCAGTTATAAGTTGTTTATACGGTTATAAGTTGGCCCAGAATTACAGGTTCCATTTTTAATCTTCTTTTCTTGTAAAAAAAACAAAACAAAACAAGGATCCCTTACCTCTGAATTTGCAAAGCAGAATTTCTGAATATTTTGAGATGCACAAATGTGGAATCAGATTTTGAGCACAATATTGTGGTTTTCCCCTTTATCTGAGTGAAAGGTTTAGGCTGGAAAGTCTGAGATAGAAGATCACTGTCAACTTTGAAACAGATCAGGCCTGTGGGGGCCATTTTCTCTGTTTCTCAGCTTGACGCACTTCGAGGGAGAGGAGGGAGCTGTGGAATGTCAGACCAGACATCAACAACTTACTATCTCGTGGGAACCAAGGTCATTCCAACAGCTGCTGGCCAGAGACTGGAAGCTTACCAAGGAGACGCCAGAACACCAAGTGGGTCAACATGACCTGTGAAAAGGGAGGCAGGGAGCTGTCTGTTTTTTATACTGAAAGTATGAGAAATAGCCAGAGCTGGTTTTGCATTTCAAAACTGCCGAAATGAGGTGCTCCATAAAGCTGTTCTTTGAGAAAGCCGAAAGTCTTAAAAGTTGCTGGATTCAAATAAAATAAAATAAAATCAAACGTTTATTGTCAATGCACAACATGTGTACAATGAAATTGAAAACTGATTGGCTGAGTTCATTACTCGGAACCTTGATAGTGAGTTGAGTGTTAAGATTAGGGTTACTAAACTCTGGTAATCTGGATGGGTGACTGAGGAATTCTAGTACAGATAGTCTTCGACTTATAACAGTTCATTCAGTGACTGTTCAAAGTTGCAACAGCACTGGAAAAAGTGACTTATGACTGGTTTTCATGCTTATGACCGTTGCAATATCCTTATGGTCACGTGATCAAAATTCAGACACTTGACCTATTTGACACTTGATATATTTTGACAAAATTCAAACATTTGACACTCATATTTATGATGCTTGCAATGTCCTGGGGTCATATGATCACCTTTTATTTTTGTATTGAATGTATTTTTTTTTATGAACACTGAAAGCATTTGTACCAAAATAAAATTCCTTGTGTGTCCAATCACACTTGGCCAATAAAGAATTCTATTCTATTCTATTCTATTCTATTCTATTCTATTCTATTCTATTCTATTCTATTCTATTCTATTCTATTCTATTCTTATGCTATTCTATTCTATTCTATTTTATTCTTCTTCTTCTTCTTCTTCTATTCTATTCCATTCCATTCCTTGACTTTCTGACAAAGAAAGTGAAATTCACATAAGTGTATTACTAACTTAACAGCTACAGCGATATGCTAAACAACTGGGACAGGAAAGGTCGTAAAATGGAGCAAAACCCACTTATCAAATGTTTCACTTAACGACAAAATATTTGGGCTCAATTGAGGTCATAAATGAACTATGTGGACTGCAGTGGAGTTTTGCTGAAGTCAGCACTGAGTTGTCAAGCTTGAGAGACGCTGGTTAAGAGCTTCCTTTGCTTGTCTTCCAGGCCACGGACACAGCAGCTTGCTTGGAACCCACCAGAGATGTGGACGAACGAACATCTGAAGTGGAGGAATCTTCCTTGTCAGAAGCCCCTCCCCGGAAGCGGACCCGTAAAGAGGAACAAGCTTTGAAGGCTACCCCACCCTCTGAGGCTTAATTTCAAGCTTTAGGCCTGTCCTTCCCATTTCTTTAGACAGATGGATCTACGGTATGTAGGGAAATGTGACATAATGTTAGCTAAATATGGTGGGGTCCAAACCATCTGTCTCTGCAACATGTGATTGCTGTAGTATTTCCTGCTGCCCTCTTGTGACAACACTGTTTACCTGAAGCATACATGTTTTATGCATGCATGGAAATGAAATATGGCTGTGGGAAGGGAGGCCTATGACCAAAAGCAATCATGGAGACTTGCAGAAATGAGAAAAGTTGTTTACCTTACTTATGCAGAAATGTGATTTATATATTGGGAATACGAGAGAGTAAAAGTCAAGCACACATTAGGAAGGCCAAAAGCTTCCTAAATTCTTTCTTCTAGCCTAGTTTTTCAGCCTGTAGTTTAAAAGCAAGGCTACAATTTTATATCCATTCCAAATCCAAATTTTGCAGCACGGAAACACATATTCTGGGAAAAGAGCAAGAGGCACAATTTACTTATTTAATAATGCTAATGTTTAAGGTACTGGAGGCTTTTTGAGTGTGTGTGTAAAAACTGAAAAAGGCTTGCAAGATGTGATTCTGTTATGGATAGCCATTTGTATGGAATGGTATAGGGTCTTCTACTTGATCAGGGGGTTGGACTAGAACAGGGGTCCTCAACCTTGGCAACTTTAAGACTTGTGGACTTCAACTCCCAGAGTTCCTCAGCCAGCTGGCTGAGGAACTCTGGAATTTGAAGTCCACAAGTCTTAAAGTTGCCAAGTTGGAGACCCCTGGACTAGAAGCTTCCAAGGTCTCTTCCAACCTTATTATTGTGTTCTCTGTTTGCAGATGACAAATCCAGTGCTGCTTTGCCAGCAGAGAAAACAGATCTAACTTTAATGTGGAGGCTCAAATAAGGCCTGAAATTAAGCCTCCATTGAAATGATTAACTTTGCTCTAAAGCAGGAATGGGCAAATATGGCCCCTTTATGACTCTGGGACTTCAACTCCCATAATTCCTGAGCTAGCCATGCAGGAATTCTGGGAGTTGAAGGCTACAGGTCATAAAGAGACCATAGTTGCCCACACTGCTCTAAAGACTCTTTATTATAGGAGCATGTAAAAAAGTGCAGGGCTCTCATTATGTGGGTTCAAGGCGACCATCTTGATTGTCTTGATCTCTCTACCAATGCTTCTGGATTGTCCAAGGGTCTTCAAACTTGGTGAGTTTAAAACTTGTGGGCTTCAACTCCCAGAATTCCTGAGCTAACATGACTGGAGGAGGAATTCTGGGAGTTGAAGTCCACAAGTCTTAAAGCTGTCAAATTTGAAGACCCCTGCACTAGGCTTTATATTCTGAGGAGAAATTTTACCCTACAGTTATTTTGGTTGCTGAAAACTTGGGGTTGGGGTAGTTAGGAAAGCCAGGAGTCTTATAGAATGTAACCCCCCCCACCAACCCACTTTTAATGGGAAGGTTTCCTGCTTTGATTCAGTTGCCACTTCAAAGATGTCCCATTTATGCCCACTGCAAAGACTAATTGGTAGGGAAAAGCAAACAAGGCAGTAACGGCTGGATTTTGCTCTGGGGTTGAAGGATGCCAGGGGAAATGTAGAAAGCCATAGTTTGCTGGGTAACAGGCAAAACAAAGTTTGCTTTCTCCTAAGGGATGATTCCAGCCAAATGAAATGTGTAGGGCTGAGACATGTTTAGGAGCTGGTTTATAGTGTCAGGCTATAATTATGTCATTTGTACCAGCTGCATCATTCAAATCATTTGCATCCAGGTAGACCATCAAGGGAAATGACAGAGGTTTCACACTCCAGTATACATAGTCCTTGATTTACAACTATTCATTTAGTGACCATTCAAAGTCACAATAGCACTGAACTGTGACTGTTTTTCACACATACAACTATTGCAACATCCCCATGGTCACATGATCAAAATTCAGGTGCTTGACAACCGGCTTATATTTATGATGATTGTTTCCTGGAGTCATGTGATTATTTTTTACTATCTTTGGATAAGCAAAGTCAATGGGGCAGCCAGGTTCACTTAACAATTGTGGTGCTGCTAATTTAACAACTGCAGTGATTCACTTAACAACTATGGCAAAAAATGTCATAAAATGGGACAAAATTCACTTAACGACTTGTTTAGCAACAGAAATTTTGGGTTCAATTGTGGAGATAAGTCAAGGACTTCTTGCATAGTCTTAAGTCGAGGACTACCTGTAAAGCAGCATGATGTGATGTCATGCAGCCCTCACAGATGCTAGTGGTGCAGAGTTGCAACCAGAGAATAAAAATAATAATGCTTTCTAACATTTTAGGAAGGAAAAAAAAACATTGTAGGCTGCTTACTAAAGATACAAAATTCATTAGAATTTATGGAGGGGTGTGAATGCATTTTTGTCCTTCAGGCTTCCTTTTCTTAAGATTGGCCAAATTCCAAGCGTATTTATTTTCTCCAAGCATGTTTGAAACACTACAATCCAGAAATTGTGACAATCCATATTGACCATCCATATAGATAAGAAACACTTGTCTGCATTATTTGGCAAACCTATATCGCATTAGAAAGTCATTCACCAATTGTGGATTTACCTGAAGGAGGAGATGCTATTGTATCAATTTGACCCATAGGCTATAGTCACACAATTTCTAAAATGCATCTGAGTTCTCAATGGAGGTTTTCCATGTGTGAAATCATTCACACATCATGAATGAAGACCTTCATTCATAAAAGAGTAAGGCAGTAGTAGCTAGTGAAAATGTAGTATTATTTGATTTAGCAATAACATACTAGCATTTTTATATCTATGGTTTTATAAATGTTAAATTTTACATTGTAATTTTCATAGCTTATAAACTCTTATTCCTCATTCAGAAGTCTGTAGTGTTTTTTTTTTATTTAAAGAAAAAGTGGTTATTTCTTAAAATCGACATTTTGTTGCAGGCATGGAACATATTTCGTCAATGATAGTTTTTAAATGACCTCTCATTTCTCAAATTCTGGAATAGGTAGGGCACATTTTGCAGGCCCTGAGTGAGCTCAGTCATAAAACTCCATTTTTTTGGACCTTTAGGGACAGCTAGAGGGTGATGGCCAAATCTGACCCTAGGTTCTGCCTCGGTTTACCTTTTCAAATAAGTAATCAAGTTGGAAGATCGTTTAAAAGCAATTTATTATATTCTGATAAAGTGGGATCTCCCTAGGAAAAGGGAAAACTTCAAGACCCATCTTACATTCCCTTTTATAGTTAAGACATCAGAGAAAAGGCAAGAGAAAAGGCAACAAAAGTAACTCCCTTTGCACAGGCAACCAATTATATGCAGTCAAACGTAATACCACAGATAAAATGATGATAGAAGGGGCATAAATTTTAAGATACTAATAAGCAGGGGTGGGATTCTACAAGTTCGCACCTATTTGCTAGAACCAGTTGTTAACATTCTAAGCAGTTCGGAGAACCGGTTGTTAGAAGAAATTACTGGCCTAATCCTGTAAGGAAGGCAAGAAGGAAACATTCTGGTGTGGTTTACAGAAACTGACTCTCCATTAACCCTTATTACATTCTTGGCAGGACCAGACTTCCTGTCTCAGGAACGACTCTTGAGTTTTTTCCCCCTCCTTTGCTGGTACTTTGCTTGTGTGGAGTGGCCATTCAAAGTTACAATGGCACTGAAAAAGGTGATTTATGGCTGTTTTTCACATTTACGACTGTTGTAGCATCCCATCATGAGGCCAGGTGAGGAGATGGTGCCTCAATGTGAGTGATACTGAGTTGGCCATGCCCAGCCAGTCACATGACCACCAAGCCACGCCCACCACCTAAGCCAGCTCAGTTCACCCTCAAAAAATCCGGCCATAGAAAGACTTACTTCAGGCAATTCTGGCCTAATTAGATCTAAAGACCTGTTATTTAGCAGAAAGCAGTTTCCTCCAGAATTTCAGCGGATTAAATGCTGAATGCACAAGCATTCCGAAGCTATAAAAGGTGTACCATGCTGTTCATTTAGACCAGGAGTGCAAAAATTGTAGCTGAGTGTCTTTTCTAGACACTAAATGCTTCCAAGGGTACAGCCAGTTTTCTTCCCTACATTGGACAACCTGGTTTCAAAAAGCAAAATGGCTGTAGTAAATCTTTGCAACTGCTTCAGCCTTCTTTACTACTTAACACACACCCTCCCATACACTTTTGCTACTTTTAGCATATGAAGAGGCTGGGTATACTATAGCTCTAAAGCTTATAAAAAGAGCATTCAATTAATCTATTCAACCAGACTATGGTGTAATATGGGGTTCTTGGAGGTCTCTGAATTTGTTTTCTTGCAGACTTTTTATTAGCCAACTAGGTAACTATATCACTGATGCCAACACTGATGATGTTACCTAGTTGGGTAATGAAACGTCTGCAAGAAAACAAGCAAACTCAGAGAGCAACAAGGACCCCTCATTTCAACCCTGAACTACAAATATTCTCCTGATGTAATGGCAAAGCACTCCTTAAACCATGGGGGTCATACTCAATCATGTCATATTATGACGTTTATTGTCTTTGCGGAGCCAGGGTGGGTGAGGCATGTGCTTGACATATCTGGCCCATGGGCTGTTCGTTTCATTCCCCTGCCTTAAACAACGGGCCACTGGGTAGAAAACATCCTGTAGGAAACACAGCTCCATAACACAGTCCTTTAAGCAATTCCAATAAGAGTCCCACACTCATTTGCATCACCCAGGTGACCCTTAACACACAGACAACCCTCCAAGTGGCCCCAAGGACTCTCTAAAAATAATGCAAATGTCCATCTGTCTGCAAGGAATATAAATCCTTCCATTTCCCACCATCCAGTCAGACTGATGAAGCTTCTTGGATGAGAAGCGAAATGTTTTCCAAAGAAAAAAAAACCAGAAAGCCCAGTTGCCTCCTGAAAAAGTATCTTTGGGACAACCACGACCTGGATGACTGAGAATCTCCATAGGCATTAAACAATATAGCTTTCTATCGGGAAAGGGTGACGGTGCCATCTACTGAAGGCGTCTTTCCCTTGCACTTGATTGCGTGGTGTGTGTTTGTGTGTGCACTTGATATTTTGTGTGTGTGTGTGTGTGATTTCTGGATATTACTTTTGCAACCGGCCAAATTAATCCTCTCGGTTGAATTGAGGATCCCAGAAAGTGCCCGCTTGGAGCGCAATTTAGGAAGCGCTCAAAAATACAAAACGATGGGCTGGGGAGTTCACAGAGACAGGGTCCCTTGGCGGTTCGTCTCCGATTTCGCAAAGCAAAATAGCCGAGGAATACTTAACCCCTAACACACCCCTCCTCTTAACCCATCCCCCGTTCCCACGTGCAGCAAGACGGAAGGGGAGGGCAGGCCGCGTCTTATCCGGAGGGGGCATTGCGCATTTCCTGGGATAGGAGAGTTCCCTTCCTGCGGCTCGCCCCCCTACCGACGCAGGCAAAGGAGACAGAGCTTCGGGATGGTCTGCTGGTCCCCAAAGAGTGTCCCGTCTTCTAGGGGAGAGGGAAGGTGAGTAACTCCAGTTTTCCTCTGGCCCAGGTACAACCTCACTCCCACGAGAAGGCGCGGGAAGGAATGCACGGGAAGGAATGCGCGCGCTGCAGACACCCGGCAAAAGAGACACTGAGCGCGCGAGCGCGCCAGGCAGGGCTCCCTTTCTCGCGTGCCCGTCCCCTTGGCCGGCTCGTTGCCCACGCGGAATCCCAAGCTTGCGACCGCCCAGCCGTGCCCCCCCTCCTTCCCTGAATCCGAGGGTGGGTGGGAAAGCCAGGAACCGGGACGCCTTTCCCGCCGCCTCGCCTTTCGTCCAATGGAGAAGAAACGGCGGCGCCTGCTCAATTTCCCTGCCCGTCAGTGTCGCGGGCGACGCTGCGCTCTCTCCTTTTTTTTCCGGTTTGGATCGGGAATCCAGCCTCTCCCACACGTCCTACCTTCCTCTCTCCCCCACCCCACCCCCCTTACTTCGCAGGGGGCAACACGAGAATCTGACCATTGAGACCTTTCCTCACTGGAGGTTTTTAAAGAAGAGGCTGGACAGCCGTCTGTCTGAAACGATATAGGGTCTCTGGACCTGGAGTAGGGGGTTGGACTAGAAGACCTCGAAGGTCCCTTCCAGCTCTATTCTGATGTTTGAGAGCACGTGAAGCGTATCTGTGTGTGTGCTTGTGTGTGTATGCGTTTCTCTGTGTCTTTCTTAACTTGGACTCCTTTTCACGTGAGAGGAATTGCTAAGGTCGGGATATAACATACACACCCACCCACACCCACACACCCTGGTGTGGAGCTGATCAGAAGTTCATCCCAGAATTTGAGAGAGAGAGAGAGAGAGAGAGAGACTTTTTACCTGTGCAAAGGGGCTTCTTTGCCCATCTTGAAGTAAGAATCGGTAAGCAATGTAGGCAAAAGCAAAATGTCGGGCCTGCCACAACTTAAGACCTCTAAATAGAAACGATCTGTCAGGTCTGCTATCTTCAGCTTCTTTCGCTTGGCTGGCATCCTGCCATAAAAAAAAGGGGGGGGAAGCAAAGGTGGGGTAGTGGGATGAGTAGACAAATGGGTGTGTGTGTGTGTGTATGAGAGAGAGAGACAGAGACAGAGACAGACAGACAGACAGACAGACTGACTGGGTGTGTGTGTATGTGTGTGTGGTGGGGGAGACAAGCTGACAAGAACCAGAGGGATAACTGGAATAAGCCGGTTGCCAGGGACACAGCCTGGGAGCAGAATGGGAAACTGCATCAAGAGGCGCCTAGCATCAGAGCTGTTTCCCAAAACATCGAAAAGGAATACTATTAGACACCAATGAACTGGTTTAGGTGGGAGGGCCAGGGAAAGAGGCAAAACTGGACTGGAACACTCAGATCTAACTTAATGTCAGACCTGCCCTGACCTAGACATTTATGAAAGAAAGATTCTGGATCCGATTAGATTGAATTGTTAGGTTCTTTTACTAAAGTTAAGTGCTTGCAACCTGCAACCTAGATCTGAATATTCCCACACAAAAGTTACATGGTCTGACACGATCCTTGGCTCCATTTGTTGAGAAAGATATAGTTTATTAGAGGCCAAGAATATTGCAGTACAGGTAGTCCTTGACCACAATTAATATTAAATGAGAAATTTGTTAAGAGCTTTGCCCCGTTTTATGACACGTTTTGCCCCGTTTGTTAAGCGAATCACTGTAGTTGTTAAATGAGTCACACTGTTATTAAGTGAATCTGGCTTTCCCTTTGACTTTGCTTGTCAGAAAGTCTCAAAAGGTAATCACATAACCCTCAAGCCACTGCAAGCATCATAGATAAGAACCATTTGTCAAGCATCTGAATGTAAATCACATGACCATGGGGATGCTGTAGTGGTCATAATTGTGAAAAGTGGCCATAAATTGCTTTTTTTCAATGCTATTACAACTTCGGTCATTAAACAAACGGTTGTAAATCAAGGACTACTGAGAATCATGCACCAAAATTCTTAAGTTCTAGTTTTCCCTCCTTTAACTCTCTCTCATTGTTCACCCCAGTGTAACCAATCAGGATCAGGCAAGATGTTTTCATAATGTTCAATCCAAGGGAAGTTTGGTATGCGGCTCCCCCATTTCTTCCAGCTGGGTGACCATGAGGCAAGAAATTCAGCATTTTCATTTTCAAACCATTCCTTCTCTCCACAATTCGTGGCAGTCTGTCACTGCCGAGCAGCATAGCGCAAGCAAGGAAAAGATGGCAGCTGACACAAAAAGCACTGATTTATTGTGTGTGTGGTGGGGGAGGTCAAATCTTTTTGTAGGGTACAGAAACAATTGATGCATGTGTTCAGAGAATTTCCCTGGGTTCCTTCCGAGCTGGGAAGCAATCAAGATGCAGAGGCTGGCTGCTTTTGGAAAAAAAGGTTTATTACAAAAAAAAAAAAATACAGACTGGCAAACCAGTGAGGTTTTTTTTTTTGCATCATTTGGAGTTCTTTGTGTAAGACATGAGATCACAAGAGTTGTATAAGTTTTATAAGTTTTATCACCCTTGAGAAACAGGAAACACAGGTGTGAAGTCAGAGGGCCTTAGAAAATATTTAGGCTGTTATCTCCCTCATCAGGAAAAGTCTTCCGGGCTGGCAGAGGTGCTAAATTCCAACGGCTTTTAAATGTTAATTGGCTCCAGCAACAGATTCCTGCCTGTCAGTGATCTATTGCCTTAAAGGAAGCATATTTGTTTTGACCCGGTGATGGGTTTCTCCGATTCCAGATCAGGGGGCTGTTAAAAAGAGGCAGATTCAAAGACTTTTTAACTTTTATCACATGCGTCAGTACACAGGATAGTCCGTAAATTAATGATCAGTTAAAATAGATTGATCGCTTGTGAAGTTTGAACAAGAGAAAAAAATGTTTTTACATAATATTCCACAAGTGACCAATGTATGGTTTACGATGATACTCTTTTTCCAGTTAGATTTGTGTCTTTTTTGCCCATTGCAAGTGTATTCAGAAGTTGTGGTAGCTTCACCACTGGAAGCTTTCAAGAAGAGATTGCCCTGCCATCTGTCAGAAATGGCGTAGAGCAGGGGTTTCAAACTCAATTTCATTGAGGGCCACATCAGGGCTGTGATTGACCTGGATGGGGCATGGCTGACTGGTGGGGTGTGGCCAGCTTGACGCCATTCCCCAAGTGTTGGCATGTTTCCTTTTCGCATTAGGTAGACTGGGACGAAGCTGGTCTGATCTTTCCTCTTTGTACTGGGTAGACTGAGCCAAAGCTATGCTGGTCTGATCTTTTCTCTTCGTACTGGGTACACTGGGCCGAAGCTACACTGGTCTGATCGTTCCTCTTCACATTGGGTAAATCAGAATGGCCCCATGGGCCGGATCCAAACACAACGTGGGCTAGGTCAGTCTGCGGGCCTTGAATTTATCACCCCTGGTGTAGAATCTCCTGCTTGGGTGAGGGAGGTGGGTTGGGGATGGGGTTGGAATAGATGACCTGCAAGGTCCCTTCCAATTCTGTTATTCTTTTAGTACGAAGTGGAGCTAATTCTGTTATTCAGGACAATAGCTCTCTGTTTGTAGTTACTGAAAAAGCCAGCTCTCACACATAATCAAAGAAATAGCCTTGGATAAGAAAGGGGGAAAGGGTTCCGACCGATGCCCTAATTAAATCATAAGCCTCAGGCCAAGCTTCAGAAAAAATCCAGTTATTTATTAGGAGTTTCATGCTGACACGGACCAGGTGGAGCCAACTCTGACTTCACTTAATTCGTGCTTTGGCTCTGACCCTGTTTCCCCCTCCCCCCAAGATATGTCATCAGTCATATTCCCCAACGAAAGCAATTTTGAGGGTAGTAGAAGTCACTCCCTCTATACACTGGGTTTCTATGGAGATGACCTTGATGGAATGTGGTTTCTATGGAGATGACCTGGCTGGAATGTGCTTTGATTGAAATGCAAGCTTCTTGATGGAGCTGTGAGGTTCGATTCCCCATCCCTCTTACCTAGGGCAATTTGAGAGCAGATCAGGGATGCTTCATGGAGTTGACCTATGCTTTCTTAAAGATAAAAAAGTGGGTCAGACTTGGATAGTGTTACCTTTTAAAATGCTAATAATGAAGCCTGAAATTTGAGGCCACACCTTCCTACTTTGGAGACTACCCATGTTGAAAAACTAACCGTGATGGAATGTGTAGGGGACGGAAGGTGTGGGATATCAGGAGAATTGGGGGTGGGGGAAGTTGGTAGTACCACTGGAGCTTCCCAGGGAAGAGGTAGCACATTCCGGAGAGGAGCAGGAACAGGTAGTTGCTATAGGGAGTCCTTAACCTACAACCAACTGGTGTGTGTGGTGTGTGTGTATGTGTGTAGTTCTTGGTGTTCTCTGAGCTTGCTTGTTTTCTTGAACAATCTCTTTGGTTGGGGTGTTTACTGCTGGCTCTTTGGCAGTTCTTAATCAAGAAACTGTCAAAGAGCCATCAGTAAGCAGCTCAACCAAAGAATCTCCCAAGACTGCCTCTATCCACCCACCCAGACAGGCAAGTCACCAGAATATAAGCTGATAGCAATCACCACTCTTTATTAGCACTGATGATGTTACCTAGTTGGGTAATGAAACGTCGGCAAGAAAACAAGCAAGCTCAGAGAGCACCAAGTACCCCTCATTTCATCCCTGAACTACAAATATTCTCCTTTATTACTACAACCAATCGATTAATGACTGTTTGTAGTTACAGCCACTCCTGGAAAAAGGGGACTTTGGACCATTTTTTGACACTTATGGCTGTTGCAACATCCCCATTATCACATGATCAAAATTTGGGCCCTCAGTAACTGGCACGTATTTATGAGTTGCCCTGTCCCAAGGTGTGACATGATCCCTATTTATATCCTTCCCAGCTGGTGTCTGACAAGCCTACTCCTTGAGTGGGGGGGCAGATTGACCTAACAACTGCATGCTTCATTTAACAATTGCAGCTTAACAACTGTGGCACAACACCGCCCCCTCCCTCCCCCATAAAACAGGGTGTAACTCACTTAACTCTTTTGCTTAGCCACAGGAGATTTGGGCTCAACTGTGGTTGTAAGTCGAGGACTACCTGTATTGCTGATGCTCCCCTCCCCACATGTCCTTCAACTGCACATCCTGTCTCAACTAGCAGAGATTTTTGCTCATAGTGTTGAGGGAATTATTTGTTTAGCAGAGTGATGGCGTTCAGGAAAAAACTGTCCTTGTGTCTAGTTGTTCTGGTGTGCAGTGCTCTATAGCGTTGTTTTGAGGAAAGGAGTTGAAACAGTTTATGTCCAGGATGTGAGGAGTCTGTAAATATTTTCATAGCCTAGTGACAATTAGGTTGTTTCAGGTATTTGGTAGTATCTGGTTCTGTTTTGTTGGACGTCTTTTGGCTTGAAAATGCTCTTCAGCAGTGGTCCCCAATCTTTTGGGTATCAGGAACCTGTTCCATGGAGAGAGGTTCTTCCGTGGATTGGAGGGGCTGTGGTTTTGCACGCTGCCTATATCCCATGGGTGGGGTTTCACTTGTTTGCAAGGCCTCATGCCAATCCACGGACCAAGGGTCAGGGACCCCTGTTCTATAGGTAGTCCTTGACCCAAGACCATTCATTCAGTAAACTGTTTGAAGTAATACGACAGTGGTGAACAAATGATGGTTATGGCTGGTCTTTGGAGTTCTGGCCGGCCCAGCAATTCTGGTCCTATGACTTTGTTCTAGGTACTGGGAAACTGGTTCATGCTTACAACTAGTTGCGGTTCCTTGCGATTGCACATTCACAAATTGTAACCTACGATGGAAATCTAATAGGGAAGCTGTCAGGGGAGGTTGCAAGTTGCTGGGATATGTTTCCCCACCTGCACACACTCCCTCAGCCCCTTTGGTATTTACACTGGCACTCCGAGACCGTTGCTAGTTATAGCAATAGCACTTAGACTTATATATCACTTCACAGTGCTTTACAACATTCTCTAAGTGGTTTTAGAGTCAGCATATTTCCCCGCAAAATCTGGGCCCTCACTTTACCAAACTTGGAAAGATGGAAGGCTGAGTCAATCTTGAACCAGTCAGGATTAAAGGAATCGAACTCCTGGCAATGGGAGCAGAATTATCCTGCAGTGCTGTATTCTAATCATTTTGCCACCACAGCTCTTTACAGCTAGTGTAGGGGGTCCCTAACCCCCGGTCTATGGGCTAGCACTGGTCTGTGGCCTACCAGAAACTGGTCCATGCAAATAAGTGAAATCCCATCTGTGGGATGCAGGCAGCACATGAAATCTTGCCCCCACTGGTCGGAGGAAAAACCTTTCCACAGAACCAATTTCTGGTGCTCGAAAGATTGGAGGCTGCTGAGCTAGGGGATCTAGTGTGCTCTTCTTGAGCTGTGTCTTTCACTCCCCCCCCCCCCCCACACACTTTCATGGCACCTTTTCAACCTGCTTTGTTCCTCTTGTACACCTCCATGCAGCCTCATTACCCTCCTCTCATGGACTCCCTTGCACTTTCATCCATCCTTGCACCATGCCTCTTCCCCGCTGTGGTGGTCTCTCATGAAAAGAAGACACTACGCAAAGTTGTCTTGGGATGAGAGTGCAGAGCGAACTCCGAAACCCTCTTTTATTAGAAGCAATCTTTGTTAATGTAGCAATTTTGATAACGTCCTATCACAAACGCATTACATCACACAACATGCACTGATCATTCGCATAAAGCATACAAGGCTGCAAAGTTTAAGTTTGCTACAGTTCTGGTTAGAAATGGCAACAATTTGTCCTTGCTCCGTGTTCCAGCCAACCACCTGAAGGCTCCGTTGTCCTAGCACGTACACAAAGAACAAAGAATCATAGTTCCTACATCTCCCCTATTTTTCCTTTTTAAAAGACAGGGAGTGTTTTAGTCCCAATAACAGTCTTTGTCAGGCGCGTAGGCAAGAGTGCTGTGCATGCTGATGTTATCCTCGGCGTTTGTGATTTCTTCAACCATCACAAACATCTGTCCTCGTCTGGGTCGTCACAGGTTGGCTCTCCTATCTCATCTTCAGATGGCAGTGGTTCATATGTGTTAGTTATTTGTTGATTCCAGAGAGCCATTACCTGCGCAGTGGCTTTTTTCTCAGCCAAGAGGGATAAACTGTTAGAAATAGTGCGTACAAAGATGGGTAATACAGAAAGCAATACAACACATCCCGCAGCAATCATACCAATGAGCGCTACAATAGCTTGTAAACCAGGCAATTTTGGGAACCAGGATCCAAACATGTCTCTAAAATCAAGACCATTCCATGTTTGTACGGGTACATGCGCAACCTTGATCATTCTATCAGTAATTTGTTGGATAACTTTTCCGCTATCATCTACCTCAATACAACAATTACTAAGGTTAAATTTTCCACACACTCCTCCTTCTTTGGCAAGAAGATAATCTAGAGCCAAGCGATTTTGCCTAGTATAAGTTCGTGAGAGCGCGCTTTCTTTAGCTAATTTTTTGAGTGCTACAACTGTTTCATTGGTTATAATTTCTTTTCCTGTAGATAAGATCTCTGCCAGCTGTGTGAGCCGCAGGTAACTCCTGCAGCGTCCGTTAGGACCTTGACCTTTGCTGATGGCAAGGCAAGCATCAAAGCATACTGAGGTGTTGGTACCCCCCCGAGTGACATTATGGGTTATGTACCCATTTTTTGTTTGACTGGTAGAGAACATTCCTGCAAGATCACAACTGGAGCCACCTTTGTATGCATAGACATATAGGGATGCTGTAATGGGTCCCACTGCCTTGGGCTCATAGCACTGAATGCCTTCGGCAGTGTAACATCGCGCATATTGAGTTTTGTTATGCAGACAAGGGGAGACCGTCGTGGAGTTGCACTCAGGCTTCAAGGTATGATAGATCAGGGTGGATTGGGTTTTTGTTCCGCTGCGAGTGGTTTTGATGCAGGCGTCGCAGGAGGATGGGGTGGCTGTCGTATCGGCAGGAACGATGTGGAAACCCAGGAGGAAAATGATGAATGCAGCGGGCAGCTTCATGATGCTGATGTAGGCAAGGCTGGTTTGGGTAGAAAAGGCCTCACTTGTCATCCCGGGACCCAGGTGGTGGCGTTGTTGTAGGAAACAGATGCGTACCCTCGTCCCCAGGTTATAAGTTCAGCTGGCCCATGCCATGTGGGATCTGGCAACTGTCGAAAGTAGACTGGAGGTCTAGGAGCATCCTTAGATGGAGAGCAAAAGTTTCTAGAGGCGGCAGAAGAAACAGGTGTGCCAGACTCATTCAGGAAATTTGGTGTAAATAAGCATAAGTTAAGCTTGTTTTGCAGCGTGGGTAGCCCTGGGGTGAGTTTCCCCATTGAGTTTTGAACTTTGTCAAGAGCATTCTTTAGGGTCAGATTGGCTCTTTCTACTATGGCCTGCCCTTGAGAATTGTATGGAATGCCAATTCTCCCTCAAGCTGCTCGGATCATCCAGAGAGTGGGAGGTGCTCCAGTCTGCGTCTGTGTAGGCTGGGCTTAATCATTAGGGAACGCTCCGCCCTCTGTCACATGGTCCCTTGTAGCCTCCCAGTTTATGCCCAGCCTTTGCAGAGTTAGGCTGTGTGTTTTGATTGTGCTTCCCACGCTTTGGCTGATTCAAGCAGGATAATATTTCAGTTCAGGTTTGATTTAAGCTTATTATTTCCTTAGCCTCTGCGCATCTGGGGGTGTCTTGAGACTTAGGGGTGTGCGTTTTTCGCCCCCAGGGGGCTGGGCGGGCAGCTTAGCAGCACTTAGTGCTAACACCCCCCCCGCCCCCCCACCCCGCTCTCTGCCGTTTCTTTTTTTCCTGCCTTGCTGTCCTGGTGCCTTTCTAAGGTCTGGAGCCTTTTTTATTCTGGTTTTCCCCCCACTAACGCCAATTTCAGCGTCCTCGCCCTCGTGGCTTGCAGGATGCACCCACCCTGAGCCGCCCGCTTTACCTTTCACTTTCGATTTCCAGGCGGCCGCCATTTTGGGCGCCGCCTCGTGGCTGGGCGACATTTTGCAGGCCTCCTATTGCTGCGACGTTCTGCTGGCCCTAGGCTTAGGCTCCCTGGCCTAGTAGGGCTTATCTCTCTATCTCCCTCTCCCAGAGGGGAAAAAGAAAGCTGTTCTTTACTCTTTACTCTGTTAATGGTTGGTGTAAGTGTTGGCTTCTGCAGCAGATCTCAGGGTGGGGAATTAGAAAAGCAGCCACTCCCTCCCTGAGGGGGGGCAAGCTGCCTGAGGCCTTGTATTGCTGGCGTTGATTTGGCTGATTGGCTTCTCTTCCTTTTACCAACTGCCAGGTTGTTATTCAGTCTAATACAGAATATCTTCATATTTCCTTACATTGGTAATCCAATCTCATTCAATTGGCATTTTTTCTCTCTCAGATTTGCTTAGAGAGACCTAGCTTCCATCACTGTCGCTGCAGTGTGTTTTCCTGGATCCTTATCCTGGTGGGATATAATTGTACATTAAAAGTCTATATCTGTGGCAGTTTAAAAAAAATTTTTTTTAAACCCCCCCCCCCACTTTTTTGGTCATATTTTCAGATTATTCATTGCAAATTCCAAAAGGGGGCGCGGGCCAGTTTCTGGATACCCGGCCTTACCCAGGTCGTATCCTAGGCGTGCCAACCGCCTGTACACACATATATGTATATATATTTCTATATATTCATTTTGATACTTCTGTTGTTTTACCATGGCAGATGATAACCCTAACTCCCGCCATTCTTTGAAGGCGAAATCTAAGTCCCATCATGTGTGCAGACAGGCTAAGGAAACCTCCCAGGAGACTTCTAAGGCCTCTCAAAGGGACGCCTTAAGGCGTCATAAGGCACTAGAGAGGGAGTTCGATAGGCGCTCTAGGGTGACTCAACCATCACCCCCAGCTGCCCCTTCTACTTCCAGGCACCCCCCCCCTCCAGTTTGTTCCCCTCTCTCCAGGCATAGCTCATCCCAGGAGTTTCACGACCCTGGACCAGCTACCAGCCGGATGCCTGAAGCAACCTTCACTCCCACGGCCGCTGGCCTGAGACAGGAGGACCCACCCACGATCGAGATGCCTGAGTACATGAGAACTCGGATGGAGCAGGCTATTCGACAGGGGATAGCTCAAGGCATGCAGCAGATGGCCGGATCAAGCCTTCCTCAGACGGTTCCCGCGCAAGAACCGGTGCCAACTAGGTCCATGCCCGCCCTGGACCCTGCTCCTGGTCAGGTACCCTCCCGGGGGGCCAGCCCTCTTCCAGAAAGGGAACCGGAGGAGGGAATGGAAATTTTAGACCAATACAGGGGAGGAACCGGAGGACGCAATGTTCAAACAGCCCGTGGTGGCCAAGGATGTGATTCCCGCTCCTCCCATTTTCCACGATCTGGTTTCCAACCAACTGGGTTTTACGGGGGCTCCTCCGGCCCCATCCACACAGGATAAGAGGTTCTTTAACCTCGAACCGGGTTTCTGCTCCCTCCTCAATAGCCCGGAGGTGGACGAGCCCATTGTTGGTCTCGCCTCTTCCTCCTCCCCGAGTGACCCCCTGGAGGCCCTCAAACCCGAGGATAGGAGGTCTGAATTGGCCTTGCGGCAGGCTCATCTAGCCGACGCCTGGGCAATTAGATTGGCCACCGCAGCCTCCTCCTTTACCAGGTCCTCTATCCGGTGGCTCCGTCAACTGAAGGCCCACATCCCTCCATCCAATACACGGGCGCTGCAGGACATAGCCAAAATCACAGCGGCGGCAGAGTTCTCAGCTGACGCCACGTACCATTCGGTTAAATTCACCTCCCGGGCATTAGCGTCCCAGGTCACTGCCCGCCGCCTGCCCTGGCTCAAACCATGGCAGGCGGACGTGAAGAGCAAGGTCAAGCTGGCCTCCGCCCCCATTAAAGGGGAGAAGCTCTTTGGGCCGGCCCTGGACCCTCTCTTGGCCGAAACTAGGGGAAAGAAGAAATTCCTTCCTCCTCTTTTTCGGAGGCCTGACTCCCGAGCCCCTCAGCCCTTTCGAAGAGGATCCTCCCGGTCCTTCTACCAGTCCCCCTTCCCCCCCAGGTACCCGAGACCTCCCTCGTATAGAGCATCATATTCCCAGGATCGTTCCGACCCGAGCGATCGAAATAGGAGGGGCGGAGGATTTAAGCGTCCCTTCAGGGGTTCCGGGGGGAGACCCTTCCGGCGCTCCAAATGAATCCTGTTTTTTTCCCCCCATTGGTGGTCGGCTGAGGCATTTCGCCGACCTGTGGGATTCTACCACTTCCGACAAATGGGTCAGGGACTCCATCAGGTTTGGACTCGCTCTGGAGTTCAACTCTCAACCTCCTGAGTTCTTCATGTCATCTCCCCCCTCTAGGGACCCCTCCAAACGCAAATTAATGGATGCGGCCATCCATCACTTACTCTCCATCCAGGCCATCCAGCCAGTTCCCCCCTCTCAGCGAGGGCAGGGTTTCTATTCCCACCTCTTCGTGGTTCCCAAGTCCTCGGGGGGATGGAGGGCTATCCTGGACCTCAAACGGCTCAACCGCTTCCTAAACCCCCGCAAATTCAAAATGCACACCCTCCAATCCATTTTGCAGGGTACCAGGCAAGGAGATTGGCTATCTTCTATAGACCTCTCTGAGGCATACCTCCACATCCCAATTCGGCCTTCACACTCTAAATTCCTTAGATTCTGTTACAGTCACCACCATTTTCAGTATGTGGCCCTTCCCTTTGGGTTAGCCTCAGCTCCCAGAGTTTTCACTAAGATCCTCGCGGCCCTGGCAGCTCACTTAAGGGACTGCCCAGTCCGTCTCCACTGCTATCTGGATGATATCCTCATCCTGTCCCATTCACAATCCCAAGCAGAGCTGGACACCAAGACTACTCTCTCCGCCCTCCACGCCCATGGTTTCCTGGTCAACCAAAAAAAGAGCCAACTGGTCCCTTCTACCCAAATTGCCCACTTGGGGGCCATCATTGACACGGTGCAGGAAAAAGTGTTCCTTTCCCCGGAAAGGCTCCAGAGTATTCGAAATTCAATTCAGGTTATTCGCTGATCAAAGAGGGCTTCTCTGTTAGATTTATCTAAATTACTGGGAAAAATGGTTTCATGCATCTCTATTATTCCTTGGGCCCGTCTTCATACCAGGTCCCTGCAGTGGCTCCTGCTTCCGTTTCAAAGGTCCGGCAGAAGCAACTCAAAATCCTCCATCAAGGTACCTCCAAAGGTCCTCTCGTCTCTCCTCTGGTGGACCAACCCTGCCATCAACAGGGGTCATCTCTTCAAAGATCCCCAGTGTCTCGTCATCACCACAGATGCCAGCCTGAGCGGCTGGGGCACTCACTTCCAGTCCCTTACAACACAGGGCAAATGGTCCCATGCAGAGCGGGCCTGCAGCATAAACTGGCTGGAGCTCCACGCCATCTACCTGGCCCTGCGCCACTTCCTGCCTCAGGTACGTGGGCGGCACGTCCTTATTCTCACGGACAATGTTACCGCCAAGGCCCATGTCAACAGGCAAGGCGGGACCCAGTCTATTCGGTTGATGAGAGAGGCCGAGAGACTCTGCCATTGGGCAGAGCGTCACCTCCTCTCGATCAAAGCAGAACACATTTCGGGGGCCTCAAACACCCAGCGGACTGGTTAAGCAGGGCCACCGTGGACCAGTCCGAGTGGCGCATTCATCCATCCCTTTTCAGGGAGGCTACCATGATCTTCAGTCTCCCGTTAGTGGACCTCTTTGCATCCCCCTGCAACACCCAGCTCCCTCAGTTCTTCTCCAGATTCCCTTCCTCCGGGGCCGAGAATCACGACGCACTTCGCTGTCCGTGGCCCCCCAGACTCCTGTATGCCTTCCCCCCGTTAGCTTTGCTTCCCAGGGTCATTCAGAAACTGATCCAGGAGAAGGCAGATCTGATTTTGGTGGCCCCCTATTAGCCCAGGCGACCATGGTTTGCAGACCTCCGCAACCTCTCGGTGTCTCCCCCGTGGAGAATCCCTCTGGACAGGATCTCCCTGTCTCAGGGGCCCATTCAACATCCGGAGCCCCAATGGCTCCAACTAACCGTGTGGAGGTTGAGCGGGAAAAGTTGAGGAAGGATAATTTATCTGACCAGGTCATTAACACGATCCTGGCCGCCAGACGGCCTTCAACCAATCGGATATACGATGCCACCTGGGTCAGCTTCTGCAGGTGGTGCCATTCATCCATGGTCAACCCGCTCTTGCCTTCGGTGGCCCAGATTCTGAATTTTCTCCAGGATGGGCTCAAAAAAGGTCTCTCACCTAATACCCTGAGACGCCAGGTAGCGGCCCTCTCAACTGTCATCTCCGGCGACAATCTGGGTCCCCTCTCTCACCATCCCCGTATCAGGGCCTTCCTAAGGGGGGCTACTAACCTCCGTCCCCCTGTTGTGCACCGGTTCCCCACTTGGGACCTTAACAAGGTCCTGGTGGCCCTCACCAGACCTCCTTTCGAACCCATTAGAGAATCCTCTCTCCAAATTTTGACCTTTAAGGTAGTTTTCCTGGTGGCAATTACCTCGGCTCGCCGAATTTCAGAGATTGCTGCCCTTTCGGTGAGAAAGGACCTCTGTATCTTCCATTCCGATCGGGTGGTTCTACGCCCCGACCCGACCTTCTTTCCCAAGGTTAATTCAGCCTTCCACAGGGCTCAGGAGCTTACACTCCCGAACTTTTGTCCCAATCCTTCGCGGGAAAGGGAGAAACGATGGCACACCCTAGATGTCAGGCAGGCCCTCCGCATATACATTAACCGCACACAACCCTTTAGAAGGTCAGAGTCTTTATTTCTCTCCTTCCAGCCCAAGTCCTTAGGCCACAAGGTGTCCCCTTCCACCATCGGGCGATGGATCAGAGCCACCATCGCCAAGGCTTATTCGTCTCAGGCCTTGCCAGTTCCCAGTGGGGTTACGGCGCATTCCACCAGGAGTGCGGCCACCTCTGCGGCCTGGGCCACCCAGGCTCCAATCTCAGACATCTGTCGGGCCGCCACTTGGGCTTCCCCCTCCCCTTTCATTAGGCACTATAAGATTGACATCTTTGCGTCAGCTGAGGCCTCGTTTGGTAGACGAGTCCTCCAGCGGGTCATCGAGGACCCAGGGGAGCTCCCACCCCAGACGGATTCCCTCCCGTAGGACAGCCAAGCTTTGGTATGTCCCACTCTCTGGATGATCCGAGCAGCTCGAGGGAGAATGGGCGTTGGTCTTACCTGACACGCCATTTCTAGTCGAGCTGCGAGGATCATCCAGCCCCACCCTTTTTAATTTTTTCCGTCTGGGGGAACCTTGTTTCAGCCAATGATACTTTAGGTCTAGTTAGATGAGAGTTAGACGACTTTCCTCCTCTCTCGACTTCGCATAAACTGGGAGGCTACAAGGGACCATGTGACAGAGGGCGGAGCATTCCCTAATGATTAAGCCCAGCCTACACACACGCAGACTGGAGCACCTCCCACTCTCTGGATGATCCTCGCAGCTCGACTAGAAATGGCGTGTCAGGTAAGACCAACGCCCAATTTGTGCAAAATGCCCCATTGTTTACAAAAGGTAGCAAAGTTGGTACTAGTATAGGTGGGGCCATTATCAGTTTTAATTCCGAGGGCTTTCCCAGGCACGCAAATGACCGGATGCAGTGGTTAATGACATGTTTTGTGGTCTCTCCTCTTTGCAGGGAGGCCATGATGAACCCTGAGTATGTGTCCACTGAAACATGGATATATTTCCATGGTGCAAAAGGCGCATACTGGGTTACATCCATTTGCCAAATTTGGCAGGCTTTTAAGTCTCTGGGATTTACTCCCATTGGCAGGGCAAGGGCTTGCTTGCTGCAAGTAGGGCATTGTTGAATAATTGCAGCAGCCTCTTGGGCGGTGATTTGGAATTCCTTCATAGGAGCCCTTTTATTTTGATGAAAATAGTTATGACTGTCCCAAGGGGTTAGGGGAGAAAGAGAGAAAGCGGATAGAATAATAGCAGCGGATGCGGCTAAAGCCGTTGCATCGGCTCTGTCATTTCCTTCTTGTAATGGCCTGGGAAATGGTTGATGACTTCGTATATGAGCAACAAAGAAAGGGTGGGAGCGGGTTGAGATGAGTTGCTGAAGCAAAATGAATTTAGTAAGAAGGTCATTGTCCAGAGTGGGGGAGAGATATGCATTGGAGATATTCTTTACTATAAAAGTGACATAAAGACTGTCCAATATTAAATTGAAAGGTTGATCGGGAAAATGTTGAAAGGCCAATATAGGAGCAGCAAGTTCTGCCCTTTGGGCAGACGATTGTGGCTGAGTAACTTCGGTGCGCCATTGCCCTTCTGAAAACCAGGCACAGGCACCATATTGCTTCCCTCCATCTGCATATATAGTGATTGCAGAGGGAATGGGGGCTGTGGATTCTATTAATTGCCAATTAAAAGGAACCAGCTTAAGTAAATTAAGCCAGTCATCTGCAGGGAGATGGCAGGAAATAGTCACCGGCCATTCTCCCATTACAATTTGTAATGACTCTGAATTCAATAGCATTACCTCCCAATCGAACAATGACATAGGGACATATAGTACAGAGGGTTCAATAGCCATTAGGGCTTTTTAACGTTGATGCCCTTTGTGAATAAGTATAGAGAAGAGCAAAGGTTTGGGGTTAATGGATTTACGAGGGGTATGAGGCAGATGTATCCATTCTAGGACGAGAAGTTTAGAGAGACTTTGAGCAAGAATTGCAGTAGGTAGCTGAGGTGTATTGAGCAAGATTAAGGAAATAGGAGCATTGTTGTGACATCGGTCGACCCACTTTTTCTGCATAATATGCTGAATGTCCTGGGTGATTTTCAATTGATGATCTGTAAGGGAAATTTTATCCCCTGGAGTGGTTTCTCCCTTTAATGCATCAAACAGTGGGCTGAGCATGTATGTAGTGATGCCAAAATAGGGACGGGTCCAATTAATAGCCCCTAAATATTGTTGTAATTGTACGAGGGATGGGGTGCGGGGCAGGGCTAATACTGGTAAAACTGGTGCCGAATAAGCCTGCATTAGCTTATGTCCTAGATATTGAAAAGGATGTCGTGTTTGAACCTTTTCCGGGGCTATGTGTAAACCACCTTGGTGTAGCAAGGTGATAAGGTTGTCCAGGTTAGCGGCAACTGTGCCTTCCGGACCGGGGGCACCTATGAGAATGTCATCCATATAGTGGTAGACTAGAAATTGTGGGCATTGTGTTCTATAGGGCTGAAGGATTTGATTAACATAGTATTGGCACATTGTAGGGCTGTTGAGCATGCCTTGAGGCAATACCTTCCATTGATACCGTTTAGTGGGATGAGAATTGTTAGGTTGGGGAATAGTAAAGGCAAAGAGCTTGCGGTCTTCTGCATGAAGGGGGATAGATAAGAAACAGTCCTTGAGGTCAATGACAATGACGTCATAGTTAGTGGGAATAAGGTTGGGATTAGGTAAGCCATATTGGAGTGAGCCCATGGGTTGTATGATGGAGTTGACAGCGCTTAAATCGTGCAAAAAGTGCCATTTTCCAGATTTTTTTCTTTATAACAAACACTGGAGTGTTGTATGGGCTAAGTGACGGCTCGATATGATCATATTGTAATTGTTCGGCTGTTAATTGCTGCAATGCAAGCAATTTATTTGCTGGCAACGGCCATTGATCAACCCAAACAGGAACGTCCATGGTTAAGGTCAAGCGAGGGGAAGAGGGTGAGTCATTCTAGCTGCAATTTAGCGCTAAATTGAGAGAGTAAGTACCTTCCCCACAAATTCGTGTGAAGGGGGAGGATGACAGGCTTTATTTGTGCAGTCCCTGTGAGGTTTTCAGAAGTCACAGGGAGCCAAAACTTACTGATGTGAGCCATTTGAATCCCTCCTACACCTCTTACCGATGGGGAGGTGTCTGTTTCCCAGTCTGTAGGCCACTCGTCAGAGCATATCACCGAGACGTCAGCACCAGAGGCCAGAAGACCGGTGAAGCGGCGACCCTTGATTAAAGCCAAGAGTGTGGGCTTAGTTTCGGTGATAGATCTAGTGAGGGCAAGCACATCAGAGGGAAGTTGCGGTACCATGATCATTTTTGCTACGACGTCACCCTTTTGTAACTTCGTTGGAAGAGTGGATAGCACAGAAAGGTTAATGGCTGAGAGTTTTGAGGAAGGATAAAGCAGATCGGGAAGCACAGAGATTCCTTTGAGGAGGGCATGAGGGTGAGATTGTATAAGAGCAGTTTTATCGGAGGAGAAGGAGGCAGAAGGAGGAAGCTGTGTACCGACAAAGAGTGGTAGATGGGGAAAGGATATGAACACATCTTCTGCCACTGATAATTCATACACAGTGGATGATATATGGGCAGCCTTGGGAGAGGGGCTAGCTGCCGGCCCCTCTACTCATTTCCCGAGGGTTCAGTTTTTGATTGACATTGATTAGCCCAATGATAGCCTTTCTTACATTTCGGGCAGACTGTTTTTGGTCGAACATCTCTACTGGCGGAGAGCTTTGCTGCCCCCCCTCCGGGGGCTCAACATTGTGATTTAAAATGGCTGGGCTTCCCACAATTGTAACAATTACCAGATGGCTTATTACCTCTGGTGATAGCTGCAGCCATCATTTCAGAAGTGTGTTGGTGTGTTCCTACCACCCTGCAGGCTTGTAGGAATTGGGCTAGAGTGGCATCTGGAGAATTAATCAAGGGAGTAAGCAAGGTTTTACAGTCTGCATTAGCGTTCTCATATGCCAATTTAAGAAGAATTTCCTGCCGAGCCACCTCATTTGTAATTTGCCTTTGTAGGGCCGTTTGGAGGCATTCAATAAAATCGGCATAGGGTTCATTGGAATTTTGTAGAATTTTTGCAAAAGATTGTGCGGAGGTATGAGGGTCATCCAAGCGAGAGAGAGCAAGCAGAGTGGCTTGTGCAGAAAGTTTAAGAGCATTAATAGGGCTATTATATTGAGCTGTGGGAGCAGCAAAGGCACCCTCTCCTGCCAGTTCATTTGCGGTAATATTTGGATTTTGAGCTGCCAATAGGCGACAGTGATGGAGAAACTCCGATTGCCATACAACAAATTGAGTCCCTGTTAGAGTCATGTGAAAAAGGCTATGCCAATCAGCTGGGATCATTATATGGGTGTTAGCCATCATTCTAAATAATCCCATCGTAAACGGAGCCTGAATACCATACATTTGTACAGCTTGTTTGATATCATTGATTGATTTAACAGGGATGGGATCCTAGTGCAGGACGTTTTGTTCCTGCGCATTCTGCGCATAAACTAACGGGAACGCCGATGGGCAGTCAGTGTGATCTAACTCGCCAGTTCTAACTCCCGCAGCGATGGCGGCATGAAACGCGCCCATAGGAGGGGGTAAGGCAGGAGAGGAAGGCACAGAAGGGAGAGCAAGAGAAGAAGAAGAGGGATTGGGTGAGGGGGGGGTCAGGAGAAGGGGGGGAGGTTTACCGACCTCATTTGCCTCCGGGGGGGCCGTTGGTTTAAGAGACACAGGCGCCACAGCGGGGGGCAAGAGTTGTACAGCAGGATTCACATAGGGAGGGGATCCAGAAAGGGGGCCAAGTAGGGGTTGCTCTAGAGAGGAGAGAGCCTCAAAAACCACCCTCCAAGCAATTAATATAGACGAAGGCGCCCTAGGACTTGCGTGAAGGTATTTTCCAATCTCCTTCCATACTGTAGTTTTGATACTGCCTTTAGCCGGATAAGAAGGGCAGTGTTGCCAAATGTATTCTAGGAGTTCCTCAATAGAGGTTTTTGTGAGGGGGGCACGAAGGGAGCCCCCCCCTTTTAAAGGTAAAATTTTTTCGTTTGGTCAATTCTCTGATTTCCTGAATGTGAGCTGCCTGCTCCTTAGAGAATCTACCACCCATACTCACGAGGGATCCGTTGTCGCCAGCGATTCAAGCGGATGGGGTGCACCAAGTCTATTTCAGACTATGAGAATGGGTGTGCCAAAGACGTATCACTTTTGAGTGGATCACATCGGGGTCACCAGTTGTGGTGGTCTCTCATGAAAAGAAGACACTACGCAAAGTTGTCGGGATGAGAGCGCAGAGAGAACTCTGAAACCCTCTTTTATTAGAAGCAATCTTTGTTAACGTAGCAATTTTGTTAACGTCCTATCACAAACGCATTACATCACACAACATGCGCTGATCATTCGCATAAAGCATACAAGGCTGCAAAGTTTAAGTTTGCTACAGTTCTGGTTAGAAATGGCAACAATTTGTCCTTGCTCCGTGTTCCAGCCAACCACCAGAAGGCTCCGTTGTCCTAGCACGTACACAAAGAACAAAGAATCATAGTTCCCACAAATCATCTTTAACAGTACTGAGGCATCTTTGTTACATACACACATTTCCATACATTTCTAATTATTCATATACATTTCTATATCTTATTCTAATCTCTACAATTCTTATTCCTATTGTCCATCCATTCATACCAATTTTCCCAAACCGTATAATACTCCGAGTCTTCCTTGCCTTTTAACTCTAGGGTGAGTTTATCCATTTCCACACAGTCTAAGATCTTTTGAATTACTAGACGTCCTGATGGTATAGTATCCTTTTTTCCAACATTGTGCGAGTGCGATTCTCACTGATGTGCTTATATGCAAGATCATGTATTTTATCTTTTTATTGTATTTCCCCTTAATTATCCCTAAAAGGAACAATTCTGGCTTCAATTCTATTTGACATTTTGTAATTTCGTACAACCATTTTTGTATTTTAATGCAATACTTTTTAACTTCAGGGCATAGCCACCATTAGTGAAAGAAGGTACTTTGTCCCTGGTTGCATTTCCAACAACTTGGGTTCAGATTCGGGTACATTTTTGCCAACCTTGTTGGGGCCAAATGCCAACGATAAACATCTTACATTGATTTTCCTTGTATGCAGCAGACTTTGTGATTGTATAGTTTTTATTCCAATTTTTTTCCCAATCTTCAAGCTCAATATTACGTCTGAAATTTTTGACCTATGCTATTATGGGTCCTTTTACTATTTCTTCTTCCATGTCGAATTTTAGTAAATAGTTACATATTCTTGATATTAATTTCTCTTCTGTGCCTAAATTGCCAACATTTTTTGACCAGACACATTTTCTTTCTTTTTTTCTCTTCAGCAGGCTGGAAGAATCCTCTTCATCTCTCTTCTGGAGGATATCTGTTCATGGGGAGAACATAAGTTCCAAAAAATAAGCACGTTAAAGTTGCTAAGTTCCGAAAAATTAGCAAAAGGTGACAAGGATGGCTTCTTGAGGAATCTGACTTCCTAGTAGTTTCTAAGCTGGTTGCTTCTTTTTTCCGCATTTCCAAAACCAGAAGTCTAAATTATAGTGGAAATGGAGAAGTGTCTACCTTCTGTTGGGACAGTGAAGAAATTCCTAAATTGCTCACCATCCTGGAGGGACCGCATGGATCTAAGTGGAACGGTGGTAAGGCCCCAGTGCTGGGAAGTCTGGCAACAGGTCCTCCTGCCGACTCCACAGCACAAAGAGACAGATGCAACCCCTCCCAAGACAATGCTGGACGATATTCAGATTTGTGTGGTTTCCTCTGAAAATTCTTCTGAATCCCTTAAAGAGAAGGAGGACAACACTGAAGGGATGGTTGGAATTGATTGTTTGATTACTATTGAAGAAGAAATTGAGGTCCAAGGGAAGTCCTCACCAGAATCTAGGATTGAGCTCAGAGATGATATCAAGATTTGCACCGTGCCTGAATTACAAGACAAGGCCCCACTTATTACAAGACGAGGTTCCAAAGATGGAGGGAGGACTAAGGACTTCACAAAAGCTGTTAAAAATAGAGGCCTCTCCAAGGTTGAAAAGGCCACTCAGACTGAAGTCACCCAGATGGAGATGGCTAAGATCTGTGAGGGCTATATTCAGAAAGCAGAAGGATCCAAGGACATCTTATGGGGCAATTGCCAGGCCAATGTGGTTTCCCAAAACAAACCAAGAGATTCTGAAGAAGGGATGATCCATTTGACAGAACCTGACGGAATAGGAGAACCTGAAGAGGCAGCTTGTGATAATCTCACATCTGGAGACAAGGGAAACGAGGAGGAAGAAGAGAGAGGCATCTTGAAAGAAGAAGGTATTGCCATGGAGAGGGCCCGCCAGAGTTTCCGCTGGTACTGTTACCCAGAAGCCGAGGGACCTCGAAAAGCTTACGGGCAGCTATTGGACCTTTGCCACCATTGGTTGAAACCAGAGAGCCGTAGTAAGGAACAGATTCTAGAATTGCTGGTCCTGGAACAATTTTTGGCTATCTTGCCCAAAGAAATACAGAGTTGGGTATGGCAGCAACACCCAGAAAATTGTGAGCAGGCTGTTGACTTGGTGGAAAACTTTCTGACAGGACTGTCTTTGCTTGAGAGACATGGGAAAAAGGTAAGGGATCTTAAAGGCCATTGGCTGAGGCAGAGCATCTTAATATTGATCCTCTTGCCTCAATAGTTTAGAGCGTCATGGTGTTAGAATCACTATTTGAGGTTGATAAACAATCTATCCATGAGGAAAGGGATTTCCCAAAGACCGAAGATCACATCTTTAGTTTTTCAGATTGAGGAACTCTGGAGAAGCAGGAATTTATATAAGGAAGCTTGGATTGCTATTGGATCGTTTAGGTCACCTGACTCTTTGGAGTTCTTCAGTGTTCCCCAGTGATGTACCTTTCAGAACTCATTCATCTTTTAACAGAGTTGGAAGGGACCTTGTAAGTCATCTAGTCCAACCTCCTGCCTAAGCTGGAGACAAACCGTTCTGTGGCAAATCATCCTATTTCTAACAATTCATTCTTGAAATAAGGATGAATAGCTACTCACCTGGCAAGGTTGATGTTGTGGGGAAAATAGGAGGAGGAAGGTGTGTTAGATGCCTTGATGTATTGATGCCTTGAGTTCACTACCTTGAGGTATTTGTTAAAAACAAGGCAGAATACTATACCAATTAGTTGATATAACAAATGGATGAACTGATGCTTGCAAATGATATTGTTTTAAAATTAAGGGTCCCCCCTTTTCATGCTGTAGAAGTATAATAGATTAATATGTATTCTTTGGGATTCTATCAATATTCCTACTTTTTTGTCATTTAAATGATTTAAGGAAATGTGCATGATTTAGTGATTCTGTCTTAGTATAAATAATATATATGCTATTCCTTAATTTGAATGCAAGATTTAAACCACACCTTTGGCATTTAGAATGCAGTTGCTCCTGCCTTCTCAAAGAATTATATAACGTGTCTGTGACTAACTTTGTTTAGCGACTGTTCAAAGTTTCCACAGCACTAAAAAAAAGTGACTTAGCTCAATCCTTACGCTTATGACCACTGTACAGTCCAAACAGTAACATGTTTAAAGTTTGGGTGCTTGGCAGCCGGCATGTATTCATTATGGTCGCAACAACCTGAGGTTACGTAACCCACCATTTGTGACCTTCCCAGCTGGCTTCTAACAAGCAGAGTCAGTGGAGGAAGCCAGATTCACTTAATGACTATGCGATTCATTTAACAACTGCAGTGAATTGTTTTAACAACCATGACAGGAAAAAAAACCCATAAAATTGAGTGCGGCTTGCTTAACAACCCACTTGTCAGGGTTCCAAGTAATAAATCCATTGCAAGCAAAAACTCCGAGGTAGGTGAATTCCTCAAAGAATAGCTTTATTGGACATTCAATTCATATTGGCACATATCTGGTGAAAACCAACTCTGAAGGGCCCCTTGGTTTTCACCTAATTAAAAGGTTTTCCCCCAACCCCAATCAGTCACATACATGGATCAATCACTGCAGCGTCTGCTAGTCTGGTGACATTACTGCTCCTTCCTCTGGCCAGGTCCTTGGTTCCCAGGAGAAAGTCTTGAGAAAATGTTTTATTTTGACTACACAAACCCAGCTCTCTCTAATCCCCTCTCCCTATCCCTCGCTCCAGTATGACAGCAAGGAAACTCCAAGATGGCTTCGGCCAGGTCAGCTTCAGAGTTGATACCACATGCTTAGCAACAGAAAATCTGGGTCCCAATTGTCGTAAATCAAGGACAAGCTGCAACAACTGATCATTTCTACATTCTCAGCAGTTTCCCTTGGTCGTAGTCCTCGACTTACGGCCACAATTGAGCCCAAAATTTGCATTGCTAAATAACACAGTTGTTAAGTGAGATTTGCCTCACTGTATGACTTTCTCGCCACAATTTTTAAGTGAACCATTGCAATTGTTGAGTTAGGAAGCATGGTTCTTAAGTAAATGGCTTCCCCATTGGCTGAAGTTTATCAGAAAGTTGCAAAAAGTGATCCCATGATCCTGGGACACTATAACTGTCATAAATATGAGCCAGTTGCCAAGCAGCCAAATTTTGACCACATGACCCTGGGGATGCTGCAAAAAATAGTCCTAAGTCATTTTTTTTCAGTGCCATTGTAACTTCAAACAGTCTCCAATTGGTTGTAAGTCAAGGACTATATGTATAGGATGGGGTCTCAATTACTCACCATTTGAATGGTTTCAGGCTCTGGTGTCTTTTGAAGAGGTGTCCATGTATTTCTCAGAGGAAGAATGGAGACTCCTAGATGAATCTCAGAGGAAGATTTTCACAAAAGTGATGATGGAGAATTATGAGAATGTCCGAGAATTGGGTGAGAGTTGGACAGGACTGGGGAAGTGTAACGGGCTGGGAGAGTAAACCTGAGGGACAGGAAGAAGGGCTGAAGCCTACACTGGTATTTCTTAACTATGACCACCTGAAGATGTGTGGACTTCAACTCCCAGAATTCCCCAGCCAGAGAAATCCGAGTCCAACGCAGACATGGAAGTGGAGAAAGCCTCTTAGAATTGGCCCTTCCGCATTCTCTGGAATGCAGAGTCAAGGAAGGAAGAGGCGCTTAAAAGATGCTGTTACTCTAACCTTAAAATAAACTTAGAACAGTATTAGTATCGTTTTCTGGATCTGGATTACTTTGAAGCTCTGTCAAAAAGAGACTTGTGTCTTATATAATGTTTGTGGCCTAAGCCTGGCTCACTTAACAAAATCGCTTAACAACAAATTAAGCATGCAGATACGTTCATCGAATGCTCAGCTCTCTGCAAAGCATTGGCCATTCGTGACCAATCCTGAACAAAAGCAGAACTAGAGCTTATATACCTTTGCCTTGTTATACAGTATTATGAAGACAAGACAAGGGAGAGACCGTGTAAATTAGATTTAGCCAGGCTGACGTTGGAAGGCTTTTAATAAGGCCTCCTATGTAAACATATGTATCCTTTCCTACTAGGTTAGCATAGCAGCCAAAGACCTCTGAGATATGGTTGGTGAATATATATGACCTGTGTGTTAGGCTATCTTTTACCACCACAGTAATAAGTAAGATCACTGAGCCGCAAACCATAACCAGATGCCTTCTAAAGCAGAATTCTCCAACCTTTCTGGTGGGTGGGATGGGGAAGGGATGGCACTGATGTGTGTGCCGCTCCATTTGCACGAACAGTGGGCATGCGTGACTGCTGCTCGCGCAAATGGAACACGTATACAGGTGCTCGCCCACTGCTCGTGCAAGTGGGGATGCCACATGTTTGCCCGCCACTTCCCACGGCCCGGTTCCGAGCAGTCCAAGGCCCAGTAGTGGACTGTCGCCCGGGGGTGGGGACCCCCGTTCTAAGGGAGGAGCTGCTGATTGGTTCCTTCACCATAAGTTTGAGCCTACAGCATGTGTTGCCATTGAAAACCGGAAGTTGGGTTTAACTTGTGCTGTTGAAACATTCTAACGTGACATGCAGGCAGATTTGAGTTTTGTGTAAGTTCTCGTGGATTATCGTCTTTAAGATGTTTTGCATTTTTTTTAAAGAAAAACACACACACATTTCTCCACCCCCCTCCTTTTTTCCCCTTTTTTACAGGATTTCCCACCAACAAGCCAGATCTCATCTTCAAAATGAGGAGAAATGAGAACCATGAACTGTACATGGATAAAATTGAGAACGGTGTATCTCCAGAAGGTTTATCTCCAGAAGTCACAGGTGAGGAAAAGGTTGCTCCTGATTTGACTTGATTTGCTTCTGTGGCCAGAAGCAAGAATTGTTGCCATGGGGCTCCTTTGTGAAACAATGTATAATAGAGGTGAGTTTCTACCCCACTGGGATGTGTAGCAGCTACATGAGGGCATGGCACCTCTTCCAGGAGAAAATTTTTCAGAGTGATTGATATTTATTTAGCATATTGCATGTGGAACATGTGGATATTATCCTCTTCATTTAATGACCCCCTAATCCCTTGTGGGGTGGAGTCTGGGCCGCTGAATGGGCTAGCAGAGTGTTTTAATGGCTGGATGCCCTTCCTGTCGCCAATATGGAGCTTTGTTCAGCAGATATATTCTTAGTGCATCCAGAGAGAGAAATATCTGCCTCTGCCTAGGATCGAGCTCACAACCTCCTGATTGTGAGGTGAGAGGTCTACCTCTAGGCCACCGCACCACTCCTATGGAGCACTTGGATAACAGAAATAAAATTATATGGAAGGCACACATAGTGCTATGGTAATGTATGATGGAAATATGTAGCCTGGTAAGACTTGAAGAATTCAAGACGTTAAATATAAGTTATAGATCACATTGTGCTTGTGTCAGAAGCACAGAGGTACTTCTGAGTTGAAAGGATCATCACCGTTGCCTGGGAGATGCACATTTGGGGACTTCTTTCATGATCCCAGTAGGAGCTGGAGCAAAGGACGAGAACTCATCCTACCCCAGGGCAGCATGCAGCTCTCAAACACAGGCTTGCTCATTTCTATCCAAGCAACTGAACCACGAGTGTCAACGTGCTCCTTTAGTTATAGATTACATTTTAAAATATGTTGATTCATAAGAATAGAATAAGTTTTCTATATATTAATGTCTAGACCATTTATCCAATTAAGGTAGTATTTGTTAATTGGAGAAAGTCTGCTTTTCCTCTTGTTTAAGCTCTCAAAGGCAGCTAGTCATTAATACAAGGACCTTTAAATTTGGCAAGATTAAGACTTGTGGACTTCAACTCCCAGAATTCCTGAGCTAACATGACTGGAAGAGGAATTCTGGGAGTTGAAGTTCACAAGTCTTAAAGCTGTCAAGTTTGAAGACCCCCTGAATTAATAGATTGTGGAGCCTATATTATTATTAATGGTCTGCTACAGGTAGAGTTTTGCTGAACAGTATGTTGATTTTCAGCAAAACAGTTGTAAAAGAAGGTTACCAACACCTAACAGAACCTGGCAGAAACCATTTTCCTGGTTCAGTGTTGCTACGCTTGTATGGGAGAGGGGAGGAAGTTGTAATGTATTACTAGACACAACATAGAGCATTCTTTGGAGAACCAAGGTCATCTCCTGGGTGGTGAAGGAAGGAGGAGAGGAATACAGGTGAAGCCTAATTGGCTAATGGTGATTAATGACACTGGGGGGAAGGGATCATCACTGGTTTTAACCCAATACTGTAACCTGGGAAAAAAGTCAGAGTTGGCTTTCCTTCAAAGGGTGCCCATATGGTTTACCCAATAAGGAAGTTTTTTGAGGAAGTCTGGAACCTTTACAAAGGTCACATAACCTCAGGATTCTGTAAACAGTTATAAATGCAGCCTGGTTCCATGCACCTGGTTCAGTTATGTAACTGCAAGGAGGGGTGACCGTTGGGATTTAGAATAATAGTAGTACTGTGTTTCTCCAAAAAAGAAGGCTGGGTCTTTTTTTTTTTTGACCCCCCCAAAATAGCTAGGCCTTCTTTTGGGAGGGTTCTAATTATTGACACCTCGCAGCAGTGGCACCGACAGCCCCGCCCAGCAGGAGCTCACTGCTGACCCACTTCTTCTGTGGCTGCTTGCAGCCACTCGCGTGCATTGCTCTGGCCTCCATTTTGCCTTCAGATGCTTTCTGGAAAGCCCTCTGCAGCTGATAATAGAGCTCTGGATCGATCCGGAGCTCTGTTATTGGCTGCAAATGCTTTCCAGAAGGCATTTGTAGAGCTCTATTGTCGGCTGCAGTGGGCTTTCCAGAAGGCATCTGAAGGCGAAATGGAGGCTGGGGCGATGCGTACGAGTGGTAGCAAGCGGCCACAGAAGAAGCAGCTGCAGAAGAAGGTGAGGCAAGTGTCGCGGTGTATGAGGCCTGGTGAGTAGGAAAGCTCCACCTCCACATCCCTACCCTAACTTATTTTTTACCTGTGTGCCTTGCCCCACCCACTGCATCCCAGGGTGGGCGGGGTCTTAATTAGGGCTAATTTTGTGGGTGGGGCTTAATTTGATCACAGGCGCTCAAGAACATGATAGGGCTTCTTTTCAAAGTGGGTCGTCTTTTTGGAGAAACACGGTAAGTAGTCCCTTGGTAGGTCCGTCGTAACTTTGGCCAGTAAGCAACCGGTCATAAGTTGAGGGCTACGTGCATGCTAAAGTAAGAGGTTTAACAGGATCTAGTTTTGTGTTGACTGGAATTTCAGAGTGTCAACCAATGGGAAAGAACAGTGCTCCAGGATGAATATAATTCCTACTCTTTTCCCTCCCCCGCCCCTTCCCCTTTAAAGGAGAGTTAGAGTTTTCAAATGAAAAGAAGAGGCTGGCAACCTGGAGACAAAAGGATATGGAGGATGCCCTGCCATCTGGGCCAACGTCTCCGAGACTTCTCAAGAGTTGTGGTGCCACTGTCAAGGGTCGACCTCCCAGAACGGAGGGGGCGAGATCCTTTTGGCAGCAAACCATGCCAGGTTTTGTATGCCCAGACTGTGGCAAGGCATTCTTAAGCAAATCAGACATGGCTCGACACCAGTGGTACCACTCCAGAAAGAAGCCCTGCCAGAGCTTGAGTTGTCCCAAGAGCCTTGCCAAGCCCTCCCAACCGGCCCAGCAGCAACCTCGTCCACCTGGAGAGTGTCAGTGCTCCAAGTGCGGGAAGCGCTTTACGGATCTCCACGGACTGACGTGCCACCAAGCGGTCCATGCTGCCAAGCAACCTTTCCACCGCCGTGCGCATTGCAGGGGCTTCTACTTTAACTACAACCTGCGCCAGCACCAAAACCAGAACCAGCAAGAATCCGCGGCAAAACCCCTCTTTCACTGTCTTCATTGTGGGAGGCAGTTCACTCGCCGCTGTAACCTCATCCAGCATTCGCGGATACATCAGTATCCGTGGCATCCACAAGGGAAGAGATGGACCCTGGAGACCAAACCCAATGAAACATTGGAAGTTCAGGTTGGGCTCTGTGCATAGCAGCAGAATTGGGGGTTCTCTGTACTGGGAACCCTGAAAATAAAGAGGTGGTGGGGTTTGGGGGAGGGGACAGTGATGATGCCAGATTTTTTTCTCTCCTTTTCCTAATGATGTCCTGCAAGGACAGACTCTTCCCCCCACCCCCCCACCCCCGAAATGTTGATCTATGTGTTGCGATATAGGAACCCACCAATTGACTGGGTTGTTGCTTGTCAGATTGCAGACAGAGCAAGAGATTTGATGGTGGAGATGATGACTCTCGACTCGTCCAGGATGGAGTGCTATTCCACTAGATCAATTGGGTAGATGTTCTAATCTAAATCTCCAGCCCACTAATGAGACTCTTCACAATAATCCTCTGCAGACGCTCAGTAGGAATTCCAGCTTTTCTCAAGGCCAGGGAATCCATCCTGAAGAGCACTCTGAAACATCTTGGGAATGCTGACATCCTTTTAGTTTGCCCAACTTAGCCAGCCAAGATCAGTTTGCTTGTGTTTTTGGCCAAGGCTTTGCAGGTCTGGATTCTTCACAAAGTTTTAGGCAGTATTTGAACAACGACCATCGACAATACTAAAGGATCATTGAGTCATTCCTATGGACAAATATCCGTTCTGGTGTAACAAATGTGAATAAAATGTGTAGAGACTATTCTAGCAACCAGTAAGTCCAAGACTAGTTGCAAGTTTTGGCATTTGCTTCTATACAAAATATCTTTGCCCTCTCACCTGAATTCTGTGACAATGATTTTGTAATTCAGTGTTTCTCAAATTGGTGGCTTTAAGATGTGTGGACTTTGACTCCCAGAATTCCCCAGCCAGCCTTTTAAAGCCATCAAGATTGTAACCTATCTTGATGGGTGAAAAAAAATTCTGGGCAAGTTGGATTTCAGGAAGTTTTGGTTATAATGGGCTTGGAATACTTGACTTGGATGGTCTAGGTTGATCCAAGCCAGTTTGATTTGTAACAATTTGTGACTTTGACTGGGATGTGGGGTTCATGAATTTTTTTTTAAATTGCTGGTGTGGAAATATTTATCTTTGGACTTGAGAAAGCATTACTTCAGTAGAGGTAAAATTTAAAAAGGAGATAGTTAGCTAAAAAATCTTGATGGCCCCCATTTGTAAATTTGTAATTGTACATAGTTTTCTACTCCAAAGATTTATTCTGGTTCATCCTTAGAAATTCAAGAACCAGGCATTGGTGCCAGATCTTGTTCTGATTTTGTTTGTGGTTCATGCTTTGTTTCACATTCAAATGACAATGGGACACCCCAATTAGGCAACCTGCATTACCTAGATAACTTCCATCAATTGTTTTATAGTTATTTTCCTCCATCAGAATTGGAGAAATTGAAGGTTGTTATAAATTATCTCTAGAACTTGGTTGACAGTCCTGTCAAATGGAGAAAAGGACCAAGATCCTATGACCATGGATGCATTCAATCAGAATATTCCTAATGCCAGAGACTTTTCAGACAGCCAGTATCAAATAGATATAGAACAGTGGCGTCAAACTCAATTTCATCCACATCAGTATTGTGTTTGACTCCGAAGGGCGTGGTGGGTGAGTGTGATGGATGGGCGTGGCGAGCTCAACGTCACTCATCGAGGTTCCGTTTTCAGATGCAATGGTCTCTTGCAAATCTTCCACCAGTGAAAACCAGGCTCGAGAGACCGCGCTCGGTCCTGCCAATGAAAATGGAGCTCAGGGTGGCCATGAACGGAGCCCAGGCAGTCTCTCCAAGCTTCATTTTCACTGGCAGAGGCACTGTGGGCCCGTACTTTGCTGTTTCCAGGGTGGCCCCATGGGCCAGATTTGGCTGGCGGGCCTTGTGTTTGACACCCTGATATAGACTAAGCTTTACACTAGTGTGTGGTCAGCATTTAAGAACTGGATTGTAACCTCCAGATGACCACTAGGTGTCAGCAAGAGTATCTCCTTGTTGCCTTCTACTGATTATGTAGATTTTTGCAGATTGAATAAGTTAGAGGTCCCCAACCCTCTGTCTGTGGCCCAGTGCTACACTGCAGCCACTTCAGAACTGGGCCACAGAAGTGGTGGGAGAGTATGTCTGCATGCGCACAAAGCTGCATTCGTGAAATCAGCATGCATGCACACACAAAATTACCCCTCTCACAACCGCCACCTCCACTGGTCTGCTGAGCCGAAAAGCTTGGAGACCACTGGAATAAGTGATGTGAAACTTTGATAAGTGCCACATACAAAATACTTCCCACGTCAGGGGCCCTGATGCAGAATGCACATTGTGGGAGGCCTTTTTCTTTCCTGTTGTCCATGCTGTTACTGTTGTCTCAAGGATTGGGAAAATCGCAGGTCTTTTTCTGTGCATAGGAACATGGATGAAAAGGAGTCATTTGTCTATGCAGTGCCATCCTTCCCCAACCCCAACTGCCTGCTTTTTATGCAAATGAATAATTTTTGAGAACTATAAAAAGATACTTACTGGAGGAGCAACTTACAGTAATATTTCTGTTTTGCATACTGTTTCTCTCCAACCTGATTTCTCTCTTAGTGGAGCCAGAGGTCATCAATGAAAAGGCCTCAATTACTCTCAGACTGGGCTTTATGTACTGTAAATTCTCTCCAGTTTTAGCCAAATGGAGAAGAATGCACATTTTGTATCTTTTTTTTTGAACAATGTTGTTTCTGGGCTAGTTAATTATATACAAGAAAAATAATATTTTTTTTGGTTCATTTCCATGACTTTTCTGGAAGAAGCAGGACTGAGGCTGACCTATAACATAAAATTATGAATTGTGTGACACAATGTGTACTGCAGCCTCTAACTGGAAAGCTTACAAACCTGCAGCCTCTTACAAAACTTTTGGATTCAGTTCTAGTTTAATTTACTTTATTGTCTTTGCACCTCCTACAACAAAATTAAATACCATCTTCAGTGTATATTATGACTGAAAATAAACACAAACACACATCCTTCACATTCTATACATTGAATTGAAAACCCCCAACATCACACCAACACTGCACTATACAGCAGAATTCAAAAGAGATACTGCCCTGGGATAGAAGCTGTTTTTCAGCCTATTTGTCCTTGTTTTTATTTTCCTGTACTGTCTGCCAGATGGTGATAGTTCAAAAAGAGGGGTGCCTAGGATGAGATGGATCTTTGAGAATGTTTTGAGCTTTCTTAAGGCAGTGGGAGCTATAAAGCTCTTCCAAAGATGGGAGAGGGCAACCAATGATCCTCTGGGCAATGACCTCTGGGCACTCCTCTGGAGTACTTTCCTATCTGCCAGTGGGCAATTGGCAAACTATACAGAGGTGCAGTAAGTTAAGATACTCTCTATGATGCAGCGGTAGAAGGTCACCAGCAGTTTTTCATTCAGTTGTTTTCTGAGAAGTCTCAGGTAGTATAATCTCGGCCCCTTTGGCCAGTGCTGCAATGTGAGCACCCCAGGTGTGGTCCTCTTTTATGGTAACACTCAGAAACTTAAAAGTGGCCACTTGCTCCACTTGGTATCCATTGATAAGCAAGGGTTGGGTTCTTTCTATAGTCCACTATAAGTTCCTTAGTCTTATTGGTGTTGAGGACCAAGTTATTGTCTCCACACCACAAAAGCAATCGGCCCACCTCATCTCAGTAGGCAGACTCATTCTCCCCCACCCCCACCCCCGGAGATGAGTCCCACCAGTGATGATTGTCAGGGCGATACAGGAAGTCCTCAACTTACGACCACAACTGAGCCCAAATATTTATGTTGTTAAGTGAGAAATTTATTGAATTTGCTCCATTTTACGACTTTTCTTGCCACGTTTGTTAAGTGAATCACTTAAGCAGTTCTTAAATGAGTAACACAGTTGTTACCGTGAATTTAGTTTCCCCCATTCACTTTGCTTAAATCACGCGACGATGGGGATGCTGCAACGATCGTGTGAAACGGGGTCATAAGTCACTTTTTTGTGGCGCGATTGCAACTTTGAACAGCCACTAAATGAGCTTTTGTAAACCGAGGACTATAAATACTATCCATTCAATTTTCTGTGACCCTTTGGAACGGTTCTCTTCATGCCAGGATTGTAGGCATGGCTTCTCCCAAAATTTCAAAATTGTAGACAGATGAAGGAATGGTCTTGATGGACAGAAGGAAGAGCCACTAGGAAGGCAGTGATCAGATAAAAAGGGCTTCGGCTTCAGCCAAGAAAGTAGTTTGAGAAAAACATCTCAGGCAACCCCTATTCTAGCTCACACATAAAGTAAGGGATCGGGAAGCATGTACAGACTTGCAAGATTCTGTTATTATTGCTATCACAATAAAAACCATAGCAAAATTTCAGTGACTGTGCGACCTTAGAGTTTGGCCCCGTTTTAGGAGCTTTCTCGCCACTGTTAAGTGAATCACAGCAGTTGTTAACACAGTTACCAAATTGTCTTTGCTTGCAAGATTGCAAAAGGTGACAGCATGAATTACATGGCAGTTGCCAAGCATCCAAATGATGCTGCAGTGGTGTGAAAAATGGTCATGTCTATTTTTTCAGTGATGATGTAACTTTGAATGGTCACTAAATGAACTGTTGTAAGTTGAGGACTACCTGCAGTCCTGACCTATAGGGCATTGATTTCTTAAGTCCGGTCTACCTTGCAGGGATGACATGAATCTTGCAATGTACTTTCCCTACCCTATATCTTTTTGTGCTGACTAGGGGAAGTGTTGTCTGAGATCTTTTAAATCTTTAAGGCACTGCTTTGCCCATAGTTTGGCATTTTTAAAAAGCATCAGCACATTCCTGGTGGTTTTTGTTTTTGCTGTGTCTGTTCCCCGTCCCCGACAAATGTCGGGTGGAATCAAACAGGTATTTTTGCGAAATGTTGGAGCTTGGAAATCCTTGGCATTGATGTAAAGCAAACTTTACATCAAGTAAAAATATAATTAAATGTTTATGAGTGTGCTTATAAGGGTGATTGTGTAATTACAAATTGGTTTCTTATATCTCGCCTGGGGATACATATTCCAAGTACAGCAGTTTTTAACACTCAAAACAGAAAAATGTAAGCGGTTCTATATCATGATCAAATGATAAAAATAGGTTTTGTCCATGGATAAAGTATGGGAGGAGCAGGCTAAAAGCCTAATTCCAACCCTTATGTTTAAATATGGTTTAGTTTGATGTGATTCTTTCTTTCAATAAACCGCAGTTAAATTATGGTTCAACTTGGTGTATGAACCCAGTCAAGATGGATTCAGAAGATCCTGTCTCCAGGAAAAATTCCTGCTTCTCCAACTCCGACATATATGATAACTGCCAGAAATCCAACAGGAATATCTTTTTCCAGACTGGTGGCATTGATCTGGTTCAAAAAGTCTGCTCTATAAATTGCTTCTGGTAGTTAGGCAACTGTAAAATAACAAGAATAGTCAATTGCAAAAGGTATTTTTACTTGGAACAATTTACATCCTGCAGTGGCTCCATTAATGTTATTAAGAAATCTCTGCCTATCCTAAGGCATTGGGAAGGACTCAACTGATGAACAAAAATATTAAGTCCAATCTAAAAATATGGCTGTGTAGCCAACCATACAGGCCTACATAAATTGTAACCTTTCGGCACAGAACGGAGTTGCGATGATATCCAGAGCTCATTTATCAGTCAATTTATATACACTTGCAAGAATATGGGCCCCAAATCTTTTATGCTTCTGCCAAATAACAGTCACATATGTAAACATGACAAATATGATTCCACAAAACAATGACACCAAACTTCCAATTGTATTATATTGTAAACTTGTTTATTTGCTATTTTATTTTTCACCCATTGTCTCTTCACCTTTTCCTCCTCTTTTTGCAACTGTTGATTTTGTTCCTTCAAGTGTTTTTTTTATAAATAAGATCTGGTTTGTGCTTTATAGAACAGCAGCTGGAAATTCTAGGCCCATACATTGCTCTGTGAATAAAAAATATTCAAAAGAAAATTAGAGCAAATGACATTTATAGAAAGTTAGGAGGAATCAAGCTTGACTTGAAGGAGATTTATGTGGTCTAGCACAAAGTTTTTCAAGTTCAGCAACTTTAAGATGTGTAGACTTCCATGACCAGAATTCCACCACTCTAAAGTAGAGTGGAATGGAAGAATGCAAGAACGAAAAAGAACAGAATAAATAACACAGTTGAAAGGGATCTTGGAGGTCTTCTAGTCCAGCCCCCTGTTCAGTCAGGAGACCTTATACTATTTCAGACAAATAGTTGTCCAATCTCTTCTGAAAAACCTCCAGTGTTGGAGCATTCATAACTTATGGAGGCAAGTTGTTCCACTGATTAATTGTTCTAACTCTCAGGAAATTTCTTATCAATTCTAGGTTGCTTTTCTCCTTGATTAGTTTCCATTGCTTCTTATCCTGCCCTCAGGTGCTTTGGATAATAGCTTGTATGGTAGGCTCCCAGGGTCTCCTGGTGGTATTCCATCCTTGATCTGATCTTACTTAGTTTGTGTTGAGAGAAGCCAAGGTCGGTGACAGCATGCCACATGTGGCAGCATCGAATAGAGACAGGTAGAGTGCTCCAAACCTTCCCATTTGGATTTGAGTAGGAATGCCAAAAAACGTCCGCGTTGAATTTGTGTGGAGCGAAGATCTTGCTCAGTGCCTTCGTCGGCAAAGCCGCACCTCTTCCCACTGATCTGCAGTCTGCGAAAGCTTTCGTTCTTTTAACAGAATAACAGAGTTGTACGCAACCTTGTAGGTCATCTAGTTCAACCCTGCTGCTCAAGGAGGATACCCTACACCATTTGTGACAGATGGAGGTCTAGTCTCTTCTTGAAAGCTTCCAGTGATGAGGCTCCCACAAGGGAAACTGTTCCATTCAGGGACAGTCTTAACGTGTGGGCCTGATGGGCACTTGCCCACGGGCCCCACAAGCATAGGGGCCCCATATTAATCTGATTAGTTGTTGCTGCATGACATTTTTTTAATGTTTCAACACCGATTTTGTTGGAAGTGCCAGTAAAATAAATATATGTTTAGTTTTATTGACCATTTACATTTTTATTCCTGTGAGTAGTTGTAGGGGCCCCAGTACACTGCTTTACCCGGGGCCCGCAATGCTGTTAAAGACAGCCCTGTTCCATTGGTGGATTGTTCTCACAGCCAGAAAATTTCTCCTTTATTTCTAGGTTGAATTTCCCCTTGATAAGTTTCCATCCATTATAGAATAGAATAGAATGACAGAGTTGGAAGGGACCTTGGAGGTCTTCTAGTCCAACCCCCTGCTTGGGCAGGAAACCCTACACCACTTCAGACAAGTGGTTATCCAACATCTTTTTAAAAACTTCACAACTTTTGGAGGCAAGTTATTTCACTAACTGTTCTGTCAGGAAATTCCTCCTTAGTTCTCGGTTGCTTCTCTCCTTGATTAGTTTCCATCCAGGTTGCTTCTTGTCCTGCCCTCAGGTGCTTTGGAGAGTAGCTTGACTCCCTCTTCTTTGTGGCAGCTCCTGAGCTATTGGAAGACTGCTATCATGTCACCCCTGATCCTTCTTTTCATCTAACTAGACATACCCAATTCTAGCAAACCGTTGTTCATATGTATTAGTCTCCAGTCCCCTGATGGTTTTAGCTTCCAGTCCCTTATGATATATCATTATTTATTATGCACCATCCGTTGCGATGCGCGGCCCGTGCATCGCGGCAGCCCGAGGGGTGAGTCTTGCACAGCCGCCCAAGCGCCTTGGCGAGCACCCCCATCTGCCTTCGGTGGCGCTCGGAGCGGCGCGTCCTACGGCCCCGTTCGCTGCCTCTTTAAGGGGAAATGGTTAAACACCATAGAGAAGGGCTCCTTCCCCCCTCGCAGTCGGCAGCGGCGGAAGAGGGGAGCTGCGCTGCCAAAAGCACTTCCTCCGCTCTTTCCCAGTCACCCTGAGCCTGCTTGCTGGTGAGCGGAGATCGGCTGCCTGTATCGAGCGGGAGGGCTGGTAGCGAGTAGAGGAAGGAAAGAGGAGAGGCTAGTTTGCAAAAAATGCGGGGAATATCCCCGGGAATGCATCTGCAAAGCGGTGCAATTCTGGGCCAGAGCAGCTTCAAGGGTCAGATTAGAGTCTTTTTGCAAGAGCTGCGAAATGGGTACATTATTATTATTTTCAATGGGGTGGAAGTGGGGGTGGGGGGGGTTGGCCTAGAAAGCTGTCTCGTCGGGACGGAGCTCCCCCTGGTTAAGTTGCAAAGGAAGCGAAGAAAACAATAGGTCGGTTCCTCGGTTGCGACATTGTAAGAAAAGTTGGCAGGAAGATTAGAAGCGGTTCTCTTAGCACGGATTAAGGATTCTTCTTCCCTTCCCCGGTTGGGTGCTTTGCCGAAGGGATTTATAACCTGTCTATTTGTCCTTGACTTCAGTGCCAGGACATAGTTAAGGGATGGAACGACACATGATCCAACAAACGGACAGAAGAAAATTTGGGGGCAGCTTCTAAAGTTGCTGGAAAGCGCCAGGTTGCATAGGTGTGAGATGTTTGTACCTAGTGAACAGGGACCAGTCGTGGGGTGGGGTAGGGGGAAGACACTTAAAAGACCAACGCTTTTTGGCACTTTTTTAGGCAAGTCTTCTCACTATTGCTAAGAGGATTTTGTATTTTCTGTGAAAGTAATTGATAGTAAGTCTCTTAAGGCAATTTTATTCCTCTGCATGGATTCTGAAGTTTTGTTAAGTTTTAGAGGGCTTTTGGTGTTTGTGAAGTATGTGTTGCTTTAATTTTAACTGAAATGAAGCTGTCACACCACAATTGTATAAACTCTTTGGGATTATAAATAAGCATTTGTAAGCATTTGCTTGGCAGTCTCACTAAAATTCTTGCTTCCCCCCCCCCCCCCCTTTCTTTCTCTCTGGTGGTTTTCTTTTGCTGTTAAAATTTACACATTAACTTGAAAATAAAATTACAAAATTACAAAAAAAAACTTTAGACCCTTAAAATTTTAGGACAGTAGTTTCTGTAGCACTGCTGGATGATCAATGAAGTTGTTGCAATTAGTGGAAATCCAGCATTTTTTTTGACATTTACCTACCTGTCTTACTTGATTGTTTGGAGAGGCTGAAGGAACCCTGTTTTTTCCAGAAAGTCCAGTTGCTGAGCCTTTCCAATTGCAAAACATTTTGGACACTAGGGCTTGAGAAATCTTCAGTCTGAGGCCCTGTTATCCAGAGTCTTGTCCTCAAGACTCTGTCCCTTTAAGACATGCTGCACGGGGTTCATAGGTCCAGTAATTCAAAATTCAGGGCAGGACTGACTCTTGGTCTGTTTGCCTTTATCTCTTTATGATTGCTGTTCTTTCCTGAGACAGCTTGATTCATTTTTGTTTCCTCTGCTTGCAAAGTGGGGCTGAAACCTAAGAGCAGGGGTCTTCAAACGTGACAGCTTTAAGACTTATGGACTTCAACTCCTAGAATTCCTCCTCCAGTCATGTTAGCTCAGGAATTCTGGGAGTTGAAGTCCACAAGTTTTAAACTTGCAAAGTTTGAAGACCCTTGCTTAAGAGTCCAAAACCTTTGGATTTTAAGTTCCACAGAGGCTGTGTTGGATAATTTTCACCCCTCATCATAGAAAGTGTCCACTTTATCCACTAAAGATAGCTACTTGATTACAGGCATTCTGTTATTTTTAACTTGTTTTAAGGACTTAATTAAACTTTATGTATCTGCCCTTGTGTCCCCTCAAACCTTGTGTTTGTCAACCTTGGTCACATTCTAATGTGTAGACTTCAACTCCCACAATGCCTTAGCAGCTGTCATTCAAACTGCCTGTCTGCCTTCATACATGCTGGGGAATTCTGGGAGTTGGGTTTGCAGATTTTAAAGTTGCCAAAGTTGAGAAAATGTCCCAATCTGCTTGTAACTCCCATTCATGGTACTATTGCCACTTGTGGAGGCCCATTTCTGTACCCTCATAAGGAGGGTATTAATTAAATTTATCATCTGTTACTTCCAGTCATAAAAATTGGGTATGTTATTGGGATTTGGCTCTTCTAGACAGGAAGTTTCAAACTGATCTCTGCTGCAGCAGTTCCCTTTTAAGAATAACCTAAACAGATGCTGGAAAGAGGACAATCTTGTTAACCGTATATCCTTTGTAGAGTTGACTGACTTGATTTGGTGCATATATTTTGCAGAGAGCTTGTTTTGCTATTTTGGGTCGCTTAAGCTGAGGCAATTGGATTATTTAAGGAAGATTTATTTATTATTATAAGGCCAGTTTGCTCTAGTATTTAAAGCAGCAGGTTAGAAACTTAGGAGACACTGAGTTCTAATGCTGTCTCAGGCATGAAAAACCAGCTGGGTGACATTGGGCCTCTCAACCCAACTCACCTCACAGGGTGGTTTTTGTGGAGAAAATAGGCAGAGGAAGAAGTATAGATAGTTTTTGACTTACAACGACTTGTTTAATGACTCTTCTAAGTTACAACAGCACTGAAAAAAATAGACTTAGGACTGTTTTTTACACTTATGACTGTTGTAGCATCCCCATGGTCACGTGATCAAAATTTGACTGCTTGGAACTACTTCATATTTATGATGCTTGCAGTGTCCTGAGGTCACATCGCCTTTTGTGACCTTCTCACAAGCAAAGTTAATGGGGAAGCCAGATTCACTTAACAACTGTATTACTAACTTAATAAGTGCAGTGATTCACTTAGCAACTGGAACAAAAGGTCACAAAGTGGAACAAAACTGTCTTGCTTAGCAACAAAAATTTGGGGCTCAATTGTGGTCACAAGTTGAGGACTATCAACTTGAGATAGTCTATTGTATTAGATATGTTCGCTGCCTTGAGTTACTTATAAAAATAAAAATGGTGGGATTAAAAAAAAGTCTAAAGATGGAATGGAATATGCAGTTATTCCTGGATTAGACTGAATAGATGGAAAATGGCGTGTATCTTGGCTTATTTTGAAAAGCTAAACAGAGCTGGATGGGAGACCACTAGGGAAAAAAAGAACCCAGACTAGACTGGAGAATTAAACACGTTTCTGGGAAATAGGCAGTTGAAAAGCAACTTCCAAACTGTTAAGACCTACTTGATTCTGTCTATGAAGTCTCCAGGAGTTGAGTTCAATGCAAAGAAATTATCTTTACTTTCACTAGACACACATATCCTAAAAATAAATTCCTGTTTCCATTTTTTTTCATATTTAATACTAGAATGCATTGGTCTGTATATTACAGGTAGTCCTCAACTTACAACCACAATTGAGCCCCTTTTCTTGCTAAGCGAGACAGTTAAGTGAATTTTGCTCCATCTTAGGACCTTTCTTGCCACAGTCGTTACGTGAATCACTGCAGTTGTTAAGTTAGTAACATAGTTATTAAGTGAATCTAGCTTTCCCATTGGCTTTGTAAGAAGATTGCAAAAAAGGGAACACATGAACCCAGGACACTGCAACCATCATAAATATGAGTCAGTTGCCAAGTGGACGAGTTGATCACATGACCATGGGGATTCTGCAATGGTCAAGTGTGAAAAATGATCATAAATCAGTGCTGTTGTAACTTTGAACAGTTACTAAATGAACTGTTGTAAGTTGAGGACTATCCTCGAAAATAAAACCCTGTCTCATTTTTTGGGACCACCAAAAAAAAGGCACCAGGTCTTATTTTGGGGGGGATTTCATCCACTGACTAACCTCACTTGTGCATGTGACTCCTGGCCTTTTTGTTGTCAGAGACCTTCTGGAACTTCTTCTGTGGCCAGCAAGACTTTTCTGAAGGCCTCTGCAGCTAATAACTTAGCTCCAGATCATTCTGGAGCTTTGTTATCAGTTACAGAGGCCCTCAGGAAAGCCTTGCTAGCCTTGCCGGCTGCAGAAGAAATGGGCCGGCAAGGCAGATGTCAGGGTGTGCGAGGCCTGGCTACAGCTGTCCAAAGGTAGGTAGTAGGGCAGCTCCCCCCCCCCCCCAGCTTAATTTCCCCTCCTACACTCTGGAGTGGGAGGGATCTTAATTAGGGCTTATTTGAGGGTAAGGCGCACATGTAAAACCAAGCTAGGATTTACTCTCAGAGTAGGCCATATTTTCAGGGAAGCACGGTACCTGTATTATTTTCATATTTTGAGCTACTCTGAACATATTCTTCATGGTGGAAAAATACTATCTGAAAATGTAAAAATAAAAACATCCTAGAGAGGTTTTTTTTAAACAAAGGATTTGCATTTGGGGAACCAATGTCACCCTAATTGCAATGGCATTCTTTTAATTATTTTCTGATACTTATTGGGATGGGAAATAAAGTGTGGTGCTGATTTCCACCATTGTAGGGAGATAAAACTTCCTATGTCGCTAGCATTTGGCTTCCCACTTGCCCTAGAAAAATGATGCATGATGTTTTCTGGAGTTCCTGTGTATTTGTGCATGTATCTACCTCCAGCTTGCAAGAAAGGGAAGGAAAGTCCCCTGGCCAAGGGGCATAGAGGTAGGATATGTTGGCTTCTGTCAAAAATGTTTAGAAGAGTTTTAGGATGACCATATCTCTCCTGCAAAAATCCAGCTGACCACTGGGGGCAGCAAAGACCAATTCTCCCAAAGGTGCTTTTTCAAAAAGCAACTGGACTTCCTTTTATTTTTCCTCGAAGATATTTCACTTCTCATCCAAGAAGCTTCTTCAGTTCTGAACTGAAGAACCGAACTGAAGGAAAAACAGAGAAAATCCAATTGCCTTTTGAAAAAGCACCATTGGGACAACCGTCGCCTGGATGACTGAGAATCTCCATAGATATTAAAGACCTACTGATCATCCAATCTGCAAAATAAAATAAAATAAATAAATAAAAAATTGACCAATGGGATGGTTTCTATTTGTCTTTCAAAAGGTTCTCTATTTATTGGTATGATTTATATTCCGCTCTTTGCAGAGCAACTTCCTCTTGTTTTTTATGCAAATCAATTCTATAGGGAAGGCTGGGTTGTTAGAGAATAACACATCCAAAGTCACCCAGATGCTTCTGCGACTAAAGGAGGGAGTCTTACTAGTATTAGTCCAACACTTTATATGTACACCACAATTGTTCTTAGTGTGCAGGCTACAAGATACCGGTAGTCTTTGACTTACGACCACAATTGAGCCCAAAATTTCTGTGGCTAAGCGAGACAGTTGTTAAGTGAGTTTTGCCCCATTTTATGACCTTCTTGCCACAGTTTTTAAGTGAAATCACTGCAGTTGTTAGTTAATAATATGGCTGTTAAGGGAATCTGGTTCCTCATTGACTTCAACCGTCAGAAGGTTGCAGAAGATAATTACATGACCCTGGGATGCTGCAACCGTCATAAAATATGAGTCAAATATCTAATCTTTGATCAGGTGACTGTAGGGATGCTGCAGTGGTCATAAGCGTGAAAATTGGTTATGAGTCATTTTTTCTAGTACTTTTGTAACTTGGAACGGTCCCTAAATGAATGGTTGTTAAGTCAAGGACTATCTGTTCTTAGTAAGTTCCTTTTATGAAAGAAATATCCAGGTTTAGCCTTCATTCCTGCCTTCTGTTGATACATAGCTTAGCCTTGGAGAGAGTTTTTTTTAAAAAATTCTGAGTCAGCACTGTAAAAATGCATCTGGAGAAGGAATATTGGGCTTCTTTAACTTGGAAGATAGTGTGTAGAAGGGAGGGGAGAAGTTGGGGTAGAGGGAAAGAAGAGAAAAGAATTAGATTAAGAAAATGCAGGTAGCTAAGTGATTCTGCAAGGGTCATTAGTATGAAAAATGGTCATAAATCACTTTTTTCAGTGCCATGGTAACTTCAAGTGGTCACTAAACCAATGGTTGTAAGTCAAGAACTACCTGTAAATGTACTACTTACTTCTAACCATTGCATTTTCATCTGTATGTCGCAGGAGTTTTCCAATTTTGCAACCTCACAAAGAGCAAGGTATGTTGTTACTCCCACTTTGCCTTCCCAAACCTTTCAGGTTTTTTTTGTTATAGTGTTATTTTTTCTAAATTGCTTCCTACTTGTTGCCCTCTGTGCCTGGACATACCTGTGAGTTTCTGTCTGGAAGGATTCTGTTCTTTTTTTTAAAAAAAATGTTTTATTTATATAACATGTAAAAATTCAATTTCAATCAAACAGTGTGTTGTCTGTGTCCAATTATTTTTAGGAAATCATAATCAAAAAGTTTACAATAATATTCATCACAATGATATTAATTCAATAATAATAATAATAATATTTTACTTATCTACTTTACAAATCTCCTTTATAACAGTAGTCCTTTTTGTATCCTCATGGTTCTAAGTTCTGTTTTTATTATCTAACTATTGGTAAAGTAGGTTGCATGTCAAGAAATATTCAGATCCTTCTTTTTCCTTAATTGTAAGCGTTAATCTGTCCATTTCTGCACATTCTTATATTTTTTTAATTGCACCCTCTTTGCTTTTCTATTGTTGTGCAAATACAATTCTGGCTGCAGTTAGTAAATGTAAGATCAAATACATATTCCTTTTGTCATATTTTCTGGTAGAATACCCAACAAAAATATTTCTGGTTTCAAATCTATATGCTGCTTTATCATTTTTTTTCCAATGAAGTATGTATTTCCGTCCAATACTTTTTTGCCTTTGGGCAAGTCCACCACATATGGCAATACGAACCAGGTTTCTGGTTACACACCCAACATTTAGGTCTTCAAAGGTATTTAAACATCTTTACCAATTTTGTTGGTGAAAAATGCCATCTGTAAAACATTTTATACAAATTTTCTTTATATGCAGTTGACATAGTTATCCCACAATTTCTGCCATTTATCCAGTTCTATTGTATATCCAATTCTGCAAGGGTCATGGGTGTAAAAAATGGTAATAATTCACTTTTTTCAGTGCCATTGTAACTTCAAATGATCACTAAACAAATGGTTGTAAGTCAAGAACTACTGTAAATGTACTGCTTACTTTCTAACCATTGCAGTTTCATCTGCACGTCGCAGGATTTTTCCAGTTTTGCAGCCCCACAAAGAGCGAGGTATGTTGTTACTCCCACTTTACCTTCCCAAACTTGACAGGTTTTTTTTGGAATAGTGTCACTTTTTCTAATTTGCTCCCTACTTGTCATCCTCCGTGTCTGGACCCACCTTTGGTGAGTTTCTGTCTGGAAGGGTTCTGTTCTTATGATGTCAAGAGATGCTCCATACAGATGTCGACAATTGACAACATTTCTGAACTCCCTGTAAATTCTGTGTGTCCCAAAGGTGCTTTTTCAAGAGGCAACTGAACTTTCTGGTTTTTGTTTGAAGACGTTTTGCTTCTCATTGGAGAAGCTTCTTCAGCTTCCTCAGCTCTGAAGAATTCTTCGGAGTTGAAGAAGCTTCTCGGATGAGAAGCAAAATGTCTTCAAAGAAAAAAAAAACTAGAAAGTCCAATTGCCTCTTGCAAAAGCACCTTTGGGACAACCATGACCTGGATGACTGAGAATCTCCATAGACATCTGTGTGGTTTCTTCCACCAAGAAGCCTCTGCAGGAGAACTAAAAGGAATACACCCTTGATGAAAGACCCCCATTGAGGATTTGCATGGACCAGAAAGAGGGCTGAGAAAATATGTACAGACCCCTCGCATCCTGGATATAATCTTCAATTTCTCCTTACAGGAGGCTGCTATAGGGTATTGCGTGTCAAAATTACAAGATACAAAGACAGTGTTTTCCCCTGTGCCATCACTCTGTTGAACACTTAATTCCCTCATCACTGTCTCATTTCTCATCTTTTCTCATCCTCTCCGAAAAAAGTGACATGACCGTTTTTCAGAGTTACGACTTTTGCAACATCCCAACAATCACAGGATCAACATTCAAATACTTGACAACGGGTTCATATTTATGATCTTTGCTGTATCCCAGGGTCATTTGAACATTTTTTTGTGACCTTCTGACAAGCAAAGTCTATGGGGGTAGCCAGATTCACTTGACAACCGGGTTAGTAATTTATCAAAGGCAGTGATTCACTTAGCAACCGTGGCAAGGAAGGTCGTAAAATGTGCGGCAAAACTCACTTAACAAATGTGTCATTTAACAAAAAGAAATTCTGAGTTCAATTGTGGTAGTAAGTTGAGGATTATCTGTATATACATTGAGCTTATGCACCAGACAAATTTTTGTGTGCCCAATCACACTTGGCCAATAAAAAATTTCTGGGATTCTATGAATACTTTATTCCCCTTGATGAATATTAGATGAATGGTTTTGCCTTTTTAATTGAGAGGTTTTTGTATTGTTTTGGTACAGCATATTTTATATTGGAAGCTGCTTTGAAATTACAGTTTTCAAGGGAAGTACAGTACTATGGAAATGCATTAAATAAATAGTAAAACCAAGCCCCCCCACCCACCCACCCCCCGCACCCAGCCAGATTTCCTTGCAGCTGTATAGTAGGAAGGAAACCCATAGGGGAATTTAGTTTTCTATTCTTGCTGATGTCTATGGAGAATCTCAGTCATCTACTCCCTACCATGCAGTCAGAGCTGAAGAAGCTTCTTGGATGAGAAGTGAAACGTCTTCAAAGAAAAACCAGAAAGTCCTGTTGCTTCTTGAAAAAGCACCTTTGGGATATTCTTGCTGATCTCCTCTCAGGGAAAGGGCAGCCCTGGCCAACTGTTAAGAATATTGGCCAATCTTCTTATTAAGTTTCAAGTTTACCCCTTTGCTTCTATGTTTCTGGTTACTCTAAAAATTGCTTCTTGCACAGGATCCCAGAAGGAAGGAACAAGGTAGACTTGACTGAAGTTTGGAAGCAGAAGAATCCTTGAGAATCCCCTATGCAGGTGAGAAAGAAAGAGACAGTGGTGTGTGTGTGTGTGTGTGTGTGTGTGTGTGTGTGATGGAGAGGGGGAGGGAGGGATCAGGAGAGAGGAAGTATGGAAGATCTTAGAATGAAGCTGGAAGAGATTGCACCAGAAGATGAGTAAGAGCCAGTGGTGGGATTCTACTGGTTCAGACCAGCTTGAGTGAACCGGTAGTAAAAAATGCTACAGTTCGGCCGAACTTGTAGTAAAAAAACAGATATCGGTTTGACTGAACTGGTATTTTTTTCCCCCTCACGATGATCAGCTGTTCCGACAATCAGCTGTGCCTGGATCCCACTCACTGTCTTACTGCTTTACCCAGGCTTCCCTGAGACCCAGGAGGCAAAAAAACAGATCGCAGGATTGGGGGTATGCTGCACCCCCCCCCCCCCGCCCCCATGCTCCGTTTTTTGGCTTCCTGGGCCTCAGGGAAGCCTCCGGGGGTGTGTGCGTTTTTGCTCCCAGAAGGCTTCCCTGAGGCCCAGGAGGCCATAACACAGAGCGCGGGGGGTGTGGGGGTTTGCCCCCCCCAGCGCTCTGTTTTTTACCTTCCTGGGCCTCCGGGGAGCAAAAAGCCCCCCCCCCCTAGGCCTCCCGGAGGCCCAGGAGGCAAAAAAAAAGCATGGGGTGCTGCACCCCCCCCCCCCAAAAAAGCCACACCACCCAGTTACATGGCCACATAGCCACTCCCACGTGGCCATGCCCACAGAACCAGTAGTAAAAATATTTGCATTCCACCTCTGTACTAAGAGCTAATTCTGAGATGAGAGAGCAGCTTCAGCTATTCAGAATGAGACACGAGCACTGAGTTGAGTATTTTATATGGCCTTGAAATCCTGGTCCGTCAAGAACAGTGAATCAAAACACAATTTGATTTCATATGTCTAGTTAGTGGTCACTCTGACACAGGGCTGTCCAGCCTTGGCAACTTTAAAACTTATGGACTTCAACTCAGAATTCCCCAGATAACCATGTTGGCTGTGGAATTCTGGGAGTTGAAGTCCACAAGCCTTAAAATAGTCCAAGTTGTCTTAACACAATCACACAATACAGAGACAACTTTTTGGGAGTTAAAGCGCATTTGAAATTTTAAGGGGTGGCTACTAAAAGACAACTGTTAACCTGTTCATAAAATGGCCACCTTTGTTATCACAGTGACATAAGGTTCCCATTTCCCCGAAGGTGGAATAGTCCTGGATATTTTCTGTCCTATAATGGAGCATTTCTGTAAATGAATCTGAGGGTCAATCCTGGTGATTCATCTGGCAGCATACCAGTTTCATATTTTATTTTCTAAAAATTAAAATAATCTTTTAAAAAATGCAGGAGAGAAGACAGGGAATCTTATGGGTGCTGAAGGAACGGTTTGGGTATCAACTTGCTCTACCTTTGTCCACTCCTGCCTTGTAAGTGTTCAGGCCAATGTTTCTCAAATTGGGCAGCAAGAAGATAATGTGGGCTTCAACTCCCACAACTGCCTGTGGAATTCTGGAAGTTGAAGTCCACATCTTTTCAAGTTGCCAAGGCTGTAAAACACTGATTCAGTAAAATCATTGTATATGTTTAGAACTATGGCCCTTTTATCAGTTTTATGGCTTACGGACTTTTTATGACTTGTGGACTTCAACTCCCAGAATTCCTGATCCACTCGTGGTCTAGAACAGGTGTCAAACTCAGAATTGTGTTTGATCTTGGGGGGGCTGTGTGTGTGTGTGTGTGTGTGTGTGTGTGTGTGTGTGGATGGGGGTGGGCATGACCATGGTGGGCATTTGACACAGGGTCAAGATGCATTTTTCCCCTTCTTTCTTTCCACAGTTTTTTTTTACTATAACCATTTTCCTATCTCTTCTACCAGATATTAATGGCAAACGTTCATTACTTATTCTTCATACTCCAGTATACTTTTATTTCTAAATTTATACCCCATTGTTTAATAGTAAATTGCTTTTCCAGGCAGAAAAGCTGCTTATACTATTGTATTTTTTATTATTATTCAACTAGTAATAAAAATATAATAGCATAAATAACATGATAATACAAGATCTAACAGCAGAGTTAAATTTCCAGGATAGTAAATAAAAATGGCTGTCAATTTTTGATTGTTGATGGTAGATTAAATGGACCTATAGTATGTAAAATTTGGCATTAAACTGTAGCATAGGATGTTGCTTGTTTTCTATCCAGATCAGGCACTTACTTGAGGCCACATAATCTGGTCCAAGCCAGTCTTCCTGCAGCACTCTGCTGGCCAAAAATGGGCCTCGTGGGGCCTCTGTGTGGACTGTTTTCACCTGGAAGAGTGCTGCTGGAGGCTAGGGAGGCTGAAAACGGGCCATGTGGGAGGGCTACATGCTGCCCCTCATGGCCCATTTTGGCCAGCAGAGGCACTGCGTGCTGGTCCTTTGATATTTCCAGGCTGGTCCCACAGGCCAGATTTAAGCACCCTGTGGGCCTTGAGTTTGACACCCCTGGTCTAGAAGGACCAATATCCAATACTGGGTATCTAGATTACATGAGCAAATTATGTGTGTCATGATGTCATCTTGCAATGGACGCATCTCCTGTATTGGCTTTATCATGACATAATTAAAAATCTATGTCCTTTGTGAAAGACACGATGGCTCCAGTCATTGTTCTGCTATCATTGCAGCTTTTTTCATATACTGCTGAGCCGGTAAGCTGACTGCTCAAGGCAGAATCTTCTGCTCTAGAAAGCCCTCATCCTGATATCATGTTAGTGGGAGAACAGCGTCAGCTTTGTCTTCTGGATGATGCACAAATTTGTTGAGACTGAGCTTTTTCTGATTTTTCTCTGGTCTTGTCTTTACATTTCCCCAGGTGGTGGATTATAGGATTGCCCCTGGACAAGGAGGAAGGGGAGATTGTCCTGTGTGTTGAGCCCAGCAGCCACATGGAACAGGACGACGCACCTGCAGTCGCTGTAGCCCCTGCGTCCCGAGGGAAGGGAGAACGCCCTCACCCCTGCAGCGAATGTGGGAAGGCATTCAGCCAATGGTCCAAGCTAGTGCGCCACAGGCGTATCCACACAGGCGAGCGTCCCAATACTTGCACGGACTGTGGAAAGTCCTTTACTCAGAGCTCCCACCTGGTTCAGCACCGGCGGACACACACCGGCGAAAAGCCATACGTCTGCCAGGATTGTGGCAAAGCCTTTTCCTGGAGCTCCAACCTGGCCCAGCATCAGCGTACCCACACTGGGGAGAAGCCGTATGTCTGCCGGGAGTGTGGCAAGGCCTTCTCGCAGAGCACCAACCTTATCAAGCATCAACGCAGCCACACCGGCGAGAAGCCGTACCGCTGTCCCGAGTGCCCCAAAAGCTTCTACCGCTCTTCCGATCTCATTCAACACCAGATCACGCACACCGGCGAACGCCCCTTCAAGTGTGAGGAGTGTGGGAAAGGATTTACACAGAGTGCTAACCTGGTAAAACATCGTAAGATCCATGCTGGAGAGAAACCCTTCCGTTGCAACGACTGTGGTAAGACCTTCATCCAGAGCTCAGAGCTCATCCAGCACCAACGGACCCATTCAGGGGAGAAGCCCTACCAGTGCCAGGAATGTGGCAAACGCTTTGGCCATGGTGCTACCCTGGTCAAGCACCAGCGGCTCCACATGGGGGTGGAGCCCTATCGCTGTACAGACTGTGGCAAGACTTTTGGACTCAGCTCTGCACTGGAGCGTCACCGGCGGTGCCACAGCGAAAGTCGTCCCTATGCTTGTGGGGAATGCGGTCAGAGTTTCTCCTTAGCCTCTAATCTTACTTTGCACTCTCGTATCCACCGGGGCGAGAAACCGTATCGCTGTGCAGATTGTGGCAAGTGCTTTGGCATGAGCTCCACCCTCATCCGCCACCAGCGCATCCACACAGGTGAGAAGCCATACGCGTGTTTGGACTGCGGGAAAGCCTTTGTCCGAAGCTCACATCTCACCCAGCACCGCCGAACACACACAGGTGAACGGCCGTACCATTGTGAGGAATGTGGTCGGCGTTTCTCCCAGAGCTCCAACCTTATCACCCACCAACGCATCCACATGGAGGAACGGCCCCATGTCTGTCATGGCTGCGGGCAGCGCTTTGCCCTGGAGGAGGAACTGCAGTGCCACCAGCAGGAAGAGAATGGGAAGTGCAAAGAGAAAAGAAAGGCCAAAGAACCAGAGAGCAACGTTTCCCCTGCAGAGGACTTGTATGGCAGCAGCCCTGAGGATGACGCCCACATGCAAGAACTTTCGGAGGACAGCAGTGCAATGTGTGCTACATGCCGTCTGGACTGCAAAGACGTTGGAGGAGTGGAGCAGCATCAGAGCCACCATGCTCATCTTTGTAATATTTGTGGCCAGAGCTTTCGAGATGCTGCAACGTTAGTGCAGCACGAAGAGAGCCACACTTCTTACATCTGCACGGAGTGTGGGAGGAGCTTTGATGATGCTGGAACCTTGGCTTGCCATCAGGAGGATCATGAATTTTGGATATGTGGCACCTGCGGACAGGTGTGCAGAGACAGTGTGGCTCTGGTTGAGCATGAAGAAACCCATTCATTGCCAATTAGTAGGGCGTGTAGGGTGAAATCGATTGACCGCAAGAGAGATCAGCAGCATGAGAGAGGCAGGAAGGGCAAGGAAAATATGAAACGTTCATTGGTCCAAGAGCCCTCCAAGGTCCTGCTATGTACCAATTCCAAGGTTGTGGAGAGAGTCCTCATGGAGCCAGAGGAAACACAGGCAGCTTGGGTCCGTCTTGAATGTGGAAAAAGCTGCAAGGATATCTCAATCTTAGGGAGACATCAGCAGAGTCCCAGGAGATCTCTTGTCTGCTCTGAACATGGGCAAGGTGAGGTCAACTCTAGGCCAGATAAATTGTACCAGTGTTCTGAGTGTGAGCAGGAGTTTGGAGATCTGTTAGCCCTGACTTGCCATCAGAGGGAACAGAAGTGTGGGCAGCTGGATCAGTGTATGGAGTGTGGCCACCTTGTGGTGGACACCTCAGCCTTTATGCTCCACCAGGAGAGGCAGCTGGGGGATAAAGGGCATGAATGTCTTCAACCCAAAGAAGCTTCTAGTCCTGAATTAGATATTGCTGTGCCTCAGAAGAATCAGACCGAAGAGCCTTCTGATACAGCTCTTACTGAGCTTCAAGAAGTCTTCGCAGAAGAAGAGACTTGCAAAGAAAGTGCTCTCTGTAGCTTCAGTCAGGGAAAACCACTGGAAGGTCAGCCATTCTGTGGCTCCTCCTCAGGTCTTTCTGTCCACCAAAGAACCAACCTGGATGACAACACTTCCAACAACAAACCTCAGAGAATCTCCATGGGACCCTCTGGTGGGCTGCCACAGAGCCATTCATCTCTTTCCTTACAAGAAGATGAGTCCTGCTTGCATCCACAAGATGGCTGTAGAACCAAGAGTCCCTTAGATGTTTCTTCTTTCAAAGAAGCCTCTATCCGTGCTCGGATCTCTCAAAGGACTAGCAACCTAGGCAAGTCCTCTCCAGTATCCACAGTAATGACCGCCCTCATCCAGCAGTCGAGCACCAAACCTTACAAGTGTCATGAGTGTGAGCAGAGTTTTGCCACTGCGGCCGGCTTGTCTCATCATCAGATCGGCCACACGAAAGAACGTTTGCTGAAGTGCCCTGAATGTGGACAGGGCTTCCCAGAAAGGTGGGTTCTGATCCAGCACCAGAAGGTCCACACGGTAGAGAAAGACAAAAGGGCCCATAATCCACCATCCCCAAAACAGAATTGTAGCAAAGACAGGGAGAGCCCAGAACTTGGAGAGAACTTCACAGGGTTCTCAGCCATCCTTTTGCAGAGAGGGAATCATATCTCTGAAAGGAGCATGTTGCTGCGGCCCAACGACCATGGAGCTGATGGAAAGCAGACTTTGGCTGAATCCTTGGAGACCACAGAGTCCTATTTCAATCTTGACTTGGGTAAATCTCCCCGCTCTGGCGGTCTGTTGGCCCAGCACCACATACGGCCAGATAAAGCCAGATATTTTGTGCGTTCTGAGCCCAGGAAGATTTCCAGAAACAGTTCACTTTTGCTGCACCATCTCCAGAATCACACGGTGGAGAAACCTTGATGCCCTGCAATTGCAGGTCATGTCAGTATGACTTGTAGCTTTGACCATGTTGATGCTTTCCCTCCTGACGTATAGGCCTATTGAGTTGTGGGGCCCTTTGATGCAATTGTGGTTTTTTGAAGTCAGCCAATCAGAGGAGAGTTGCCAGCTAGGAACTATGGGTATCATAGCCCCAGAGAGCACCAGATTGGGGAAGGTTGCTTCTGATGGAGATAAGACACAGACATTACTCTATGAATGGGATGTGGAGATGAAGCAGAACTGAAAAAGAATGTGTTGTTTGGCAGATGTGCAAGATGAGAAACCCTTACAGTGCTTCTCTATGCACAAAACAGAGCAAATTTCCTTTCCTTTCCTTTCCTTTCCTTTCCTTTCCTTTCCTTTCCTTTCCTTTCCTTTCCTTTCCTTTCCTTTCCTT
>NW_020769463.1:819549-850630 GCF_900518735.1 Pseudonaja textilis
TTTCCTTTCCTTTCCTTTCCTTTCCTTTCCTTTCCTTTCCTTTCCTTCTCTCCTCTCCTCTCCTCTCCTCTCCTCTCCTTTCTCCCTCCCTCCCTCCCTTCCTTTCCACCCACCTCCAAAACAAGGCAAAAAACCTCAAGAATAATGTGAACTCAAATTTCTGTCATCTGTAATGGATGAGTGGAACAGTTTAGAGCAGTGTTTTTCAAACTTGGCAACTTTAAGATGTATGGATTTCAATTCCCAGAATTGAATTCTGGGAATTGAAATCCATGAAAACTCTGGTATATAGGTGTGAAAAAAATTGATAGAAAAAGAAAATGAGGTTTTTTTTTTCAGAATCCATCTCTTTCTCTGGCATATTTTAGCGCTTCCTAGAAAAACCTACCCCACTGCAAACAGATTTCTTGAAAATTATGAAGAGAGAGACATTTGATCAAGTAGAAATTCTCCTTTCTCTCCAAATGGTGGCTTTCCTGTCATTGGTGAGCTTTTGAATTTCCCACGGCTGATTCTATATCCTCTATTGATTGGGTTTGTTTTATTGCACATTTGATGGCAATTTGGAGCTTTCAACTTACAGTCTTCCTCCAATAAAGATGGTATCTGTAAATCAGAATGCTCCAGATGCAGGCATCTTCTAGCCAGATGGGCAGCATATAAATTTAATAAATAAATACATCTTCTGCAGCATAGATTTCTGCTCCCTGGAATAAAATTTTTCGTAGCAAAGAATTTTGAATGTTTGCTGAAAGGGGTAGGTCTAGGCAACATTTACAATTTATCTCCTTGATGAAGTTCTGAATATTCCAGTCTTTCTATATTGCTAGTCTCATATTGTAGAGATGATAAATAAATGATGGTTGGCTTATTCCAGACCGTGCAGATATGTGATAAGTATCTCTCTTGGATCCAAGTGTACAGCAGTCAGAATTTGTAATTAAAAATTGATGAACATAGTGGGTCTTTAACAATTAATACTAATATTTTCTGATTATAGGAAGCACTGCCAATGTTATGATTTTTTTTTCCAAAAATGGATGAGTGATCTTGGATGAAAATTGATTTCGGCCCAAGATGACTTGATAATCTGTATATGATTTCAGGCTGCTACAAAGTCAACTTGGGTTTTTATTTTTTAAAGCAGTGTTATCTTACCCGTGGCAACTTGAAGATGTATGGACTTCAAATCCCAGAATTCTCCAGTCACTTTGCTGCCTGGAGAATTCTGGGAGTTGAGCCCACAAGTTGCCAAGATTGAGAAACACTGTTTTAAAGAAGAAATAAGTCTGGAATTAAAACAGATGGGCTGAAATCTCAGGAAAGATATCCACTATGCTGGTTTTGTAGTTTTTTTTTTCCTTCTGTAGCTGAGAAAATGTTTTGCTCATGGGATCGGATGGCTAGTTTTTAGCTTTTCAAGTCATGTGTTCATATTTCTTTTTCCATCTTCTTAATTCTCGTAGTTTTCGATTCTTGTTAAACTTATGATAGAATTTTATGGTCTACAAAAACATTTTAGATTAAACAGTCAAGGTTTCTTTAATTTACCAGTCTTAGTTAGATCATATAATACCTGTTGTCACAGGAAGAGCTGTAGAATACAGCAACAACTATAGAGCAACTGTAAATCAATCTATTTGTAGAGAAAGCATGAAATAGAATAATTGTAACAACAAGGGCTTACATTGTTCAATTTAGACTAATACAGATTTTCTACCCCAATTATTTTTTTCATAACAGTGAATCCTCTTCATAACGTCTGGTGATACATAAATTTTATATTAAACAGTAATGATCTCAAATTATGGGACTACTTCCATTTCATATCTCTTAACAATACAGCTGGTTTGGCTCCGTATTTTTGAAAACTGATAAATTGGCTGGTTGCTTCTGAAGGAAGTGATACTCCAAGCCACAGGATTAATGTTTAAACTCAAAGCATAATATCCAGTGCTTCCTTTTGGCTATAGCAATTTTTAAAAATGTTATTTATGATTTTGATGTGCCACGTTACTTCTAGGAACTCAGTTAGCCTACATGAGAATCTTCCTTTATTTTATCTTCACAAAACTCACCCTATGAGATTGGCTGGAGCAAAAGAATTATTGGATCAAAATTTCCATGGTTAGGCCTGGATGTGAAACTGGTTTTTCCTAGTCTTATCCAAGGCTGGAGCATGCCGGAAATCCAGAAACATTTCTTTATCCATTAAAGGGAACATTAAATCTAAGCCTGTAGAGGCTTTGCTTGGTTAAGGGTAGATAAAAGTATATAGGCGAGCTGAAAAAGTGCATCAAGAAAGTCTCCAAAACTTGCTGCCTCTACTAAGGAGGTCAAGGGAACCAAAGAGCCAGTGTGCTCTAGTGGTTAAGGCGTAGGCCTAGAAATAGGCGACTGAGTTTAATTCTGCCTTAGGCACGAAAGCTGGCTGGGTGACTTTAGGCCAATCAGCAGGAGATTGAGTTCTAGTCCCACCTTAGGCATGAGACCCAGCTGAGAGACTTTGGGCCAATTGGCAGGAAACTGAATTCTAATCCTGCTTTAGGCATGAAAACTGACTTGGTGAGTGGGCCAATTATTCTCTCTAAGCCCAACCCACCTCACAGGGTTGTTATGGGAAAATGGGAGGAGGAAGGAGTATTAAATACGACACTGAGTTATTTATAAAGTAATAAAGGCAGGATAAAAATCAAATAAATAAAACCTCAGCCATTCTTGTTTGGAACACAACTCCCCTTCCCCCGGAAGTCAAATAGCAGATAATGGTGCTCCTATGCGTGCACAAAGACCAGCTGGCTGGCATGCATGTGCATGCTGGAACCCAGAAGAGCAATGGGTGACAGCTGGCGTGCCCAGAGAGATGGCTCTGCATATCGCTTCCAGCATGTGTGCCATAGGTTCGCCATCACAGATCTGTGCAGTTTTATTGAAGCAATAGGAAATCATGACAACTTCTTAGGTGCTTTTGGGGTGTAGGTCCCTGCTTACAGTTCTTGATTTCTGGGTTTGTTCTTCCATCTGTGTTCCAGACGTTTCTATTCAGCCTAGTTTCTCCTGCTCTGCCTGATGCTGCTGTAATGATGTTCTAATATTCAATTTGAATTTTATCTACCTTCCCTGTTCCCCTTCCTTCCTCTCCCTTTTATTATTATTATTTCAGGTATCAACTTCACTGAAAACTGGAATTCTCACCTTAAATTTGAAAAACTCTGTGTTTACTCAGAAGCAAGTTCAGCAAGGTTTCCACTTTATAAGTATGTGCAAAATGATTATTTTTAGCACTTGTCTTTTGTAACTCAGGGCTAACATTTTATTTTCCCCAAATATCAACCTGTCCAATATTGATAAATAAAAACAACATCCAAATGGTAACAGTTGGAGATTTTCCATATAAATATGATTTTACTTGTTGGAGGAGCTATAATATTGTTTTTCTTTTCAAAATCCTCTGGTTTCTGTTTAATGAATTTATTTCCTATCAAATTTTCATTGTAAAACTAAGAATGATCAAACCTGGAACTAATACAAACTGAAAACTGATTTATTTAATTGTTTTGTCTTGGTGTGTTATTATTATACAGACAACAATGTGAAATCATGGCTGTCAGTTCTTTAGCTGGTGTTAGCCTTCACATGCATTGAATTCTTTCCCCATTGGCATAATATATGTTCTCATCCAAGCAGGGTTGCATTTTGCAATTTACAGATGGAAATTTTGTGAATGATCTAAATTTTATCCAAGGTATTTTGGTATGGCACCTGTGTGGTGATAACTATTGGACTGCCACAACTGGTTTATTCCAGTCTTTCAACTTTGAACGTACAGGTTCAAACACATATTACCAATAAAATTCTAAACAATTTAAAATGAGAGTAGGGTAAAATACAATATTTATTGGATAAACTACAATAATACATAAATATGTAAAATAGAATAAAATAACAAAATTATATTTCCGTATCACCCTTGCAATCTGCCCCAATCAGGCCCACACATGCTGATTTCAGTCAGACCATTTTAGACAGAAATTGTGCTGTATTAAATGTCGCTTTCAGATTCTGGCCACACATATGTTGTTTGAATATGGACCCCCCACTGGGTCATGTGTTTAACATGTGGATCAAGGTACTTATCTTTCACCCCCTTATACAAGCAGCAATCAAGAGTCAGATCTACCTCTTCAATTCACTGTATTGGTATCCTATAATATTGATGAGGGTGAAGCATCGAAGATCAACATCTTGGTCACCCCAGGTATGAAAAATGGTGTTTGAACTTAACATCAAATTCCTGTCCCTGCAGGACATGAGTCTTAAGCTAAACTGTATGTGAAATATATGGAATTATATGGACATATACTGATTATATGTAGGTTAGGGCTAGGCACACACATAACTTAAATAAAATCGACTTTATTTTGCTAAAACAATTGAAATAACAAAAAGAAAAAAACAGCAAAAATAGAAGGATTTTTCCGACGTGCTTTTTGCAAGAGTTTTAATAAAGCCTATTTCATTGAAAACGTCTATTCTTTTATCTGCAAGCAACTCATTCATGAATCACTGCCTATATCTGGTCTTTCATCTGCTGAATAGCTAAGGCTATATATTTATTTCTCTTTCCAACTTCGAAATATTGGGGTGCCGATTCGTTTCGTGAGGCGTTCCCTTCGCAGCAATCCACAACAATAGCGGGCTGAAGAGCAACAGGTGAAACACCCGCCCTCCGCATTAAGGCTACAGAACGGCTCCACTCGTATTTTAATATTATTTCATTCCCTCTCTCATTGGCCCCCTGGCTTTTTTCTCCGCGCCCTCCGATTGGCTCTTCCTAGCGGGCGAGGTGGGGCGTTTCATTTTGTTTCAAGAAAGGTACCGATGCCGGAGCAATCTCGGGGCGCTTTGCCCTCGTAGCCACGCCCGCCTGCGTTTTGATTGGCTGAGGAGCAGTCGGAGCCGTAACATCCGGGCACTCTTGACCAGCCGGGCGAGCCATCATCCTCACCAGGGTGTAGCGGACCAGAGAGGGAACCGCCCCTGTTGTCCACCTCCTGAGACCTTCGGCGCTTCATCTCGCATCTTGGCAGGTGGGGATCCTTTTTCTCCCGCGGGTTCCTTCCTATCCTCATTAGGGGTGGACGATTCCAGCTGGAAGGAGATTTGGCCAGCGGTATAATTTTCCCTTTGCGTTGCAGCTCTAATAATTCAGCCCTCTGCCCCTCCCCACGAGATCGGCAGCCCTTTCTCCCTCCTTATTTTCCTCCCCATCCCTGCTTTGCTCCATTGGCAACATTCAGCTTGGCTACTGAACCCCAGCCCCTCCCTCTCAATTACTGCTTTTGTCCGAGAGGTCAACGTGGGTTGGGTCTCCCTCCTTTGTCCTTTTGGACGGAGGGAATGTGGCTGATCCGAAGACATTCAGGGAGTTTTTAGGGTGGATTTGAACTTGGGAGTTCCCCGGTCTTGAGCAAGTGCCTTAACTACCATACCAAACTGACTCCCTTCTTACAGGGAAACACTTTTCCTTTTCTTGCTCTATAAAATTGGCTACTGACACTTTTCCCTTTTTTTGTCCAAATCCAGCCCAGTTTGCTTCCTAATCTCACTCTGTCCTAAGAACTGATGGGGGTGGGGGGAGAGAAACTATTTTTTCTTCTCTGAAATTTCTGTGTTTTTGATTGGTAAGAGAACAACTTTTCCATGCTTCCCTCCACGCCCACCCCCCATCCTATCCTATCGTAGATTCTTCTTAATTTCAGGCTGGCAGATTACTGTCATGCTGCCCTATTTTATTTTCCCAGTCAGAAGTACTCAAAGACTACTGCTCTCCTGTTCCTAAATTAAAAAGGAACTTTCTTTCACATTCTATCCTCAAGTTTGCATCCATTTTTTCCTTTTAAAGTACTTTATAAAGTACTTTATAAAAAAGTACTTTATTCCAAGAGGCTCAGTAGGTTGAATTATCTTGCAAGTTCTCTTTCATAAAGTATAAAATTATCTTGTAATTTCAAATTGTCTCAAATAATTTGCACACTCACTTGTGCAAGATTTGATTATCTGTTCTTAATTGTATGCACTCTCCTTTCGTGCTTTTTTTTTTAAAAATGTGTCTCACTCATCACAATCTGCATAGCTAGCTAATTGAGGTCAGTTACAGAGGGTCAAGGGAGAAACGATTAATGAACTACATTCAATTATATGCTTCATATATTAATATAACACTCTTATATTTTGCCTGTCATTATTCCCAAGTTCCCAATTTTAGTTCGTTCAATTTGTTTGGCAAGATCTTTGGAAATGATTTGCCCTTGTCTTCTGCCTAGAACTGGCAGGACATGACTGGCCCAAGGTCATTTATTAGCTTTGGGTGTAAGGTGGGTCTAGAACTAAAAAGTCTTCTGATTTCTGGTCTGCTGCCTTAACCACCTTAACTAAAGGTGCTTTTTTCAGGAGGCAACTGGACTTTCTTGTTTCTTTTGAAGATGTTTTGCTTCTCATCCGAGAAGCTTTTTCAGCTCTGACTGGATGGTGGGGAAAGGAAGGATTTATATTCCTTGCAGACAGCTGGTCATTTGCATTCTTTTAGAGCTGTCAAACTCCTGGCCTGCAGGACTAATGCATCATGTGCTGGCCATGCCCACGCCCAGTTTAGCGAAGGGGAAAAAGTCCCAATACATCACATGATGCTGCTGTGACAACGTGCGTTTGACACCCCTGTTTTAGAGAATTGTTAAAACACTTGGAGATTTAATCTGTGTCCTCAGGGTCTACAAGGAACTATAAATCCTTTGATTCCCACCATCCAGTCAGAGCTGAAGAAACTTCTTGGATGAGAATTGAAAGTCTTCAAAAGAAAAAGAAAGAAAGTCCAGTTGCTTCCTGAAAAAAAAACACCTTTAAACAACCATGACTGAGAATCTCCATTCAGTTTCTTAACAAAACTGGTTCTCTGGTAAGACATATGTTCCTCTGCTTGGCCCTAAATCTATTCATTGTTCATCATCTGCTAAATGCTGCTGTTATCCTGGGTTACTTTCAACAGTCTTGCATCAAGTGTCAAGGCTTGCTTGTGTCCACCTGCTATATTTACTGTAATGAAGATGAGAATAGGAAATTAGGCATTGGGCAGTAACCTCTTGAAACATTTGGCTTGGGCAGCAGGATTTCATAATTCATGTTTGTCTCTGTGTGTGTTTGTGTGTGTGAATGTGACAGACGATGGCTGAACCACCAGTGGAAGACGAGGGTGAGGAAGCAGCTGAAACTCAACCCAAGCAGGAGTCCACCCATCAGGCCACGGTGGCTGCAAAGAACTTAGCCATTTTGAAGGCCCGGTCATTTGACGTCACTTTCGAAGTGGGAGATGAGTATGAAGTCATTGAAACAATTGGCACTGGAGCTTATGGTGTGGTGAGCTCAGCACGGCGCAAAGACACAGGTGTGTAAGTCAGATGGCTTCATGCTGCTCTCTGCTGGGTGGCTGTTGAGATCTTGTGTAGTTTATCTCCTGCATAGAGGTGGGGCATAGAGGAATTCTCCTTGACTAGTGGTATGTATCAATAATATATGTCCTGTGGTTCTCTGTGTAGTGTTTTCTGCAAAGTTTGGTTTAGTGGCGGAGTGGTTAGAATGTAGTACTGCAGGCTACCTCTGCTGACTGCTGGCTCCCTGCAATTTGGCAGTTCAAATCTCACCAGGCTTGAGACTGATTCAGCCTTCCAGCCTTCCGAGGTTGGTAAAATGAGGACTCAGATTGTTGGGGGCAATATGCTGACTTTGTAAACTGCTTGAAGAGTGCTGTAAAAGCACTGTGAAACGGAATATAAGTCTAAGTTCTATTGCTATTGCTAGTGCAGTAGAGCCTCTGGTCGCCACCATAATTCGTTCCATAACTTTGGTGATTTCTTTGCCTTCTAATGTTTTGTCTTCAGGAATTTCTGGGTCAAGGGTCGTGTTTGATCACCACCTGAGTATGTGTGACCAGATTAAAAATAATTGTGAATTTTTGGGTCAGAACCCGATTTGGTTGTGATCAGAGGTACTACTGTACCCTGAAATATTAATGCATATGGGTAGTCCTCATTTAGCCACTGCCTCATATAACATTTATGATTGTGATGAAAAAATAACTATGCAGCCATAGTTCTTCGCGCTTATGACCTTCGCAGGTTTGTAAAACTTAAGTACGATCATATCGTAAGCACAGTGGTGGTTTCACTTAACTGCTTTGCTTAATGATGAATTGTTTATTCCGTGGCTATGACAATTCTCTGCAAACAACTTGTCATGGTCAACTTGCCCCAGGACAAGTCACTGTGGGACAATTCAACCATTTAATTATTTAAAATAATTAAAAAATTATTTTAATTTTTCTCATTCACATTTCATTTTGTCTTTCCTTGGGCATCCTTTCCTTAATGATTCAGTTCCAGCATTTCTTCAATCTGTCAACTCATGAAATATTTCTATGGTTTTTAGAGTTGCCAACAGAAAGGGAGGGAGGAGCAGTGCAGCAGCTTGCAAACCGCAACTGCATTCCATAAATGTTTTCAAAGATAGTAACTAGATGACTGATTGATGACTCTTGGCTATAGATGTGTCCCATTGGAGAATATGAATTACAATACATCCAAGGGGTGGGGGATAACCAAGGTCAAGGGTGACAGTGAATTATGTGTCTTAGAGTCGGCTATACTCACGCAGTGCCGGACATGTTAACTCCTAATTAATCCTTTGAAGATTTGGAAGTTTGGCTCAAGACTCATGATTTAAATGGGGGTAACTGCTGGAATCCTGACACGATGTTATTATAATTCTTGTCCCACACCAAGTTGGCCATGTTGCGTTGGCTGTTATGAGCTGTCCCATCCCGCTGATTAGAATTGTTAAACTAGGACTACCTATAATTTACTAGTAGCAGATATTTTTGTATTAGTATTAAAACAGGTAGCAAACTATGCAGATTAATGAGACACTGTTATTGGACTTGTACTTTTTAAAAATGTATATATTTGAATGACTCAAGACCGTCAATATACCTAATATTTCTTCTTCCTGTTTTCCTCACCACAACAACCCTGTAAGGTGGGTTCATTTACTTAATGACTGTTGCATTCACATAATGGCAGTGGCATTCGCTTAACCATCACCAAAAAACCAAACAAACACATAAAACAAATTTTTTTCCCACCACAAGAGAGAGTGACTGGCCCAAAGTTACCCAGCTGTCTTTCATTCCTAAAGTAGGACTAGAATTCATAGTCTCCTGGTGATTGGCCCAGTCACCCTGCTGGCTGCCATGCCTAAGGTGGAATTAGAACTCACAGTTTCCTAGTGATTGGCCCAAAGTTACCTAGCCAGCTTTCATGTGTAAGGTGGGACTAGAACTCACAACCTCCTGGTTCTAGGCTACTCCTCCTTGATGTTTTAAGGTCTGTGCTGCTGGGTATGCATCTTATCAGTATATTGATAGTGACACTGCCTTAAAGGAAGGATTTCCTGCCCGGGCTACACATTTTCTGTTAAGACAAAATCCTTCAGAATGCTTTTGCCTGTGCCACGTTCAAACTAGATACCTGGATCGAAGCCAGCCTTTCCTGACTACAGTTTCAAAATTTTTCCGTCATGCTGGCTGGGAAATTTAGGAAATATAATTCCAAAGGAACGGATTGATGCCAGGCCAGGGAAGGCTTGCCAGAGTCTGGGAAATAGGGAGACTTAGTTTTATATATTGCACTGAGATGCAGAGCAGAGCTTTGGCATAAGGACCCAAAGAAATGCCAAGGTCCCTAATTACATAAAATGGCTTTAGGTTATATTCAGAAACTGTCTCAATTAAGGAATAATGACTGTAATGGAGCTCAGAATTTTCATTGTAAGTCAATGATGGTCAGAAGTCAAGGCATCCACATGACTGGATCTGATTTTATGGGGTTTTTTTAGAGTGGTGGTTAAGCTGTTATGTGGTCATTAGGTAAACAGGATATTCCTATGAGTGATAAGTCACATGACTATAACTTGTGATCATGTGTTTATGATAGATTGTGTGACTGTGTGTGTGTGTACGTGTACCTGTTGGACCTCTCGAACCAGGTGCTATAGCTTTTGGTTGTCCATTGTAATTTTGAATGATTGCTAAAGGACCAGGCATAAGTTGAGGACTACCTGTATGAATTCGAACCACACATGTATATGTGGTTCATTTATAAATAGTGATTAAGGAAAGGTGTGAGTTGACTGGTTGGATTTGTGAAATAACTTAGTTTGGAAAGTGAATTACCTATTTTATGAGTTCATGCAATACAGTGATTGAATAGGCTGAGTTCCCACAAGACACTGTTATGATGACATAAAAATATTAGAAATAAAGATGTGTCTAACTTTCCTGACAGTTAGAACAATTAATCAGTAGAACAATTTGCTTCCTGAAGTTGTGAATCAGATTGGGTAATCACTTGTCTGAAATGGTATAGGATTTCCTTCCTGAGCAAGGGGTCGGACTAGAAGACCTCTAAGGTCCCTTCCAATTCTATTATTCTATTCCTATTTCTTTCTATTCTATTCTATTTTCTATTCTATTCATACACCTTAATAATATTTACGCTAGATCATTATTATACCTTGTTTCTTTTTTCTATTGTATTTTTTCACTTTTTTCCCTAGAGTACTTTTAATGCATTTCTTTTTCCATTTGAAACTGTGTCCTTTGTAATTTTTTTTGACGTTTTGTTCCTTTTTCTTTTTTGTACTTTAAAAGGAAAATAAATAAATACAAGTTGCACTAAGAAAACATTCCTCAAATCCTCTCTCCAATAAAAGCCATTAGATTTAACAGTGTATAACCAATTAAAAAAAACAACAACCACCCAGTGCTTGTCAGAATGCATCTAAGAACCTTTAGAGTGGCATACCTGTGAACAGGAAACAAATTTGTGATTTGCAGAATGTGAGAGATACACACCTCACCTCTTTCCTGTTTTCCACTTACCAGGCCAGCAGGTGGCGATAAAGAAGATCCCGAATGCCTTTGACGTTGTGATGAATGCCAAGCGTACCCTCCGGGAACTTAAAATCTTGAAACATTTCAAGCACGATAACATCATTGCCATCAAGGATATCCTGAAACCTTCCGTGCCTTATGCTGAATTCAAGTCTGTGTAAGTGTCTGTCTTAAAAGTTTTCCAGGCTTGAGAAATACTGTCTGGTCCTAGCCCTGTCTGAAATTCCGGTAGCCTTTATGAGATAATAAATTAAAACAGTTCATTTCTTCTTGTAGAAAGCTGATTAAATCAGTGTGAGCTCAGAAGGTTACATCACCTCTAGTTTTTAAAGGATTAGTTGACAACTTATATAATTGTTTGTTTTATATAGCTGCCCATCTGCACGTATATGACTTCGGTAAGTGTCAGTGGAGATTCTCAGTCATCCAGGTCGTGGTTGTCCCAAAGATGCTTAATGGACTTCCTTGTTTTTCTTTGAAGACATCTCACTTCTCATCCAAGAAGCGTCAGCTCTGAGCTCTGAGCTGAAGAAGCTTCTCAGATGAGAAGCAAAACATCTTCAAAGAAAAGCAAGAAAGTCCAGTTGCCTCCTGAAAAATGCACCTTTGGGATATATAATTTTGGGGTTCTCACATTAAACATTAAAAAAACCCAATTGTTTGTTTTATATAGCTGCCCATCTTCAAGTATATGACTGGGTGTCTCATATTAAATATTAAAAACAATTAAAACACCAATATTAACCTAAAACAAAAACAATAACCTTGTTCGATGTCAGGCCACAAATTCAGTTTTGGCGAATTGACACGAAGGCTTTTTGAAATAGTGAGTGCTTGGGGAATTTGCTGCATGTGGTAGAGGGTTTTTTTTTTTTTCTGCATCAAATTCCCAGATCCTTTGGGACTAGGACAGTTTCCAGTAAAAGGTCTGGTCCGTTTCTTGAATAAGATGAGATAATGTTAGTGGTTGTCAGAAAGTTTGGAAATCCAGGTTCGAATAATGATAGTTTTTTCGTTGTCCGTGGGTGAGTTGGTCTCTCTTGTCCTTATTTTCCAGGCTTATTGTGAATATTTTATTGGCTTGGAAACAGCATGTGCGACTTCTCAATTCAAGGAAGTAGAATCAAAATGTACGAACGCCATTTTTTATTTATTTATTTAAGAAAATATACATGGCCATCTTATTCACTCTCAGTGACTTTGCAGCTAATAAAAGCTTAATATAAGAACAGGTGGGGACCAATCTTAGCTCCAGAGGGATGATGTTCCTCAGGAAGGGAGACACTACAGATAAGGCCCTTCTTATTGCTCCCCCTCCTTAGGAGAGGGGAGCTGTAATATTCACCGCCTCCCTGCTTTATTATTATTCTCTTATTCTCTATTTCCAAGTGGACAGTCTTCTAGGTAATCACATCAATATGTGATATACACATCAGCATATGTGCCGTGCTACCATTTGGCTCCGGAATAGCACACAGGGTTATTTTTACAACAACCCCCAACAGGGAAGGTCGTATGCCTGCATACGAGAAGAGGAGAGGTCCAAGATTATTCAGCAAGTATTGCATGTGGGCAACACTCCAGATTCACTCTTTTATTGACTTGTGCCCTTTCTTTTCCCCCGCTGGCAGCTATGTGGTGCTAGACTTAATGGAGAGTGACCTTCACCAGATTATCCATTCGTCACAGCCTCTCACTTTGGAGCACGTGCGCTACTTTCTCTACCAGCTTCTCCGAGGCCTTAAGTACATCCACTCGGCCAATGTGATCCACCGAGACCTCAAGCCCAGCAACCTGCTGATCAATGAGAACTGTGAGCTGAAGATTGGTGACTTTGGGATGGCCCGAGGCCTCTGCACCAAGCCAGTTGAATACAAGTACTTCATGACAGAGTATGTGGCCACTCGCTGGTACAGAGCCCCAGAGCTGATGTTGTCTCTGCACGAATATACACAGGCTATAGACATGTGGTCAGTAGGGTGCATTTTTGCAGAGATGCTTGGACGGAAGCAGCTTTTTCCTGGGAAAAACTATATCCACCAACTGCAGCTGATTATCACCGTCCTGGGCACTCCTCCCGCCAAAGTGGTCCACTCCATTGGTGCCGACCGTGTGCGTGCTTACATCCAGAGCTTGCCATCACGCCAGCCAGTGCCGTGGGACAATCTCTACCAGAATGCCGACCGGAAGGCCTTGTCTTTGCTCTCCAAGATGCTCCGCTTCGACCCACGTGAACGCATCTCTGTGGTGGAGGCCTTGAACCACCCGTTTCTGTCTAAGTATCACGATCCGGACGATGAGCCGGATTGCGTCCCGGCTTTTGATTTTGACTTTGACAAACAAGTGCTTACCAAGGAACAAATCAAGGAGACTATCATGGCGGAAATCAAGGACTTCCACGAACGCCGGGAAGGCATCCGGCGGCAGATCAGCTTCAAGCCCTCTCTTAGGCCAGCCGTTGTGGACGGCGGGGTGGATGAGGCCGCTAACCAGGCACTGCTACTGCGCTGCAACGATATTGACATGCCCAGTGCTGGTTCTCCACGCGCCGATGATGATTATGCGATGGCCTCTCCCATGCCTTACCCAACAGAGACCATTGACTTCACCTCTCCTCTGGTTGCTGCCTCTGTCACGCCGCCAGAAGTCAAGGCTGAGGTGGAGGCCCCCGTGGCCCCACCGAAGCGGGAAGGCGCCATCTCGGATGACACCAAGGCTGCTCTCAAAGCCCTCATCTTGCAATCTGCATTCCGGAATAAAAACAAAGGTGAGGTTTCTGCAGGTTTTGGCTCTGGGAAGTGATATGACAGGATATCCAGGGGTCTCCAACCTGTGGGCCGTGGCCCGTTAATGGGCTGTGAGGGATTTGCAACCAGGCCGGGGAAACGGCCTATGAGCGCATGCACCTACACGCACATCCTCATTGCATGATCAGCAGGAGAAATGAAATCATTTAAGTGAGCGGCAGGCACGTGTGCATGCTGCTTGTGCAAGGAGAGCTGTGCGTGCACGAGTGCATGCCGGCCATTTGCATGCAACCATCCCCTCTCCGCCCCCTCCCCTCTGCAAAGCTGGAAATGGTGGGGGAATTCTGACCTAGTTAGGCAAGACGGTTAATTTCTCCCTTTTTACAATTTTTATTTTGTGGGGGACACAGTTGTGAAGCTAATTGTGTAGTTATTAAGGGAAGCCAGATTTGCTTGCTCATTGACTATGCTTGTCGGAAGCCAGCTGGTAGTCACATGATCCCAGGACTGTGCAGCTGTCATAGATATATGCCAGTTGCCGAGCACCTGAATTTTGACCATGTGACCCTGGGGAGGCTGTAATAGTTGTCTGTGTGAAAACTGGTCATAAGTCACTTTCTTCAATGCCATTGTAACTTCAAAGGGTGGCGAAGTGAATGGTTTCATGTTGAGGACTTCCTTTTCAATTTCATCCCAAATCAAAATCAAGTAACCTTTTTAGAAGAAATTTAAGGCTAATTTTTTTTACAGGAATCAGATAATATTTATTGAATATAATACTGCATCTTGGTAGCATTGCATCTTAGCAATGTCTATGTTGCTCGAAACTCCCCTGAAGAGCAAGATATATGTAATTTCAGCAAATAAGTATACAGATGCAAATGTTGAAATGTTTTCACCTGTTTAGCTTTGTATTTGTTCTTCCATCATTTTTACATCTGTTTTGTTTTACATACAAAACAACCTTGAATGTTCTTTTCAGGCAGAAGCATGTCAGGACTCCAACAAATCCACCCTCATTCAAATCAAAAGTCTCTAGCCGCATCTCGGAGAAAAGTAAATTGGTTTATTAGAAGTCACCATGTTGGCGCATGGCTGGGTGCAGCCGATACTAAATTACATCATACATTTCCCCCTTGACCCTGGTCTCCCCCCCCACCCCCGGATGTATATTCTCCAACGGAACACATTCATAGCCAAGAGTCATCCATCATGCTCTCCAGTAACCTTCTTATGCTCTGACAACTTTGGGGTGCTGTTGGATGATTATCTAGGCATTTCAAGAATGCCTTGTTTTCCCCCACTCCCTTTTTCTGGCAGCTAAAAAGACCCAAGGAGTATCTTTTTGGGTGACACGCAGCATATCATGAAGCTACTAAGCAATGAAATATAGGTAGTCTTCAATTTACGGCCACAATTAAGACCAAAGTTTAGGTTGTTTTGCCCCATTTTATGACTTTTCCTTGCCACAGTTGTTAAATGAATCATTTCAGTTGTTAAGTTAGTAATCCGATAGTTAAGTGAATCTGGTTTCCTCCCATTGAGTTTGCTTGTCAGAAGGTTGCAAAGGATGATCACACGACCCAGGGACACTGCAATCGTCATAAAAGTGAGTCAGTTGTCAAGCATCCGAATGTAAATTACATGACCACGGGGATCCTGAAACCATCATAAGTGTGAGAAATGGTCATAAATCACTTTTTTCTGTGCTGTTGTAGCTTCAAATGGACACTAATATGAACTGTTGTAAATTGAGAACTACATGTATTCTTTCTAGAGCAGGGGTTTTCAAACTTGACAGCTTTAAGACTTGTGGACTTCAACTCCCACAATTCTTCCTCCAGTCATGTTAGCTCAGGAATTCTGGGAGTTGAAGTCCACAAGTCTTAAAGATGCCAAATTTGAAGATCTTTGATTTAGAGTCTAGAAACCTGCTTTGAAAAGGACTTCAAAGCAATTGTTAGTTTTCCAAGGTTCAGTAGATACCAAAGAGGTTGTATCCTGGATACTGTAAGATCAAGATAATCTGTAAGACCTGGTTAGAATCCAGGAAAATGCTTAGAAACCTTGGGAGAATCGGAGTGAAAGTATTTGCTGCTTAAATACAGGTAATCCTTGACTTAAAACACATTTGAATCCCAGATTTCTGTTGCTAATCAAGGCAGTTGTTAAGTGAATTTTGCCCCATTTTACAATCTTTCGTGCCACAATTGTTAGGTGAATCACTGCTGTTGAAATTAGCAACGTGGTTGGTAAGTGAATCTGGCTGTATCTGGTAAGTGAATTTGCTTATCAGAAGGTCACAAAAGGTGATCACATATAACCCTGGGACACTGTGACTGTCATAAATGCGAACCAGTCTATCCGAATTTTGATTACGTGACTATTTGGATGCTGCAATGGTCGTAAGTATGAAAAATGGTCATGTCACTTTTTTCAGTGCTGTTTTTGTAACTTTGTACGGTCCCTAAACAAAGTTGCAAGTCAAGAAGTACTTGTAGTGATGCTAATCTGTGATGGGTGTGTTTTTTTAAAAAAAGTGTGGCCTTCCTTGATTATGTGTTTGCAGCCGCCATCTTTACTTTTTCGATTCCTTCTTCACAAGCACCACTGGCTCTTTCTGTCTTGCAGATATACCTTCCTCTGTCTCAGAAACTCTTGATATCCGGCGACCGGTAACGGCAAAGGAACGCCAGCGTGAGAGGGAGGAGAAACGGAAGCGGCGCCAGGAACGGGCGAAGGAGCGAGAGAAGCAGAAGAAGGAGAAGGAACGGGAGCACAAGGACATGCTGACCGAGAACGACCGGAACCTTCTGGAAAGGTGGACCAAGATGGTGGATCGCACCCAGAACAAGCCAATCCAAAATGGGTCCACAGCCCCACCTCAGAAAAACACGGCCAGTCATGTCCTTCCCTCAGTTCCTGCCACCAAGCCTTTGCCCCCATCGGCCTGTGTCACTCCCGCCCCTTCTCGTAACACACCGGCACCTTCCGAATTCCTTGCTTTCTCCGACAAAGCAGCGCCAAGCCTTGCCCCCAAGCTCACCCTTGTCCCGGTGGGGACCGAGCTAGCCTCGGTCCAGGCTTCCAACACCAACGTTATTCGTTTTTTCCCAGCGCAGACTGCCCCCTTCATGGTGGCTGCCCCGGCTTGCCCCAAAGCCATTCCTGCCAAGTCCGAGTGCCTCTTGAACGTCAAGTATGCCCCAAGCCAGATCTTCCAAGGCCCATATGAAATGACGGCCCTCAACGCTTGGCGTAGCGTCTCTCCGCCTGAGAACTGGGCTGTGTCTGGACAACTGCCTGTTGGCCAGCCTGAGGTGGCACCTGCTGGGCCTCTGCCAGAACCGGTTGTCAATTTTGTGGCAAGAGCTGAGGTGGATCAGTCCCTGTTCCAGTCTGAGATAGGCAAGGCTGAACTTCTGCCCCAGGGACTGACCACAGAAGAAACTAGAGGGTCAGTTCAGTCCCAGGTAGCGTCAGGATTACCTTCAGAATCTCCTGATATCAACGTGGTAACCCAACAGCTGTCAAAATCTCAGGTAAAAGCCCTTGAGGGACTCCTCCTTTTGATATTAGGAGGACACATGGCTTGGGGTAGTATAAATTCCCTTATTATAATCCACAAGAGTTGGGAGCCCCCTTGGCACCTCTAAAAGATGCTCCTGGCAAACTTAATGCCATTTCTGCAGGATGCTTAATAATTGAATTCCCACAATGTTCCGTGTAGGCTGCAGCATTTCTCTTGCGGGGCTCCCAGAGATGAGCAAAAGGCTTTTCGCAGCCTGAGAAAGGAGTACAGTCCTCTTCGTTGTGTGTGTCAGTCAACACAATGCTTTGAATAAAACTGTTTATTCTGGATCGGATCTGGAAAACATTATTTTTCTTCCACTCCCACTGAAAGGAATTTAGCAAGTTTATACTTGTTTATTTCTCTGACTTGTGATTTTTGTTAAATGCAGCTGACTTCTTTGAACCTACCCTTCCTCTCCTTTTATTTGCTAGTGTTTTCCTTTTTCTGATGTGCTCCAGATGTGCTTTAGCATCCATAGTTTTCGAACAGCATATCCAAAAAAAAGACGCTGACTGAGGGCGATATTCCTTTAGGGTACCAGGTTGAGGAGATGGTTTGCTCATGGTGCAAGGGACAGCTGAGAAACTCAGCTATTCGTGCAGGAATAAGGTTGTATGGAGAGTCCCTTGTCTTCAAATCATTGGTAGTCCTACATTAAATTTTTATGGGTTCTTCATTCCAGGTGGAAGATCTTTTGCCTCCTGTTTTCTCTGGAACGCCCAAAGGCAGTGGTGCTGGTTACGGGGTTGGATTTGACCTGGAAGAATTCCTGAATCAGTCTTTTGACATGGTGGGGGAGAACAGAGAGAGGTGAGCAGTGTTTCATATATCCTGTTTGTTGGGACTTTGTGGGGAGAAGTTTGTGCCGTGGAATAGGTGGAAGAATACATGCATTCAGGAACAGATGTTTGCTTTATTGGAACTAGCATCTTGGTGGGCAGCAGGAAGTAACATGTCCTTAATGGACGAAGAGGTTGTATTTCTTCTATTGGCTTACCTGCTCTGATACCATTGAAAACAGGGCAAACTTCTTTTGAAAACAAGGAGGAGCCATGATCTGGCAGCGGTAAGATCTGACAAGTAATAATGCTTAGTTGGAATCCATCTTCTGTTACTTGTTCCCCTTCAGCCCCTACAAAGCCTAGCTAGTCTCACGAAGCTTAGGAAAGATGAGGCCCAACGTATCCGGAAAGTACCATTTTCAAATGTGGCAATTTTGGATGATTTAAATTTGTTTCCTGTTCTGCATTAGCCGTTCTTCCTGTGAAATTTGAAGAGTCAGAGATTAATATGCTGGCCTAGAAGCCAGGAGGCTCTAAACTCTAGGCCTTAGGTCTGAAAGCTGGCTGGATGACCTTGGGCCACTTATTCTCTTTCAGCCCAAGCCACCTCACAGGTTGTTTGTTGTGGGGAAAATAGGAAGCAGGAGGTACGTTCGCTGAATAATAATGTAATTTGTCTTCTAATATTTTCAAATGAATCTCTACTGTCTCTCTCAGCCCTTTACAGCAGTTCCTGAGGGCTAAAGTGGTTTGGGCTCCATCAAAAGCTATACTGAAGCAGCTATCACTAAATTTGATCTGTCTTCATGCCATAGAAAAGAATTTTATCTGGAGATACTCTAGGGTTTTGTTTAGAATAGTGTTTCTCCATCTTGGCAACTCTAAAATGTGTGGACTTCAACTCCCAGAATTCCCCAGTCATGATAGAGTTGCCGAGAAACACTGATCCAGATAATTTAGAGTTCTGTATTGTCCATTGCTTTGTCTCCATCCCATCTCCTGGTCTCTCTTTCTTGTACTTCACTTTATTAGTCAAGGTGACTCCGCCCCACTCTCGGCTTCACTTCTCGCTGATTGGTTGGAAGTCCATCGCATGAACCCTGCTGACATGGAGTCTCTCCAACAAGAACTGCAGTTGGGTTCTCCCATGATCCTCTCTGACATTCCGGATCTGCAAGATGCATGAGAAGCTGATATCCTGTTGGCCAACGTCTTCCTCTTCTCCCCCTCTCCCTCTCCCTCTCTCTCCCTCTCTTTTATAAAGCCTCATTAGAGTGGATGTGAAAGATCAAGGCAATTTGCCTTTTCAATGACTTGGTTTGGAAATGTCACCACAGTGCCTATGCATTTCTGTTGTTTTGCTTTACAGAATTGGGCTGATGTTTTAGACTGGAGGTCTTTTGCAATAAGAGTTGAAGTAGACTTGGTTCTACGCTGCCTTCTGTGGGCATGTGGAAAGACACACACACACACACACACACACACACACACACACACAAATCAGGGAAGAACTCTGGCAAAAGAACTCTGGCTAAAGGATGCACCATCTCTTTCCTTGCGAACAGGCATCCAGTCAATTTCTTGCTTGACCCCACACTGTGTTTCCTTACCTCATGGCTGATAAACATGGATAACATTTTCTGTTTAGAATATTGAAAGCTCTTCGAAAGGACAGAATTCATGTACAACATGTTCTCTGGGTCTTTTCATTAAAAAAAACAAACAAACGATGCACATAAGCACCAAATCCAGCCTTCCTCCATAGGCAACTGTTTTCAAATTGGTGCCTTCCAATTGTATCGGTTTTCAGCTTCCCTAGTCTTCCCTTCAGTCCTCTCTTAGATATAGATAATCCTCAACTTACGAGACTATGATTGAACCTCAGATTTCTGTTGCTAAATGAAACATTTGTTGAATTTGGGGCCCTTTTTATGACCTTTCTTGCCACAGGGTTAAGTGAATCCACTGCAGTTGTTCAGTGAGTAACCTGGTAGTTAAGTGAATTTGGCTTCCCCATTTGATTTTGCTTATAAAAAAAGGTCACAAAAGATAACCCCGGAACATTGCAGCTGTCATAAATATGAGTCAGTTACTAAGCATCCAAATTTTGATCCTATGACCGTCAGCAATGGTCATAAGTGTGAAAAATGGTCATAAGTCACTTTTTTCAGTGCCGCTGTAACTTTGAACGGCGACTAAGCGAATTGTTGTAAGTCAAGGATTACCTGTATTCTAAACTTCAGTCCTCCATAAAGTATAACATCTGGTTGAGTGACTTGAGGGCCATCGTCCTCTTTCAGTCCAGGCACACATCCTAAGGTGTGGGGAAAATAGTCAGGAAGCTGATGGACACCGATCACTTTGAGTTGTACAATATAAATCCTAATAATTAAATGAATAGCCCTCTGGCTTCCTAGGGATAATGGAGGCTGAAGGTCATGTACATTTGGAAGGCGCTGGTGGGGAAGTTTCTTTTTCATAGCATGCTACACTATGAAACAGATGGATTACAAACTTGTGGAAATCAAAGGACTGCCTTGTATTGAGTTAGGCCAGTGGGCTATCCAATCTCATATGCTGTATTCTGACCAGCTATACCTCTTCAAAATCTTGGATGGAGGATTTTCCTGCATTTCTGTAACTGGAAATACCCAAAGTGGAAGTTTCAGCCTTACACGCTTCAGGATTTTGCTTCTCTGTTTATTGGTTATTACTGTGGCTGCCCAAGGTAATATTCTGGAGAACTTGGCAGCTGCCGTCTTCAGTAATGCGATGAGGATGGGACAGAAAGTCCCACAGATTCCAATGGAAAAGAGACATAAGTATCAAGGGCTTCTTTGGCCTCACCTCAGTGTGCCATATTGTCATGCAGAAAAAGCCTTGAAATTATGAGGGAGGGAAGTCCCAGAAACTTAGGTTTTTCTCCTTTGATGGTGTTATAGTGACTGATTGCCCTGAAGCAAGGCAACCTTCTGCTTTATAAGTGAAGATATGCAATGTTGATGGTGCCTACGCTCAAGGTTTTTGAAGACAAAGATTGTACAACTTTGTCTTCTGCTTTGAGTGGGATGTGACTGTCCTACCAATACATGTACTGTCTACTAAAGGAAGGGACCACCTCTCCCTCTAACTTATACAGCTACTACCCCACGTTTGCTGTACCAGTAGCTTTTTAAGAACCTTCTCTGCTTCCAAGGTAGTTGGGCAAGGCTTTCTCCAGAATCTTGGTTGCCACTTGCCATATGAATGTGCCTCCGGACAGTGGCCATGTAACAGTGGCTATCATATCTTGTCTGCAGAAACCTGGGTGACTCTTGATCAGGCAGAGAGTTTCGGTCCCTGTTTACCGTCATCTAGATTTTTGCAGCCCAACTATAATACTCCTGATAAGGCCATCATTGTCTGTCTTTGTAAAGACCTTGCATATATTCAGCCTGGCGACTAACATGGCCTGCCACTTTAATGTGTGTGTATGTATTTTTTGTATGTATATTTGCCTATATCTTTTATTTATAGAGCCGTGGTGGTGCAGTGGTTAGAATGCAGTACTGCAGGCTACTTCTGCTGACTGCCAGCTGTCGGCAGTTCAATTCTCACCGGCTAAGGGTTGACTCAGCCTTCTATCCTTCTGAGGTCGGTAAAATTAAGACCCAGATTGTAGGGGGGCGATATGCTGACTCTGTAAACTGCTTAGAGAGGACTGTAAAGCACTGTGAAGCGGTATATAAGTCTGTGATATTGCTATTGCTATTGCTATCATATCAAATTTGGTAGACATGTTTCTGTTTTGTTATGCCCCGTAGGTAAGCTTTCGTTAAACAAACCCTGATTCTCTTTTAAGCTGCCATCTTACCAGCACAGGGCATTCTGTGGAGCAGCCTGAATTTTTTTTTACACTTCCAGTGCTAAGTTGGTCTCATCTAATATAATTAAGCCATTCTGTGGTTTGTTTGACTCTGGTTGTGCGAACATGTTGCAGCTCATATACCACGGCTTAGCATGTTGAGCCAACTCATTGAATTGTATGTGAGGGTATATTCCTCCCCCCCCCCCCCCATGAATTATGGTTAAGCATGTTCCATCAAAGATGTATGAAGGTGAAACTTACTTGAGTGTAAAAGTCTCTTCGGTCTTGATGGCACCTGATTTTGAGTAAATATATTTGTTATTGCTGAAAAAACAGCAATGATGGCACTCCTGGAAATGCTTTTGCAAGATTTTGGTGGCCAAAGGAGCCTTGCTGATTATCCAGCTGTGACTGTCCTAATATTTAAGTTACCTATCTTAAAATTTAGAAGGCTTTTATTTACAAGCCTCTGCCCCCAATATGTAGTCCAAAATCTTGGGTGAGAAGCTTTTGTGTTTCTGTAAAGCACAGGTTTCCAAACTGGCCATCTTTAAGACTTGTGGACTTCAACTCCCAGAATTCCCTAGCCAACATGGCTGGCTGGGGAATTCTGGGAGCTGAAGTCTACAAGTCTTAAAGTTGCGAAGCTTGGAGACCTTTGCTCTAAAGCAATGTTTCTTAAAGAATGTGGTCTTAGGATCTTTGGAGGTCTCCCAAGACCCTTTCAGGGGTCCTCAAAATCAAAATTATTTGCCAGCCTATGTTGAAAAATAATGTAATGCTAAACAACTGATAGGGTGATATTTCTTTTTCACGTATAATATAGGCCAGCACCATTTCTCCTCCCTTCATAAGCCTCAGCAGAGTCCTTCCTCTTCCTTGGTTGACCCGTGGCACAGCCTGCCACTTTGCTGGGAGGAATGGGAACAATGGGAGCCCTAGATTGTGAGAAAAACTTCCCATTCTTGCCTGTCCCCCAAGGCCCCCTTCCTTCCAGGGAGGAAGAGAGCTCACACATAGACATCTCCAGCCAGCCCTATCTCAGCAGCAACCATCTGTGTTGCTCCCTTGCCCTTCCTTCATTGACCCCTGTCATTAAGATGTTTCAGATTTCGACCTAAATTCTAGAGTATCCAATAAACTACTTTCCCATTGGCCCTTAGCGCCAGCAATTGGACACAGGAGCCAGAGGGAGGTGGGAAGAAAGGCAGGGGTATGCCCATGAAGATCATGTGATCATGGGTGACAATGATGGCACAGCAACATGGCGGTGCTGAAGCAGCAACAACTTTGTCAAATCCCATGGGTGTAATCATGGGCCCTGGATTTGGAATGCATTTTTTAAAGTTAACCCAGGTGAGTTATTGTTGATTCAAAAATTATTGCTCTATGATGCACCATTTTGCCCAATTAAAGGCTACAAATAAGCAAGCATGGGAGTTTTAGTATATTGAATAAAATTTCATCAAACAGTTGTGAGAAGTGGTAAAGGCAATGAATATATCATTTTAAATTTGTAATAGGGTAAATATCGATAGAGGGTGACGGTGGCTCAGTGGCTAAGACCCTGAGCTTGTCGATCAGCAAGGTCGGCAGTTCGACGGTTCGAATTCTTAGCACCGCGTAACGTGATGAGCTCCCGTTACTTGTCCCAGCTTCTGCCAACCTAGCAATTCGAAAGCATGTAAAAATGCAAGTAGAAAAACGGGGGGGCCTTTGGTGGGAAGGTAACAGTGTTCCATGTGCCTTTGGCATTTAGTCATGCCAGCCACATGACCATGGACACCTCTTTGGACAGTGCTGGCTCTTGGGCTTCGTAACAGAGACTGACCCTTAGAGCCGGAAACAACTAGCACGTATGTGCGAGGGGAACCTTTATCTTTAAATATAGATAAATACAACTTGTACAAAGGAAAAATTCCCAGGAAAAGAAAGTTTAAGAAACATTGCTCTATGGAAATACAAAATACGTTGTTTAATAGAAAACCTCTTTCAATTCATAGAGTATGGCTAGTAATATTATTTGCTGTCCAATTAACTTGGATTTAGTTGGGATCAGTTGGTCAGACTTTCCTGTTACTTCCAAAGTAACAGAACAGTCTCTTCGCTCCTAAAATATTTACAAGGCCAAATTGTTACACCAATTCCATCTTCACCCCTAGTTGCCTTTCATATGGGGATGGGAGTGTGTGGATTTGAGAGTTGATATAGGTAGTCCTCAACTACAACCACAAAATTTCTGTCATTAAGTGAGGCAGTTGAGATGTACCTTATTTTACAATCTTTTGTCACAGTTGTTAAGCGAATTGCTGCAGCTGTTGAGTGAACCATGCAGTCGTTAAGTGAGTCTGGTTTTCTCCATTGACTTTGCTTGTTGGAAGCCGGCTGAGAAGGTTAACAAATGGTGATCCCATGACTCTGGGATAGTGCAATTGTGATAAATTTATTTCAGTTTCCAAGCACCCGAATTTTGACCATGTAACCATGGGAATGCTAGCAGTGGTCGTAAGTTTGAAAACTGATCATAAGTTACTTTTTTTCAGTGCTGTTATAACTTCAAATGGCCACTAAATGAAAGGTTGTAAGTCAAGGACTACCTGTATACTTTTCTGACTAATTCAATATTCACCTCTGAAGTTCCAGAGGTCAGACTTGGGATCAAGTGGATGCAGCTTTGAATTAGTATGTGAAACTTGTTTGGAGTGCTTTGAGCATTGTGTCCGTTATCTGTGGTGCTTTGGTGTGATGTCCTCCCCCGCCCCCCGCCCTGGTGATGTCTTAGAACAAAGAAATTGTTCATTAAACTTTCTATTAAAATTGTGATTTGTAAAATGCCAAAACAGTGTTGTTGTACTATATGGCTAAGTTTAAATAATCTCCCAGACGTTTGGTTTTTGAGATTTCCCATAGATGCTTTAGTTCAGGGGTCTCCAACCTGGGCAACTTTAAGACTTGTGGACTTCAAAACGAAGCTGGGTGAGGAATTCTGGGAGTTGAAGTCCACAAGTCTTAAAGTTGCCAAGGTTGGAGACACCCGCTCTAGTTCTTTCTTTGAAAAGTAAAAAAAAAGATGGAAGAAGCAGGATGATATTAAGGACACTAAAAAAATAAAAAAGCCAAACCAAACCAAAACAAAACTCCAAAATAACAAAGAACCAAGAAAACATTATCTGGATCTCAGTTAAGAGTCTCTAGAAGATGTAGAGGACTAAACTAGATCCAAAAAGATCGTGACAAACTTGAACAATGGGTTTTATCCAACAAAATGGATTTTAATGTGGAGAAAAGCAAAGTTTAACATTTAGGCAGGAAAAACATATCAAAGGTATAAGTACAGATTAGGCGAGAGCTGGTTCAAATCAAGTAACTGTGAGAGGGAAGTTGGAGTCCTAGTGGACGATCACTTAAACATGAGACAGCAATGTGTGGAAGCAGCCAAAAAAGCTAATAAAATCCTGGGTTGTATAAACAGAGACATAGAATCAAGATAACAGGAGGTATTAGTACCATTTTGTAAAACCCTAGTAAAACTGCACCTGGAATACTGGAACCAACTTTATAACAAAAAAGATGTTGAGACAAAAAAGTTCAAAGAAGAGCAACTGAGATGAAGGTCTGGAGACTGAAACATGAAGAACGGCTGCAGGATTTGGGTTTGGCTAGTTTAAAGGGGAAAAAAATTAGGAGTGATACGATAGCAGTACTCCAGTATTTGAGGGGCTGCCACAAAGAAAAGGGGGTCAAATTATTCTCCTAAAGCACCAGAGTGCAGGACAAGAAACAATGCATGGAAACTAAGCAAGAAGAGAAGCAATTTGGAATTAAGGAAGCACTTCCTAACAGTGAGGACAATGGAACAGCTTGCCTTAAAAAATCATGGGTGCTCCATCACCGGAGGTTTTTAAGAAAAGACTAGACCAGAGGTCTGCAACCTTAAATACTCAAAGAGCCATTTGGACCCATCTCCCATAGAAAAAATATCGGGAGCCACAAAACCTGGGTGGGCGTGGCCAACTCGATGTCACTCACTCCCATCCAGTCATATGACTGTGTCTGTGTCTCTTGTCTCTCTTTCCCTCCCTTCTCTCTCTGCCTCTCTCTTCCTCCTCTCTGTCTCTCTCCCTCCCTTTCTCTTCCCCTCTCTCTCTGTCTCTCCCCTGTCTCTCTCATTCTCCTGCTTTCTCTTTCTCTCTCTCCCTCTCTCCTTCTCTCTTTATTTCTCTCTTTGTCTCTCCTCTCTCTTTTCCTCCCTCTCTCTTACCCTCCTCTCTGTTTATCTCTCTGCCTCTTTTTCTTTCTCTCTGCCTCTCTTCTCTTTCTCTCTCTGTTTCTGTCTCTGTCTCTTTCTTCCCCACCCCTACTTCCCAACTCACACACCCAGGGAATAACTGTAAGGAAATTCAGCCACGTTCTCTATGTCTATGGAAAGGTACAAAAATAAATATTGCATTGCAAAAGGAGTGATTGTCAGCTGTTACATCACAGCGTCATGAGGTTGCCGCCTTAGATTGCTGCACACACTTCAAAGAAGCATCATCCCAAGCAGCAGCACACACACAGGCACACATACACATCCTGCAACTTGGTCCAATGTGGCCGGAAAATATAGTCCCTAGGCACCCCCGAAGACGCTTGGCTGCATCCTTGCAAAACAGCAAAGGTGGAGAGAGGGATAGCAGACGGAGCCAAATCGAGCCAAATCTGTTTCTCTGTCTCTCGCTGCCTGACTGCAGCAGGAAATGGTGGGTGGCTACTTCCTGCCTTGGTTGGTGCTGGACGTGTGACCTACTCTGCCCTGAGACACTGGCCCATCCTGCACTGTCAGGATAATGTTGCTGCTGTTGCCAGGGACAAGTGGGGAGGGACACATTGTGGCTCTGCATTGTAATGGGCTCCAGGAGGAGGAGGGGGCCGCGTTTCCCCCATTGTGAAGCGCACTAACGTTCACAGTGCTGCGCATGGCAGGCATCAGGAGCCGCAGCAGAGGGCCGAAAGAGACGCATGCGGCTCCAGAGTGATGGTTTGCCAATATCCAGACTAGGCAGTCACTGATCTGAAATGGTATAAGTTCTGCTTGAGCAGGGGGACTGGACTAGAAGACCTCCAAGATCCCTTCTAGCTCTATTTTATTCTCTAAAACATCATATTTTTTTGTCTGCAATTGTTTTAGATGGGTATCCCAATCCTAGCCTGATCAGTCTCCATCTAAAGCAGTGTTTTTCAAACCTGGCAACTTTTAACTTTAACTCCCAGACTTCCCAAACCGTCCTTTAGTTCTTGGTAGCAAATCAAAATATAAATCGAATAAATATTTCTTCCGACTCCTCAACAAGTTATGGACAGAAAACAAATAACTTTGTTCAGGGCTCCCAATTCCCTTGCTTTGAGCTTTTTCTGTACATCAGATATGTCTGATCAAAAACTGAAGCTTTTCATTTCAGAGAAATATGCATATTTCCCAACCAAAGCTTTGAATGCCAATAAGATCGCAGTTGGAAGTGTCTCATGTTTTGAAGCATTACAACATTTGAGGTGGAGCCCTTTTATTGGTGTTGACACAGCAGCAGGATAAAGACTTTGAATAAAGCTTGAAAAGCTTCAAGTAACTTGGTGCAAAATTCTCAGGAATGCAATGCTTTGGATTTTTTCTCAAAAGCACTGCAGGGGGATGTGTTGGTTAAACCTCTGTGTGCTGGGAAAATTGGCTTTATATGTGGTCAAATTTAGTGTGCAAAGTTTCACTTCACAGAAAAACCAAAAGTACACATATATACACGTAAATCCAGGCTTAATAGTAGTAACTGTGAGAGGGATCTTCAAGTCTTAATGGAGAACCAGCTAAATATGAGCCAGCAGTGTGCAGCAGCAGCCAAAAAAAGCTAATGCAATCCTAAATTGCATTAACAGAGGGATACAGGTCAAGATCAAGTGAGGCATTAATACCACTCTATAAAGCCTTAGTAAGACCACACCCAGAGTACTGCATCCAGTTTTGATCACCACACTATAAGAAGATGTTGAGACTCCAGAAAAAGTACAGAGAAGAGCAACCAGGATGATTGGGGACTGGAGACTAAGGCATATGAAGAACGGTTACAGGAACTGGGCTTGGCTAGTCTAGTGAAGAGAAGGACCAGGGGAGACATGATAGTTGTGTTCCAGTATTTGAGGGGCTGCCACAGAGAGGAGGGGCTCAAGCTATTTTCTAAAGCAGAAACTTTCTGACAGTGAGAACAATCAGCCGATGGAACAGCTTGCCCTCGGAAGTTGTTGGGAACACCATCACATGAAACTTTCAAGAAGAGATTGGACTCCCATCTGTCAGAAATGGTGTAGGGTCTCCTGCTTGGGCAGGGGGTTGGACTAGATGACCTACAAGGTCCCTTCCAACTCTGATTATCTGTTATCTGATTTCCACTCTGGTCAAGTATTGTGCAAGAGAGCTCAGGTCACAGAATCAAGTGATTGACTATGTGAGATGGATGGATAGATGGAAGGAGGGAGAGAGGGAAAGAGGAAATTGAAAAAATTGCCCTCTAGCAATCAACATGCTTCCCTCATATTTATACAATTTGAATGATCTTATGATAGTATGGCCACTGAGGGTGATGGGAGTTGGGATCCAAATGTCAGAAAAACACCAGTGAAGGAAAGTTATGGAAAGCATGTATTTCTGAACACCTTCAACTCATGGTGCTTGCAAGATACCTATCACCATTTCTCATTTTTGAGAAGCAGACCAAAAAAACAACACCCAGACATTTTAAAAACAAACAAGAAGAAATCCAAGATAAATACTGGTACATTTTCTACAAATATTGCAAAGATAACTTATGAGAGTGCTTTAGGATAGAACCTTGTACATATTTCATTACTTCTGGGAATGTCCATCCTTGATACCCAAGCGTTACAACTTTCAGAAGTTGTGTAGTTCTAATATTGTATAGCTAGAATTTAAAACATGGTCAGGAATAGAGATGATTCTTTCGGGAGTACTTTGTGCCTCGCCTTTCCTTCCGGTTTTTGTTCTCCCAATCTTTTCAAAAGAAGCTTAAAAGAAATAATGGGTTCTGCCCAAAAGCAATACAGTAAAAATATTGGCAGCAGTTGAGAGAATTTCCTGCTTTTTCATTAGTGAATCATTGAATCCCAAGGTCAGTTTGGTCTACTGGTTAAGGCGCCAGGCTAGAAAGTAAGAGACTGGGAGTTCAAGTCCTTCCTTAGCCATGAAAGCCAGCTGGGTGACTTGAGACAATCACTGGGAGAGTGGGAGTTCTAGTTCCACCTTAACTATGAAAGGTGACCTTGGCCAATCACTCCCTTGTAGCCCATCTTACCTCATAGGGTTATTGTTGTGAAGAAAATAGTAGGGGGAAGGTGGGTTGGGTATGTTTGCTGTATTATTTGAAAAATAATAAAGATAGGAGAATATGTATGTATGTGTATGTATGTATGTGTATATCTATCTATCTATACACACACACACAAATAACACAGCAAACATCAAACTTGCACCTCCTATTTTCCCCACATTTTAGAAATATAAAATGGCAGTCCATGGGATGGGTATTAGCCTATTGAACCGTGCTCCATTGAACCGTGATGACAATACTGTAATGGTGGAACATTCAAATACAAAACCTGCATTCTGGAACTAGAGATAAACAGATATCAATAAAGGAAAGTATATGTAGCTCACAGGTTTTGGTGCTCTTGAGTTTAATTATTTTCTTGTAGATGTTTCATTACCCAAACTAGGTAACATCATCAGTGCTAGTAAGGAGTGGGGTTTACTCTCAGTTTATATTGTGGTAATTTGCCCTGTCAATGTCAATCAAATGAATTACACCAAGATTAACACCAGACCAACAATCAAAAAGTAAACAACCTCCCAATCAAAGAACTGCCATACAAGCTAACAGTAAATAGCCTTCCAAGATCTCTCCCACCAGGGCAAGCCACCCCATTCCTTACTAGTACTGATGTTACCTAGCATAGATAATGAAAGATCTTCAAGAAAACAACCAAGCACAGAGAGCACCTCGTAAACATATATTAAAAAAAAAACAACAACCCAGAAAGAGAAGCAGGCTGAAGTGAGAGATCTTCCTCTCAGTCTAAGGTTTTTAATCTTCCTCCCCCACCAAAGGCCAAGGGGGAAAAATGGAACCGAGTGAAGAAGTCCGACAATAATCTCTTGCTCTACTTTCTTTTGACTGATTCATCTCTAGAATCAACAACGTTTATGCCTAGAAGGGTCAACGGTTCAGAAGCCTCTTAAAACTAATCCCAGAGAGAAAACAAACAATGGGTTTCCTTACATGAGAGAGATTAAGCACAGAGTATTGATTAAGACATTTCCCTTCCTTGGGTGAGGCCTGATTACTCATTCTTTACTTTTCCCAGCTGTGCTTTCTTCCTTGTACAGAATTGAGATGAAACCAAAGATACAGAATCTCCTTTTTATGCTTGAAATCAGCATTTCTGGGAGGCAGTCTTGAAATTGCTAAGGCTGAAAAGCACTGCTCTAAGTTACCAGTAATCCTTGATTTATGACCACAATTGGGACTGGGATTTTGGTCATAAGTCGAGGCACCAGGTGATTGGATTCAATTTTACAATTGTTTTATGAGAGTTGTTAGGCAAGTAATCATGGTTGTAATGTGAAGCACATGGTCAATGAGTCAATCAAGCCATCAGAAGGCAAACCTATTTTATCACATAGGAGATTGGAAAATGAGAAAAAAGTCTCAATTTGCATGATTGTGTCTATTTCTGGTTTCTGGTTAAAAAACATCCATTGCAGCAATGGGCTTATTTAACAATCATGATATTTGCTTAATGACCAATTAATGACAGTAACATTCACTTTAAGATTGCTACATTCTATTTGATTGTTTACATGGGTGCCTTGATTTGCAACCATCATGACATACAGTGGAAATTCTAGGCTCCATTATAGTCATAAGTTGAGGACTACCTATATATTTAAAAGTCTTGCATTTCTGGCCAGTAATGGTCTTTCCTTCTTTCTTTCTTTCTTTCTTTCTTTCTTTCTTTCTTTCTTTCTTTCTTTCTTTCTTTCTTTCTTTCTTTCTTTCTTTCTTTCTTTCTTTCTTTTTTCTTGCT
>NW_020769463.1:850730-885696 GCF_900518735.1 Pseudonaja textilis
TTCGTCTATCTATCTATCTATCATCTATCTATCTATCTATCTATCTATCTATCTATCTATCTATCTATCTATCATCTGTCCATCCATCCATCCATCCATCCATCCATCCATTCATCCGTCTGTCCATCCCTCAGTTTGTGTAAAAAGGCAGTCTTATAGATGGGGTGGTGCAAAGACGTTACAGACAATGATCAGATTCAAGGTGTGGCTTCAGTGGGAAACCTTTTAAAAACAATCGAGAATTCTTCAGAAGGTACGCTGAGACTTGTCTGGGCAGGGTTGACTGGATGAGAAGAATCCATTAAGAGAACCCTATTTTGAAAGACAAGGCAGGAACAAGCTTTGCAAAGAAGACTGGCTTTACTGTCATTTTGTTTACCTTTATTTAAAATCGGTTTTATTACCACTGGAATACTTTTTTTAAAAAGCACCAAGAAGGGCAAGAAAATGAGGAAGTAAGGACAAAGGAACGAAAGCCCAGAAAAACCAGCAAGGGTTGAATTCCTCTGAGGAGACAGGAAGGAGCTATAAAATAAATTCTATCCTTTTCCGATTTGGGAAAGGTTTTCTTTCCTCCATGGCTGCCCCAACAGGCATAGAATGTTTTGCTGAGGATCTGAGCTGTTCTATTTGCCTGGAGCTGTTTTCAGATCCTGTCATACTGGAATGCGGGCACAACTATTGCCAGGTCTGTATCACACGGTTCTGGGCTGAGATCCCTAACAACCATGAGGAGAACATGCCCCCAACACTTCCTACTTGTCCAGAGTGTCGGCGTGAGATTCCCGGTGGCAAATATACACCTAACAGGGTGCTGGGACAATTGGCTGGCAAAGCCCAGGAATCTCTTTTGGTTCAGCCTGGTGGTGAGGAGACTAACCATGATGAAGATGACGAGGAGATCCAGGGTGACAAGCTGTTTTGTACTGAAGATGGGTGCCTGGTGAGAGCTTTGCAACCAGACCACTGGGGTCATCAGTGTCTCCCTCTAGCTGAAGCTGTAGAGCACTTCAAGGTCAGTAGAAGGGGCTTGTGGACTCAGTGACTAGGAAGAGGGGTCCACAACAGATGTTCTTGAGGTTGCTGATGGAAAATGAGAAGATATTAAGAGTTGTTAACCTAATCGTACGTAGCTTTTTCTCTGGTAATATTACACTACTAACTAGAGTATGCAAAATAAAGAAGGGGACTCTGGAAACTTGCTTGTTTTATTCATGTGCATTCAGAATATTATAATTAGTCCTAATAGAACTGTGCTATGGTAAGCTATAGATACCTATTTGAGCTTTTCCCATCCTTTTTTGTATACAACTGTTAACTCACAAAGCAGGTATAACGAGAAGAGGATGAGTCTTCCACACTACCTTTGTATATGTCAGGGATTTTTTTTAAAAAAAAACACACACTAATCATTTGTAGCACAACTGAGAATTACTTAACAGTAGATTGAAATATTGCAATTTGTGTTGGGTTCGGTCCAGTGATCGGTTTATTAATACGCTTCTCACATGCCCCTGCCAACTGATTGCTCATACTTTTCCTTCGGTTTAAAAAAACAATTATTCACAAACTTTGAGCTCCAGTTGCACAACTCCGGACAAACAATCCATACTGGATGTGATTTTGTTTCAGTCCCTTGGTACATTCTTCACCATGTAAGCTAACCTTTGGCCACCACACCCAGCACTGACTGTGCTTTGCTCATCTGTGGGAAATCCACATTTGCTTTATTCACCTCTTCTCCTTTGCTGCATATTGAACATTAAGTGGGAACTTACTACATGTTGGATTATTATTATTTAAATAATCACAAGAAAAACTCTTCTAAACCCTGAAAAGAAGCCAGAAAAAAGGCAGGTGCCACATCAGCTGGTTAGATACAGATAATCAGATTTGGTAGGGACCTTGTAGGTCATCTAGTCCAACCCCACACCCAAGCGGAAGACCCTACACCATTTCTGACAAATGGCTGTCCAATCTCTTCTTGAAAGTCTCAAGTGATGGCGCTCCCACAACTTCCGAGGGCAACTTCTGTTCCATTGGGTGATTGTTCTCACTCTCAGAAAAATTCTCCTTATTTCCAGGTTAAATCTCTCCTTATTCAGTTTCCATCCATTATTCCTTGTCTGGCTTTCAGGTGCTTTGGAAAATAGCTTGACCCCTTTCCTTTCTGTGGCAGCCCTGTAAATATTGGAACACTGCTATCATGTCTCCCCTGGTCCTTCTCTTCATATTTGAAAGATCTTTTTTTTTTTTGAAAGATGAGTTCTGAGTGTCCATCCAGATACCACATATATCATCTCTAACATAGTTGAAAAATGAGCAAAATATTCTAGGCTCAAACATTTTTCCTGGCCAGCTTCAGGTTGACTCAGCCTTCCTTCCTTCTGAGGTTGGTATAATGAGGTTCCAGATTGTTGGAACCAAGATGCTGACTCTTAGAGAGGGCTGTAAAGCATGATAGCAGAATTCCAGTATTTGAGGGGCTGCCACAAAAAAAAAAAGTGGGGGGGTGTCAAGTTATTTTCCAGAGCACCAGAAGACAAGACAAGGAACAATGGATGGAAACTAACCAAGGAGATAAGGAACCTGGAATTAAGGAAGAACTCCCTAACAGGGAGAACAATTAACTAGTGGAACAGCTTGCCACTAGAAGTTGTGGATGCTACATCACTGGAGGTTGTTAAAGAACAGATTGGACAGCCACTTTTCTGAAATGGTATAGGCCAGTGTCTCCTGCTTGAGCAGGGAGCCAAACTAGAAGACCCCCAAAGTATATAAGTCTAAGTGCTAACGCTATTGTCTTGGGGTAAACTGCCCAAATGAAAGCATGTGTGTTTCCAATTTTGCAAACTGTATGCAGAATGAAATGGAATTATTTTGTCCTGTGTGTGAATACATGAATGCAAGAGGGTTATTTTTTCCAATATGCAGGTATTCCTTGACCTACTGCCAATTGTTTAATGGCTAGTTAAAGTTACAACAGCACTATAAAAAGGTGACATGTGATTTTGTTTCAGTCCCTTGGTACATTCTTCACCATGTAAGCTAACCTTTGGCCACCACACTCAGCACCGACTGTGCTTTGCTCATCTGTGGGAGATTTTTCACACTTACCATTTTTCACACTTACGACCATTGCAGCATCCCCGTGGTTATGGGGTCAAAGTCAGACACTTGGCAACTGACTCATGATGGTTGCAGTGTTCCTGGAGTCCTGTGATCATCTTTTGTGACCTTCTGACAAGCAAAGTCAATGGGGAAGCCACTTAACAACCATGTTACTAACTTAACAACCGTAATGATTCACTTAACAACTGTGGCAAGAAAGTCATAAAATAGGAGAAAGTTCAGTGAACAAGCAACTTAGCAACAGAAATTTTGGGCTCTATTGTGGTTGTAAGCGGAAGACTATCTATAGTGTCCAAGGTGGAGAGTCCCTATAAGATCTGGACTCCAGTGCAAATTATGTTTCTACTTTGATGATGGCAGTTTGTTTTTTCTGACATCTGTTTTCATTAACCTCAGATGAACAATAACTGTGAACGAGTTACTGTAATCTGGTTCTATCTTGTGATATCTCTGCTTGCCTTCAGGGGATCTTAACAGCATCTCAAACCCAGCTGGAATCCAAAATCCAAGCAGAAAGATCCATTGAAGAGCAGAAGTCCCAGAAACTTCCAGAAATAACAGTAAGTCGAATCTTCCATGCTGCTGAATCTATTGAGCGAATTTTTGACATGCTCAGTCATCAGTGGTGTTTTAGAAGGCAAATGAAACTAATGGTAGAGATAATGCACTGGTGCCAAATTAATCTTTTAATGTTATGCAGATATAGAGTTGAGCGGTGTGGTGGCCTAGTGGTGAAGATGCTCACCTCCCACTTGGAAGGTTGAGAGTTTCATTCTAGGTAGCTGCAGACCTTCCTCTCCTAGGGCACAAAGAGAAAATATATTCTGCAAATTCCACGTGGTGTGAGGAAGGGCATCTGGCCAGTAAATGCTCAATTCAATCTAGTAGTTGGCCTACCCTGAATTAAGGGATTATAGGGTCATAAATAGGGAATATATATATAGAGAGAGAGATCATACAGTCAAAATCAGTATAGGCTGGGAAATTCTGGGAATTGCAGTCCACACATCTCAAAATTGCCCAGTTTGGGAAATACAATTTTAAATTATCAATAAAATCAGTCCATAAATGAGATAGAGGTGAATGGATAGATAGATAGATAGACAGACAGACAGATAGATGGATTGGTAGATAGGTAGGTAGGTAGATAGCTAGCTAGATAATAGACAGATAGATAGATAGAGAGATAGGTAGATAGGTAGATACTAGTAGGTAGGTTGATGGATGGATGAATGAATGAATGGAGAGATACACATGATTGAGGCTGGTTAGTGTCTGATGGGGGACCATTAAAACTATCAGATTAGACAGAAAAGTTATAAAGAACCCTAACAGCAGGTTTTAAAAAATCCAAATAAATGTCACAGACAGTTCCATGTGATTGGAAACAGAGCTTGACTAGTCGGAGACTTGACCTTATTTTCCACTAAACTACACCACAGGGCAACTCGAAGGGGCCTTCTTGATAAACAGTAGTTTCTAAAAGCAGGCATGGTGGGAATCTCATGCCTTCCTCTTCCTTCTCCTCCTGAGGCCCAACGGTTGTGTCTGGAGCAAAATGTCTCTGCCCAGTTCACGGAGCTCCATCAGTGGCTTCAGGAGAAGGAATCTGCATTGATCAGAGAGATCCAGAGAGAGGAGAAGCTGCTGCTTAGTGAACTGGACAGGAACCAAAGAAACAGCCAAGAGCAGATCCGCACAGCCAACGAGCAAATAGCTAAGATCCAGGCTCGGCTTGCAATGGCACCGGACTCTGATAGCTTCCTTAAGGTCAGTGCATTTCTCAAGCCATACCTGCATTTTTCTGTCTAGGTGTGTATGTGTCTTTCTCTTACAGGTAGGGCTCAACTTATGACCGTTCGTTTAGCAATAGCAATAGCCCTTAGACTTATACACCGCTTCACAGAGCTTTACAGCCCTCTCTAAGCAGTTTACAGAGTCAGCCTCTTGCCCCCAACAATCTGGGCCCTCATTTTACCCACCTTGGAAGGATGGAAAGCTGAGTCAACCTTGAGTTGGTCAGGATCAAACTCCTGGCAGTGGGCAGAGTTAGCAATAGTACTTTGTTGTGGAGCGATGGTAAGGAAGAGGCATGAGACCAGAGCGTACAACTAACAAGGCTTTATTGCGGGGAATAAAGGGTTGTCGCGTCTGCTTGCTAACTTGCAGACTAGCGGGCGACAACGGGCTGGCTCTGCCCAACAGCCGGCTTATATAGCCGACTGTCAAACGGAGCCAACCAATGGGAGCGGCTGGTGCTCCCGCTCAAACGGCGGACCTGGTTGGGAACCCCCACCAGTTCCACGGATATAACACTCCTTTCCCCCAGCTGGGAACACGCGTAGTCCTGCAGGTAAGCCGGCTGTCTCCGCTGGCGACCAGAGCGTCGCAGTTCGGGTGGACTGTTGGCTGGTGACAAGTACAGGCCTTCGGGATGTGCCTCGACGGTCGTCGGGGCATGGGCTTGCCCTGGCGCGGTGTCTTGTGAAGTCGGCGAGTCCCTTTGCTCGGGCTGACCCGAATGAGTCTCGTGGTCCGGTTGGCAAACTGGAACGCTCGGCTGCTGAGTCGGTGACCCTGGCCGGAAACTCGGGTTCTCCAGGAGACCTTCCTGTTCATCGGGGAAAACCGGGTCCCACAGGGAGCTTCCGTCTGGCACCGGCAGGGAGACGTTGGCGCTGGCCGGTCGGGTTGGGTTGGTATCAGTCGCACGCCGCCTTCTGAGTTGGTCCACGTGCCTTTGCCACAAGCGTCCATCTTCCAGGAGGACCCTGTAGGACCTTGGACCTGTGACTGACACGATTTGACCTGGTACCCACAAAGGATCCCCTGCATAGTTCCTGGCGTACACCAGGTCTTGCAAGGCAAAGTCTCTGACCAGACTGTCAGACCCTAAAGGGGTGTCTGGGCAGTAGTGGGGGTGTAGCCTGTCCAGGGTGGTTCTAAGGCGTCTCCCCATTAACAGTTCGGCGGGAGATTTGTTAGTGGTGGTGCAGGGTGTCGTATGTTGGCTAAGCAGGAAACGAGACAGTTTAGAGTGCCAGTCTACCTGGCCAAACCTGGCGAGTGCCTCCTTGGCTGACCTTACCGCTCTCTCTGCCATCCCGTTGCTAGCAGGGTGAAAGGGAGCTGTAAGGACATGTCTGATGCCCAAATTAGCCACGTACATACTGAACTCACATGACGTGAACTGCGGGCCATTGTCAGACACCAGCGTGTCTGGAAGTCCATGGGTGACAAACAAACGTGTCAGGGCTTTGACTACTGCTTGGGTGGTGGTCGTGGGAAGCAAGGCCACGTCAATCCACTTGGAGTAGGAATCCACGACCACCAAGAAAGTCTTGCCATGCACTGGTCCAGCCAGGTCGATGTGCAGGCGAGACCAAGGGGCACTAGCACTTTCCCACCTGGTGGGCGTGGCGGCAGGCGGGGCAGCCCTGGTTTCTTGGCAGGGTTGGCAAGAGCTTACCCAGTTGGCGATTTGAGCATCCATGCCGGGCCACCAAACGTAGCTGCGGGCCAACGCCTTCATCCTTACGATGCCCGGATGGCCCTCGTGAAGCACCTTCAGGATGGGTACTCGAAGGGTGGCTGGGATGACTACTCTTGTGCCCCACAATAGACATCCCTGTAGCCTCGACAGTTCTTGCTGGCGGGTTTTAAAGGGAACAAAGTCAACTGTACATTGAGTTTCCGGCCACCCCCTTCCCACCCAGTCCAGAACCTGGGCGATTATTTTGTCTTTTTTGGAGTGTGCCGCGATGTCTTCGGCTGTCACTGGAAGTTTGAGTTCGTTGACCTCAAAGATGGCATGAATTGGTGCAGGGTCCTCGACTGGGACTGGCAGGGGGCAGCGACTGAGGGCATCGGCATGACTCAAGTTCTTGCCAGGACGATGCACCAACTTGAATGAGTAGGCGGCCAGAAACAAAGTCCATCTGGTCATTCTGGGTGAAAGTACCTGCGGGGTTTGCTTATCTCCAGATAAAAGTCCTAGGAGAGGTTTATGGTCAGTCACAAGTTCAAAATGGTGGCCAAACAAGAATTCGTGGAACTTCTTAACTGCAGCAACCGCAGCCAGGGCCTCTTTATCGATTTGGCTGTAGTTCCTTTCTGCCGAGGAGAAGGTCCTAGAAAAGAAGGCAATTGGTGCCTCGGAACCGTTGGGGAGTCTGTGGCTTAGGACAGCCCCAATCCCAAAAGGGGATGCGTCAGCAGCCAGGACCAGAGGAAGGCGTTGATCGAACTGGACTAAAACCGCTTCCGATGTGAATAATGATTTAACTGATCTGAAAGCGTGGGCTTCCTTGGGTCCCCAATGCCAGGGTGAGTCTTTATCTAAGAGTCTATGTAGGGGTTCAGCGACTGATGCTTTGTGCGGGAGGATTGAGGCGTAAAAGTTTAGAAGCCCCAGAAAGGCTTGTAGTTCAGTCTCTCTCAAACAGCGGACCTGGTTGGGAACCCCCACCAGTTCCACGGACATAACAACTTAGACTTATATACCACTTTATAGTGCTTTACAACTCTCTCTACAGTGCTTTACAATCCTCTTTAAGAGTCAGCATATCGCCCCCAACTATCTGGGTCCTCATTTTACTGACTTCAGAAGGATGGAAAGCTGAGTCAACCTTGAGCCTGGTGGGATTCAAACTGCCAAACTGCAGTCAGACGGCAGTCAGCCTGCAGTACTGCACTCTAATCACTGTGCCACAGAGGCTCCTAGCAACTGTTCAAAGTTACAATAATGCTGAAAAAATAACTTACCATTTGGTCCTCACAATTACAACGGTTGCAGCAACCTTGCAGTCACAGGAATGCTATTTGGTCCCTTGCCAACCAGCTGCCATTTATAATTATTGCAGTATCCCAGAGACATGTGATTGCCAATTGCCGTCTTCCCAGCCAGCTTCAGACAAGTAAAGCCAATGCGGGAAAGTTGCAACTTTCTCTGCAAATCATGCAGACCCAAACTGGATCTGTTGGAAAGAGTTGATACCACAGAAACACGAATAACATTCCTTGACACCATAGTAGCATCCCTGGACTCTTTAAAAGAAAGTTTATCCAACCTTGAAAAAAAAGACATAACGCAAAAACTTGAAAATCCAATAGCTACAAACCACATCTCTACCCAACAACCACAACCCAATCCACAACCCAATTCACAAAAAACATAAATCAGACAAATAATGATATCCCAATCCTCATCAGAGAAGCTGCTGAGCATGAACGGAAATGTCCAAATGCCATCTTATTTGGTCTAGAGGACATCAATGACAATGAGGACATCACAACTGTCTGAAACATAATCAGTGATTATCAAGCATCAACGATCTCCCCTGATGAAATACTTGACATTTCCTGCATTGGCCGAGAGCTCAAAAACAGAAATGGCTCTGTGGCCCCACGCTTCTGCAGGGTCATTTGCAAAAATGAATCAAGCAAATGTAAATTCATTTATACTATAAATTCACTTGCCAAAAACAACACCAACCTCCGTTCTCGCCCTGACCTAACCATACAGCAATGTGCCCGCTCCCGTGTACTCCGCACTGAACTCAAAAAATGTCTAGACAATGGAGAAAAGGACCTGGACATTGACTACCATGCTGACTGTATCAAAAGTAAGTCACACAAACTGCAACTCAGCTTTAACATTCAATCACAACCCTACCTCAACCAATCCACCATCACCCAAGACTAGGCATGCACGCCCCTAACTACCTCAATTCCAACTATTCCTGGCCTTAAATGCAAGCTGCTCAATGCAAGAAGCCTTGTGAATAAAATACCTGAATTTCTCTAACTAAATATGGCTAAATTCGACATCATATCTGCCTGTAAAACATGGCTCAATGCATCTCTCCCTGACTCCATTACCACAGTAGGAGACTATCATGTTTACTGATCAGATCATAAAATTCATAGAGGAAGTGGTGTTGCTATCTTCTATAAAAAGTCCTTACATCTAAAAAACATCCAAGTTACCCAGGAGCTTGCTCTTCCTAAGACCATCATCTGTGAACTGTCCTTAAATATCACATTTCGATTCTTACTATGTTACAGAACACCTGATTATGACATCAAACATGTAAACAAGCTAAATTCACTACTAACATGGGCAACATCCTGCCCACATGCTTTTATCTTTCTTGGTGACTTCAATCTACCTCATATTGACTGGACCCTAAACGAATGTACAATTGAACCCATACATGCAATCTTCTACAATGCTGTAACAAACCTGGGACTGGAACAACTAATAACCAACAATACTAGACTAAACAACTGCCTCGATCTCATCTTCTGCAATAGTTTGAATTTAATTTACAGAATGCAAACTAAATAACCCTTTTCCAATAGTGACCACAATATGATTGACTTTTGTCTCAACATACGTCCACACAAAAATAATCACAATGTTGTAATCCCCAATTATAATTTCAAAAAAGGCAACTATGATCTTATAGACAACGATCTCTCATCCCTTGATTGGCAATCTCTATTCACTGGATACAATACTGTTGAAGTCCATTACAACATATTTTTACTTGGAGTCAAAAGAGTCATCAAACTATATGTACCAACAACAACTCCCAAAACAACAACAACAACAAAAACAGATTACCCATAACAATAAGGAAACTTCAATCCAAAAAGAGATCACTCTGGTGGAAAAACAAATCTGGTCACGTTGCCAATTTCAAAAGCCGATACAAAAATTTATTCCACCAGATAAAGACTGAATGTACCAATTATCACATTAAACAAGAGGAAAACCTTTCATGCACCAATTCCACCTGGACTTTTTACAATTTTGTAAACAACAACTAAAAGACTCAAGGTCCATCCCATCCCTGATAGGACCTAATGGTAAAGACTGCAATGACGACACCATTAAAGCCAACATCTTTAACACATTCTTCGGCTCAGTATTTGTAAACAGCAATGGATCATGCCCAGTATTTCCTAGCCGAACCACAGAAATCTACAATGATCTAATACATATCAATTTTACAGAAGACAATGTTGAAAAAGCACTATGCAATCTAAAGCCATCTCTATCTATTGGACCGGATGGAATATATGCCTACTTTTTAAAAAAGCTATCTACTGCCATAGCAGAACCTCTGAGCGTAATCTTTGAAAAATCCTTCAGGACCAGTTCCTTGCCTAACCTATGGTCACAAACCACAATCATCCCCATCTTCAAAAAGGGAGACCCCAGCCTAGTTGAAAATTACAGATCAATCTCCTTATGCTGCGTCACCTGTAAAGTCATGGAATCAATTATTAACCAATCTATTATCCTCCACTTAGAGACAAACAACATACTCTTCAATAAAAAATTTGGTTTCAGAAAAAAACTATCCTGTAATCTGCAACCCTTACACTGCAAAAACATATGGACTACACAACTCGATTAGGGCAAAACAATAGACACAATCTACATAGACTTCTGTAAAGCCTTTGATTCAGTGGTACACAACAAACTATTCCTCAAACTAAAATCTTATGGTATCTCTGGACACCTGCATAACTGGATAGAAGCATTCCTGTCAAACAGACAACAAATGGTCAAAATTGGGAGCGTCCTATCAAAGTCTGTACCTGTCAATAGTGGTGTCCCCCAAGGCAGTGTTCTAGGACCAACTCTCTTCATACTCTACATAAATGACCTCTGTGATCATATTAAGAGCAACTGCGTTCTCTTCGCTGATGATGTAAAGCTGTTCAATACCACAGACAATACTGCTACCCTTCAAAAAGATCTTGACTATGTATCAGAATGGTCAAACAAATGGCAACTTCAAATCTCAACAAATAAATGCTCTGTCTTACATATTGGCAAAAATAAATAAATCAGAAAATAAAATACAAGCTGAATAGTCAAGACCTTGTTGATATCAAGCTCTGTCAAGGACCTTGGAGTTCTCATCTCTAATGTTCTAAGTGCTAGAGCCCACTGTAACTACATAGCCAAAAAGGCATTAAGAGTTGTTAACCTAATCCTACATAGCTTTTTCTCTGGTAATATCACACTACTAACTAGAGCATACAAACATTTGCTAGACCAATACCTGAATACAGCTCATCAGTCTGGAACCCACATTACGTATCTGATATTAGCACAGTTGAGAAAGTCCAGAAATATTTCACAAGAACAGTTCCCCACTCCTCTACTCATTGTAGAATACCTTATGCCACCAGACTTGAAATTCTAGACCTAGAAAACCTTGAATTACGCTGTCTTTGGTCTGATCTAAGTATGGTATATAAAATCATACATTGCAATGACTTACCTGTCAATGAATACTTCAGCTTCAACCATAACAATACAAGAGCACACAATAGATACAAACTCAAGGTTAACCGCACCAAACTTGATTGCAGGAAATACGACTTCAGCAATAGAGTGGTCAATGTCTGGAATACTCTACCTGGCTCTGTGGTTTCTTCCCCAAACCCCAAAAACTTTAACCTTAGACTGTCTACTATTGACCTCACCCCTTTCCTAAGAGATCTGTAGGGGGCGTGCATAAGCACGCCAACATGCCTACTGTCCCTGTCCTATTGTTTCTTTTATTTTTCTTATATGTACCCATTTCATGTATTCATAACTATGTATATACTTACACCTATTATTTTGTAAGCGATTGACAAATCAAATAAATAAAAAAATAAAAAAAAACTTGTGGTCACATGATGTCTCACTTAATGACCAGGAGGGGGAAAAAGTTATGCAATTGGGTGTGGCCACATGATGCCACACTTAGTGTTCACATCACTTAATGAATTTTACAGTTCTAATTATGTCATTGGTGACACAGTACTGCAAGCTACTTCTGCTGACTGCTGGCTGCCAGCAGTTCAGCAGTTCGATCTTCACCAGCTCAAAGGTTGATTCAGCCTTCCGTCCTTCTGAGGTCAGTAAGATGAGGACCCTGATTGTTGTAGGGAATACGTTGATTCTGCAAAACTGCTTAGAGAGGGCTGTAAAGCACTGTGAAGCGATATATAAGCCTAAGTGCTATTGCTATAAGTCAAGGACTACCTGTCTATCTCCACTATTCAAGATGACATGCAGGTTTTCTTGTATCTAACTCAAGCCTTTCTGGTTTTGCAACCAGGCTACTGTCACAATGCATTTATCAGCAGGGGCAACCTTTAAGCCAACTTAGTATTTCCTTTCCAAATAATCTACCTGGGCATTAGGAAGTTGCCATCTAACCAAGTCTCCCTCAGTTGTGTGGTCTTCCTGTCAAATAGGATATTTACTCTCCACTAATCTATCTTCAAACACTTCAAAAGCTGTTACAGGGAAGAGGGTATGGATTCATTCTCCCTAGGTGCCAAGGGTAGAAGAACCAGTGGGTGGAAGCTTTACAGTATATGGAAACAACCAAACTCAAAATAAGGAGAACATTTCCTCACCATAAGAGCACTTAACGGTTGTCCTTTGGAGTTGTGGAGCTCCATCATTGCAGGTTTGCAAGCAATGGTTGGACAAACATTAATCGAGGATGGTTTAGGAATTCCTACTCTGGCTAGAGGAGTTGGACTAGAAGATCTTCAAGAGCCCTATGATTTCATGATTCAATGGGAAAGATGGTGGCATTCCTCTTTCTTCCATTAGATGAATTCTGGTGGAACCAGTTTAAAGTAATGGGCTAAAGAATACAAGAAACTATTTTTAACAGCTGGCCTTTCTCTGATCATTCTTACTATTTTCTTCCACAGGATATCAAAGCCTTCATAGAAAAGTGAGTATCTCTTCTCGATGAACCAATGTCTTGCTGTTCTGTTGGTCCTTTATAAATTGGGTTGAGGCCTTCTGTTGAGCTACTTTAATTTGGCTTATCTATAATAACTACTATAAAGTCACTGTCCTCTGTACTTTGTCTGTCTTGGGGCTTTCCCCCAGTTGTGAGCTGAAGTGCTCTGTGCTCTTCCTTGAATCAGTAGAATATATCAGCATGACACTGGCTGTTTTCATTACTAATTCCTGCTGCCTCTGATTCCAGATTCAAGGATCTGCCCAAAAATATTAATTGTGAACAAATCTCGGAGCATCCTTGCAAGATGTTATGAGGATAAAATGACTGCTCAGCAGAGCAAGTCTGATGTAGAGGTTAAGGCACCAGATTATAAAATTGGAGACTGTGAAGATAGGTGGCAAATAAATTTAACAAATTAATAAATTCTAGTCCTAGTTAGGCACAAAGTAGCTGGGTCCTTGGCCAGTCACTCGCTCTCAGCCCTAGGAAAGAGGCAAAGGCAAACAACTTCTTAAACCTTGTCAGGAAAATTGCAGTGACCTATACAGTCAGTTGCCAGAAGTCAATGTTGACTTGAAAGCACAAAATACTACTACTACTACTACCCAACAACAACAACAACAACAATGTGTCATTTGGAACAAAACACACCAGATATCATAGTTGTTGAAAATTGAAGTGTACAATTTATTGATATTGCTTACTAGGAGACGACAGAGTCAAAGAAAAAGAACTGGAAAAAAATCATAAGATATTGCAACCTCGAAATTATGTGATTATGGATGAAACATGTAACAGTGATACACATTGTCATCAGGGCACTAGATACCATGTCCAAGAATTTTACAAAATAGTTAAGTAATTGCAGCTTCCTGCAATAATACCAGCAGAACTGCAAAAAACTGTGCTACTCAGAACATACTTAGATATGACATACTTGGATACTTAGGATGCTGGCAGCAACCTATTATTAACCATCAATGCCAATCAATGATATTTGTTATACATTTTAAAATATTCAGTTGACTGAGCTTCATGTTTAATGAATTAACAACAACAACAATACTAATAATAGTACTAATAAAATTTCTTCGGTGCATCATTTTAAATGGAAGGAAAGGTAATATTGAAAGCCTCAGAAATTCCCAGATATAGCCACCAGATGGTGATCAAGATCAAGCCATGGCATTGCACAAACTTGTTGATTTTTCTGTCTTTGCAGATACTGTCCCGGTGAAGACAAGGCAAGTCCGTTGCCTGTGATTTCTCGTGACTTCAATTTAGGTCAATTTAAAGGGCCTATTCAGTACATGGTCTGGAGAGAGATGTTGCTGGCCTTAAGACCTTGTGAGTATCATGGGGGAACAGCATTGATACTGTGTTTCCCCCAAAATAAGACCCTGTCTTATTTTAATTTTTTCTGCCATCAAAAATGGCACCAGGTCTTATTTTGGGGGGATGTCTACTGACGAACCTCACTTGTGCGCCTCACCCGCAGCCTCCTTTTCATTGTCAGAGGCCTTCAGGAACTTCTTCTGTGGCCATCAAGTCTTTCCTGAAAGCCTCTTCAGCCGATAACAGAGCTTTGGATCTGTGGTTAGAGTATTAAGTTAAGCTGCAGCCTTGTCTGAAACGGGTCTCTCCCGATATTGTGGATTACAACTCCCATCAACTGCAGATAACGGGTTGGTTCCCAGGCTGATAAAAGATTCAGGAAGCTGTTACGAAAATAGACAGATGCAAGCCTCTCTATTGTCATTGAAAGGGCACACCTCTTTTCCAGAACATAGGAAATCTGTTAGAAAAGAAATTAAAAACAAAACAAAACCTTTCATCCTTAGTGTACACCCTGGATCTAAACAGTTCAGTAGCTGAAATGGTTGCAAAGCCAATTCTTTTCAATTCAAAACATGCTGCTCAGATGAACTCTGAAAAAATTGTGGCTGCAAAGAATTGTGATAAGCAGCTGCCAAGGAGCATAACATTGTGCTTAATGTTTATGGATGATGGGAATACTAGTGCCCAACCCATGGGTGGAAGCAGGTTGAGGATGTCAGGCTCAAAAACTGACCTTCATCCTGGTGCCATCTTTTGCTTTAATTTATTTCACATAATTGGGAGGAAAAAGGTAAAAATTGCATGGGAATGAGTGAGGTATAACTCATCGCAGCTCTTTGGAAGGAAGATCCCACCTTCCTTCCCTCTTCAGAATTTGTTTCCATCTTTATGGAAGAGGATTGTAGCATTGATTAACTTTCAGACTTACCTCAAAGTTGAACTTACTAGGTTCAAGTGTTTGTGCTTTGCCACAAAAGCTTTTACGAACTGGCTGGTGGTTTGTAGAACATTCAGCCATGAGGTGGTTATATCGTCATAGGAAATGGTACCAGAAAGGTATGATAGCAGTGTCCCAATATTTGAGGGGCTGCCACAGAGAGGAGGGAGGAGGAGGGAGTCAACTATTTTCCAAAGCAAGGAATAATGGATGGAAGCTGATCAAGGAGAGATTCAGCCTAGAAATAAGGACAAATTTTCCGACAGTGAGAACAATCAGCCAATGGAACAGAAGTTGCCTTCAGAAGTTGTGGGAGCTTCATCAGTGGAGGTTTTCAAGTAGAGACTGGACTGGCATCTGTCAGAAATGGTGTAGGGTCTCCTGCTTGGGAAGGGGGATTGGACTAGATGACCTATAAGGTCCCGTCCAACTCTGTTATATATTCCCAGGGAGTTGACTAGAAGACCTTTGAAGCCTCTTCCGACTCTGTATTCCATATAAAATATTTTTTAAAATGATATTTGTTTTACTTATTCTGCCAGACTTTTGTTGAAGGTTATTCTTTTGTTCCTTTGCAAGTGTTTGGCTTCTTCTTGGACACCATCACTAAATAATCATTTCAAGGGGAGAATCATGCAGGAAGGCATCACCTTGTAGAACTTGGAGAAGATACCATCAGGGAATTTGGGTACCATACTATACCATAGCAGCTCATCAATTAGAAAGCTGAAAAAATCATGTGTGTGTCTAGAGACATACCAACTACTAAAGTTAAGGTAGTCCTTGACTTATGACCACTAATGAGCCCCAAATTTCTTTTGCTAAGTGAGTTTTGCTCCATTCTACTTGCTGCAGTTTTTAAGTGAATCACTGTAGTTGTTAAATTAATACAATGTTGTTAAGTGAATCTAGTTTCCCCATTGACTTTGCTTGCCAGAAGGTCGTCAAAAGTGATCACATAATCCCAGGACATGGCAACTGTCATAAGTATGAACCGGTTGCCAAGCACCTCAATTTTGATCACATGATTACGAGGATGCTGCAGCGGTTTTAAGTGTGAAAAATGATCATAGTTTACCTTATTCAGTGCTGTTGTAACTTTGAATGGTCACTAAACAAATGGTTATAAGTTGAGGACTACTTATAGTTACCAAATTAGAACTCTGGGGGTGGAAGCAATAGATTTCAAATTTATTGAAAATTGTCTAGATTTTAGGAGGACTATAACAGGAGTTCTTGGTTGGCATTGCTGGAAACTGATGTGAATTTGAATTGTCTACTTGGCATAGACTTTGAAGTTTTTTGTTTTACATCTTCTTAGGGGGAATGTTTCCAAAGTTGTCAAATAGAGATAACTCTCTTATTGTTCTCCCCCCAAACAGTCCCTTTTCCTATAACCTTGGATCCTGCCACCAACCATCCTAACCTTGTGCTCTCCAAGGATCTTGACACAGTACGCTTGGAAGATAATCCTGAAGAAGTGGTCCCGGATGGTCCAGAAAGATTTAGCAAGACTGTATGTGTGCTGGGTGCTGAGGGCTTTACTTCAGGATGCCATTATTGGGAAGTAGAAGTTGGAAATAAAACCAGCTGGGATATTGGGGTGGCCAAGGAGTCGGTGAACAGGAAGGAGGCCAAAGTGACTGTCAAGCCCAGCAATGGTTTTTGGGCCATTTGGCTAAGGAATGGCAGTGAATACAAGGCCCTTGACTCTCCCTCCAAGCAGTTGTTCCTCAAGATCAAGCCTCAGAAAATAGGGGTCTATTTGGATTATGAAGGAGGACAAGTCTCTTTTTATGATGCTGACACCATGAACCACATCTACACCTTTATGGATGCCTTCTCCGAGTGCCTGTATCCCATGTTTAGCCCCGGGGTCAACAAAGATGGCCTGAACGGTGCACCTCTTTGCCTTCTGTGCCCACGGATCTAGCAAGGACTAATGTAAGAGTTATTGGGCTCTGTGTTGACTTTTATTTCAGTTGTGAATAGTCTGAAAATGCCTAACATGCCACACGGTTGAAACTTGGTGGAACTGAGCCTATTCATGGGACCACATGAAAGTTGGCTTGAACTTTTCTATATATAGGGAAAAAAAAACATTTTAGAAATGACAATGTTACATCTTACACCACCCAGAGTCCTTCTTTGAAGGAGATCGGAGGTTCAGAAATGTGAAATATAAATAAATAAAAATTCCCACAAATTCAAACACAATCAATCAGCAGGTTTTGAGGGGCTCTGTAGAAAGTTTTGAGATTAGGTCTACTTATAATGGATGTTCTTCTGCAGACTAGCTTTCTTAACCTTTGACTCTACCGGTGGTCTGCAAACTCAGCAACTTTAAGACTTGTGAACTTCAACTCCCAGAATTTCTCAACCAACCACGCTGGCTAGGGAATTCTGAGAGTTGAAGTCCACAAGTCTTAAAGTTGCTGAGTTTGGAGACTCCTGGACTATACTTAACAATCCCTGTTTCAACTGTAAGTTCACTACATTCCATTTGAAAAACTTGTGCTCTCACGTATGACATTGAATTAAATCAATCCAAGTTCCTATTTTATGGGACCAGCATTTCTTGTCTATTTTTCCCTTCCCAATCTGCATATTAATGCCTTGAAATTTGTGTTTAGCAGATGACATGTCTTCATTTAGAAGACGTTTTGAGAAACAAGAAGTTTCACATAGGCAGCAGATGCGGTTCATTCTCCTTAAAAGGAAGTGGATTTTTTCAGTCCTACAAATCAAACAATAATAGCATTATGATTGCTCAAAAAAAAAGTTTGTGTTTTGAAAAGTATCTAAGGAACCCAAACACTTAGGGGAACTTGTCATTACTTCTGGGAGAGAAAGTATATGTGTTCACTGGGGAAGCCTCATGGGGAACGCAGCAATATAGAAAGATACTAGTTGAGCCAACCACAGATTTTCTTCTTTGATAATAGATTGGATCAGATTTTCAAAGATAAGTGCAAAGGTAAGTGTTTGTGAATAGAGTGAATAGACTGTCTTAATTTTTCAATATAATTTCAGGATGAAAAAAATACTTTAAAAGTTTTTTTTAGGTTCCAAAAGACCTTAGTTGTGCTGTTTGCAATTGTTCATGAAAGCCCATTTGAGAGAGACTTGTTTGATAGAATCTCAGATAAAACAATCATTTTCTTTTCATTCCAAGATGCTGGAATGATTTTTTGCACTTCACTGCTTGTGATGGCAAACATTCCATCCTGAAGTGCATCTGCAGAACTTCGTAGTGATTCATTGGGAATTTGTAGGAGATCGAGATATGGAATAAGTCAATATCAATATTTTGTGTATCCAAACACATATATTCGTCTTAAGTTTAAATTTTTTTATTTACTATGACTATTTCAATCCTGCTGAACTCCACATAATTCTGCTTATGGTCTATTGGTTTTAAGTTAGAGATTTTTCTTTTTGGATTCAAGTTAGACTATCCAAGTCCTTCCTTTAAATAACTTTGGGAGATGCCTATGATGGGATCTGTACATTTAGCCATATCATTTGTGTAAGTTGTCCTCCAATATTCAGTAGAATTAACTTCAGTAGAAATTAATTTGCAGGTGACCATTTATTCTCTTTTTATAAATAACAGAAACCCCTCAACATGGTACCGTGGCTTAAAAGGAAGTGGGAGATTTAGGAAATCTAGATTTATAGGAATAGATACAACTGGATATATATATTGCATCAAGCCATGGTTTGTTTTAAATAAGTAAATAAAGTACAATTGGGTTCTCTGTCTCTCTCTGTCTCTCTGTCTGTGTCTCTGTGTGCATGTGCATCTGTCTCTGTCTCTCTGTCTCTCTCTGATTCTCTCTCTCTCTCTCTCCATCTCTTCTCTCTCTTTCTTGTCTCTCTCTCTGTCTCTCTCTCCATTTGTCTCTCTCTTGTCTCTGTCTCTCTCTTCTCTCTCTACTTTCCCTGTCTCCGTCTGTCTATCTGTCTCTGTCTCTCTCTTGTCTCTGTCTCTGTCTCTCTCTCTCTCTGTGTCTCTTTGTTTTCTCTCTCTACACACTCACTCTGTCTCTCTCTGTGTGTCTCTCTGTGCATGCTGCACGTAGCAACCTTGTTTCCTCCTCACTTTTCTGCAATTACTGTATAACTAGGGTGAGAAATCAGAGGGTGTTACCACCAAGGAGATAAGTCCATCTTTCTATTGAACAGCAGCAGCAAACAAAGAGACAGATAATTTTTCCATTGGTGATTCTTTGTTTTCTCTTATGTTTTGCAGATGAGTCATCCTCTGATATGAATTATGTTCAACCACTCTTTTCTTGTGACCGAGTTCATCTTTGCTGGGTTTTCTGTACGGCCGCAATTGCAGGTGCTCCTCTTCGTTCTGGTTTTCTCCATGTATGGCATGTCCCTTGCTGGAAATACTATCATCACTACGGTGATCAGGCTCAATGTGGTCCTTCATACTCCCATGTACTTTTTCTTGACTAATCTGTCTCTCCTAGAAATATGCTACACCACCTCCATTGTTCCTAAGATGCTAGCAAGCTTGATGTCAGAGCAGGGGAAGAAGATAGCTCTCTGGGGTTGTGCTACTCAGATGTATTTCTTCACCTTGTTTGGAATAACAGAATGCTGTCTGCTTGCTGCCATGGCTTACGACCGCTATGTGGCAATCTGTAACCCTTTGCGTTATAGCATCATCATGAACCCAGCAGTCTGCATCCAGCTCTCTGTGGCCTCCTGGTCAGTAGGATTGGTGGTGGGGCTGGGTCAGACCAACTATGTCTTTAGCTTGACCTTCTGTGGCCCTAATAAGATCAACCACTTCTTCTGTGACATCCCCCCACTCTTGACGCTGGCTTGCGGTGACACCTCCAGAAATGTAATTGCTGTATACATGGTGGCTGTCCTTTTTATTACCACACCTTTCCTACTGATCCTGATCTCTTATATCTATATTGTCATCTCTATTCTGAAGATTTCATCTTCTGAGGGCCGTCGGAAAGCTTTCTCCACCTGTTCCTCTCACCTCATTGTGGTCTCACTATTTTACGGGTCAGGCATCATCACATACCTTCGGCCCAAATCCAGCTATTCAGCTGAGAGTGACAAACTGCTGGCCCTGTTCTACACAGTGGTGACATCCATGTTGAACCCCATAATCTACAGCTTGAGGAACAAGGAGGTTAAGGTGGCTTTGAGAAGAATGATGAGTAATAAACTATGCTCTGGAGAAGATCAAAAGTGATTGTTATTGGAATGGTTCCTTATCCTGTGAGGTCTATATAATTCTACTGTGAATGTTTTTTTCTGACCAAACTAGCTATCACCTACGTTGTTATGTGTTTGTGTCTCTGCTGAGACAAATATATAAATGCTGGTTGGTTGTTACTCCTTGACCAGATAAATAATCTGAATAATTGCAATCTAGAAACAGTGGAGTATCCTCAGTAAGTAGCCCCATCTAGTTAGATATCAGAGGATCTGCCTTGGTTAGCTTTTGGATGGAAAAGTATTGGAAGTCTCAAGACCATAGACTGGAAAATCAAAAAACAAATTTCCTGAAAGCAAGCAAGGATAAACCACTTCTATTTCACAATCAAGAAAGCACTATCTATTCATTTCAATGCTAGTTTTAATCTGGATTGAATTAATGTGATACCCAAAGGAGCTTTTTCAAGAGGCAACTGAACTTTCTGGTTTTCTTTAAAGATGTTTTGCTTCTCATCTAAGAAGCTTCTTCAGCTCTGACTGGATGGTGGGGAATAAAGGGGTTTATATTCCCTGCAGACAGCTGGTCATTTGCATTCTTTTAATAAGTTGTTAAGGTCACCTGAGTGGTGCAAATGGGTGTGGAGCCTTCTGGACCCTGATGAGACATAAACCTCCAGGTATCCTTAAGAACTTTCAGCTCAGCCACAGCTCAAAATCCAAGGAATGCTGATTGGCTGGGAAAAGATACTAGGAGGTGCAGAGTGCATACTGGGAAACAAGGATAGTCTAAGACAAAGTAACCCATTTCAGGTAGCCCTCAACCTATAGCTGTAGTGGAACCTGCTCATTATGGTTGTAAGTCATAATTTTGATTGTTCAACAGATCAGTCACACAACAGACGCAATTTTACAGTCTTTTTATGGTGATTGCACAGCAAACATCACGATTATTAAACGAACCCATTATTTAGTGGAAATGCTGCTTGTTGGCAAAACCATCATAAAAATGGCCACATATTGAAGTGGGCTCGAAAAGAATAATGTGAATTTGCAATTAAAGTCTAACAATGATATAATAATAATATAGTATGACATGGAAAGTTGATTAATAAAACATGAATACAAATTTAAATTCAAGAGGAAATAACTATTGATATTGTGCACAAGAAATATGTACCAACCAACACACTGTACAACCGAAAGAAGGTTTTATTTGTTGTTTTGTGTTTGTGTTTGTTTATGTTTATTGTTAAAAATAAAAAAAAATGTTGGAAAAAATAAAATAAAATAAAACAGGGCCACATGACCATGCGACGCTGCAAATAATAAATTCATCTCTGTTGCCAAGCACTTGAAGTGCATGCAATCACCTGACCATGGAAGGTTATGTCTGACAGGTGGAACTTTGGATCTGGGTCATAAAAAAACTTTTTTCAGGTTGATTATAACTTCAACCAGTCATTAAATTACTGGTTGAAAATCGAGGACCTTCTGAAAAAATAAGTGCAATTGATGGAATACTGCCTTTATGTTCTTTCAACAATCCCCCTCCACCTTGTTTTTGTAATCCAGCCCATGCTTTCATAATTGTCTTGTCGATCTCACTAGATTCATGATGTGCAGAATCCCAGAAAATATGTTCCTGTTGTATACATTACTCCCTTTTCCAAAAGTCCAGAAAGAGGGATTGTATCCCATGCTCTCTTAGTCTTTGACCCCAATAAACTAATTTGTGTTTCAGTGTCATTTTGTCCTGGTCTCTGGTTTAAAAGCTACATCTGGGGAAGTTCTTCTACAATCCATTTTATTTTACAGATAGTTTCTCATACCCATCACTTCCCATTTCCAAAAAAAAAAAAAAAAAAATTCATTATAAGTCTTCTATTATATATTCTATATACAATATAATATTATATATTATATTTTTTCTTTAATGAGATCAGCTACTCAAGACTTATGGCTTACTCCCTGTTGTTTTGCATGGAGATAAAAGATCTGGGTAACAATCCAGTGTAATCCAAACTACAAAGGACCAGCTGGAGAACTAGTCTAAAAGTGTAGATGTTCCTGATATCAATACACCACATTTCGGTAATCAGCGCACAGTTAATGCAAACACATCCTATGTGTTAAATAATGTCTCTGTCAGCGTTCAAATGAAATTTCTCATTTCATTCAGCACTCAGAAACAAAGTTCATTCAAGTAAGAATTTATTGAAGAAGTCATACTGGCACATCTGGGAAAAGCCAAATTGAGAGTTTCTAGTTTTTTCTTCCCAACTGAAATTCACAAACCCATCCCCTGCACCCACCAGTGCATCACATGGCCGAATCAAACACCTTCCCAACTGGAGGCATTCCTCCAGATATTTCTTCCCAGGTGCAGGGTAACTTGTCCTTGATTTTATGAGAAGAATGTTGTTGAGTCTAATCTACCACAACTCTATGCAATCCCCCCTCCCAAATTCCCAGGCACCAAAAATGTGGTGACTTCGAAGCTTCTAAATAAAATATGACTGCCAAAGCTGACATTCTCTTTTTTGTCACATAAAAATATTACAATTTAGGGTCAGCCTTTGAGTGGGCTTTGTATTCTCCAATCAAAGTTTGAGGGCATGAATGAATGAATAAATCTTCTTTCAAGTGGTTAATCGCGATTTTCCCAATGAGAATTATTAAAAGGGTGCATATCTATGTATCTGATGTAAGCCATGATGATGACATGGAGTCATCACATCAATAATATTATAATGCATATGTCACTTCCCTCCCCATAATGCAATTCTGCATTGGATTTTAATACATCTTTAATACAGCTTTCTTCTGAAAATTGGTAGAAAAATGCAACAATTTCTTAGTGTTTTCCTGCCAAGTGTGATCTCCAAGGGATGCAACCAAGGATCTTAGGTGCCCATCCCCATAATTTAGACCAAGTTGCATTCAAGGAACAGTCCCATCCTCACAATGGGGGTAATAATGCAATAGGGATGGAATTATAAAGTGTAAGGAAAGCTCACTTTTCTCTAATTGAACCCTGGAGAAGATCTATGAACCTTGAGCCATTTGGCTTAGGAGATACAATTATTCACTTAGCTGTACTTCTGAGGCTCTTAGAGGAAATGCTCCATTGTCAGAGGAAATGAATTTCTTGCCATTAAATTCATTAGTTTTAATTAGGCCTGCTGGGATTTGTTTACCAAGTTAAACAAACTTGCATCACTTACTTTTCTTTTGTTCTCCTTCTTGAGCAGTTGGATTTCATCAGCTGTAAAACTTTTATATGTCAATGCATTGGTTGAGAGGACACATTGCACTAAACCCTGATTTGTTAAATTGTGCTTGATTAATGCAACATAATTATTCACATTAAGTAGTAAACCAGGTCTGCAAATTATTATTAGAGATGGAGTCATACACTAAGCCACTGCTTCTCAACTTTGACAACTTGATGATAAGTGGACTTTAATTCTCAGAATTCCCCAGCCAGCCTTACCAAGGTTGACAAAGACTGCACTAAACCAATCCAAAACCAAATAACCTACATCATGTCTTAATACAGCTGTTTCCAATCTTTTGGGCTAATAGGAACATGTAAAAACTGGTGGATGCTATGGCAGGTGCAAGACATCAGGAGGCAGGATAATGCTCAAAAGTACTGCGGGTTTATTTCATGCTACCTATATACAAGAATCTGAACACAAGGCAAATTGGTAGCAAATAAGAGTCAATGGACTTCAAAGGGGCTAGATTTAGGTCTCTTAATGGCATAGAGCAAGGGTCTCCAACCCCAGGCCATGTTTGTTGTTTTATTTGCAACGGGTTGCGCAAGCACTGGGCCGGCATATATACTGTGTGCAACTCAACTTGCATGAGTGGTGGCCTGGCACACTTGTATATGTGCACACAGTTCAACTGTTTAGAGACTCCAAATTAATGGTGCATTTGACCCCACCCTCCAGCTCAACCTAGTCATCTACTACATCCTGTTACAAAATGGTCAAGATTTATGTCAGGCTCCAGAAACTAAGAAAGACATATTCTAAGCAGATTTCTTTATTCTTCCTTGCCTATAGGCAGAAATCTTGACAAATTAAAGCAGACTACCTGCAACATTAAAGTTACACCCTGGGAACTATTGAGGAGTTGTCTTAACTCTCTTTCTCCTACACTATCGAAACTGTGTTGTCCCTTGCTTTTCTGGAATGCATACCCTTCCTCTTGGAAATCTAGACAACATTCCATCACACTACCATAGTTGATTGCAATCATCCAGATGACTTCAAGATAACAGCAGGGTTGCCATTGAGAGGGCTTTTGGAATTTTGCATTCTAGATCTAATAACTCTTCCTTAGCATCCCTGTTAACTCCAAATCTAGACTCAACCATGTCTGGAGGAAGGGCAAAGAAAACCAAATTGCCAAAATGAAGCAAAGTGAAGAAGAGCAAGCTGTAAACTGAGTTCATGCTTCCCATTGACCTTTAGGGCGTATTTGATCTGGTATTTTCAGTTGAACTTATTTTTTTTGTTGCTAAATGAGACATTTGATAAGTGAGTTTTGCCCCATTTTACAACTTCTCCATATTCAAAATATAAAAGCAAGCCAGATATTCCCCTCAATGTGACTATACCTAACATGCATTGCATCTGTATGTCCTGGATATAGTACACCCAGATCTTTATTTTTGGCCATAAATAAAATCTGTTTCTTTTTGCATGCCTCGTCTTGAGTCTCACTGTTTTTGGCAATTTAAGTGATTTGGGGAAATTGTTGGTGTGTGAGCATTGCATACCAGAACAACCAGACACAAGAATAGTTTTTCCCCAAATGCCATCACTCTGCTAAACAAATAATTCCCTTAACACTCAAACAATCTACTAAGTCTGCATTACTATTACTATTCATCTTCTCATCCTTCCTTTCACCCATCTCCTCCCACTTACGACTGCATGAATGTAACTTAGTTGCTTGTATCCTTATGATTTTTTAAATTGACTGTTTATGCGTATACTTTGATTTGATCACTTATTATTATGTTTCCTAGTATGATTTGATTGCTTATTTGTACCCTTTGACTACTATTAAATGTTATACCTATAATTCTTGACAAATGTATTTTTTTTCTTTTTCTTTTTATGTACACTGAGAGCATTTGCACCAAAACAAATTCCTTGTGCGTCCAATCACACTCGGCCAATAAACAATTCTATTCTATTCTATTTGTTAAGTGACTCACTGCAATTAATAAGTTAGTAATCAGTTCTAAGTGAATCTGGCTTCCTATTGACTTTGCTTGTCAGATGTTCACAGAAGTTGATCACATGACCCCAGGACATGGCAAGCATAGGGGTGGGATTCTACCTGTTTGGACCAGTTCTACAGAACCTGTTGTTATGGTTCTGCGCAGTTCAGAGAACCAGCAAATCATGCTCCTGGCTGGCCCCGCCCCTCTCCGCCCACCCCTCCCCTCCCAGTCAGTCCTTATCATGCATGCCTGACATCACTGACTGCTTTCTTCCCCGCCCAGTCACTCCTTAAAGTATTTCTTTCCCCTCCCCTTCCTGACGACCAGCTGTTTCTATGATCAGCTGTGCCAGGATTCCCCTCGCTTACTTACTGCTTTACCCAGCAGGTTTCCCTGAGGCCCAGGAAGGCCCAAAAAACAGAGGGGAAGTGCTGCCAAAAAAAAGCCATGCCCACCCAGTTACATGGCCATGCCACCTAACCATGCCCACCCAGCCATGCGCACAGAACTGGTTGTTACAAAATTTAAATCCCAGCCCTGGGCAACCATCACAAATAGGAACTAATTGTTAAGCATCCAAATTTTGATCATGTGATCACAGGGAAGCTGCAACAGTTGTAAGCATGAAAAATGATTATAAGTCATTTTTTTCAGTGCCGCTGTAAGTTTAAAAAGTCACTAAATGAACTGTTTTAAGTCAAGGATTACCTGTACAGCTTGGTCTTTTTCCTACTCATGAATCCAAACTGGAAGCTTGCCTACTTTTTTTTTTGCTTGGAGAATTTTTGGAAGGAAAAAATATATAATGATTTCCTGGCAATTGCTCAGAAGGGGGTAATTCCCTTGTGTTCCTGATTCTGTGACTTTAAAAGGTTGCAAAATACGCTCCCACCCTCACCTCCATTCAGGCAAAGGAATACGAGTAAGTTGCAAGTAAGTATTGTAGATTAGCTTTAAGGAATTATGGAAGGCAAACATATCATGTGTTGGAGTGGTTAGGTTTACAAATTTTGGCACTGCCAGAAAAAGCAAAACTCATAATTAATGTGAATGGCGGAGAGGTTCTCATCTCCTCCAACCTACAGAAAGATGAAAAAAGATATAAATATTTGACCTTCTATCTCTGCAGGATGTTTTTGTCAAAACTTATTTCAGCTTTGAAATATTAATCCCCAGTTTTCAACAATATTTGTAGAGCTGTTGTATATAACAACAAGGTAAAAATGAATGAACAAAGCTTCAGAGATTTTTGAACCTGGTGTTCAGTGATTTGCCATTAATTCCTTTATGATTGATGGGGCTCAAAATTCTTTGTTTTCTGTACAACTGCAGCAGGACAATTGTCAACTCTGGTCTGAATCAGATAGTGGTTTGATCAAAGCACTTTTCAGAGGTAGCTTTGGAAGTCAATGATCCATAAAAATCTGCTCCTCAAAAGGTTGCAGAGCCCTCTGTACATAATAACATTTTGAGAAGCTGTGTAACAGTGATTGCCAAGAAAAGATAATTCGGTATAGAAATATAAAAGGAGTTGCTGAACTTAACAAAAATATTTCCATGTTAATTAGAATCTTGAAATTAAATTGATTGGCAGTCAATTCAGCCAGACAATTCAGGAGGAATTAATGTGAGAAGAACAGTTTTTATGGAAAGTTTATAAGTGTTCCCAAGGAAGTATGATATTTAATTGAAAAGAAATGTTAAAGATATTAAGATGTTAATGAATATTAATGATAGAATTGAATTGGAATGGAATGAGTGTTTTATTTACATATATATATATATACATATATATATGCATATACATATACATATACATACATACACACACACACACACACACACATATATATATAAAATCTTTTTTGAAGAATATAGTGTGTATTTAAGAATGTACCAAGCAGAATTTGATTGGAAGTTATGTATTATATTGAATAATCTTAAAGGTATACATTGAAGCTTAAATAAGAGTTGAATGTATAAAATTAAAAGATATAAAGGTGTCATACTCCAATTAGTAACTACATGAGAAAATTTGTTTAATGAGAAAAAATAATATGAAATTGAAACCGGACAGACAAAAGTATAAATATAATGATTTGAATTGAGATGAGATAATCAAAATAAAGTTGAGAAAATTAAAAGAGGGGAAAAACTATGTAGAAAATGTAAAACAGTAATAAGACATGGAATAGAACACAAGAATGAGCATGAAATTGAATTTGTGTCTGTATGAAGAAGTGTAACCTGCGACCATACTATTTTCAAAAACAAAAGATGTTTTATTTTTATTATGGTTTTTTTGTGAAAACCCAAATAAAATTTTCAAAAAAAAAAAAAAAGAGAGAACAGTTTTTACCACAGGGAAGCTCCTGCTGTTGGCTATAATTGTTAGATAAGTTCTTTCATAGTATAAAACTTCCAATTCATTTTCTTTCTACCTGTATTAATCTCTGGCTGAGATGCACAAAGGCTGTTGGTTATAGAAACTAAAGATACAGAAATGGGAATGGAATTTAACATCTGGTGACAATATAAGCTGGGGAGAACTGTCAGGGAGGAGTGATTTATTAACATTTTAAAATCTAGAACATCCTTATCATCAAAGACCAAAACAACAGAATAAAAGATAGCTTTGCATAGATATATAGATAGATCTTTGCTTAGATCTCTCCCCATAATGTTTTTGGAGGCTTCACATTGTAGGTTTTGGCATCTGATGTTAAAACATTTTTCTGTTGCATGCAACTCCTTAACGGAAAGGGAATATGTTTCATTTGGATAATGTCACAGTGGATTAGACAAGGGTGGGGATGGTGTTTGTGTGCATGTTTCTCTGTGTGTGCATATTTGTGTATGTCTAGGAAGGAGAGAGATACGCTGATTCATTATTCCATTAGCTTTAATGGGTGGGACTGTAACCCACAAAACCAAAGGTCACAATAATTCTATTTGTCTTAAAATATCACAAGTCTCTCTCTCTCTCTCTCTCCCTCCCCCCTCCAGAAAAAGGATAGTAGAATATCTCCTCTAGAAACTATTAGCTTGACAAAGTAATTTTAAAATATAATAAGCCACCTATGGAGATTCTCAGTCATCCAGATCATGGTTGTCCCAAAGGTGCTTTTTCAAGAGGCAACTGGACTTTCTGGTTCTTTTTTGAAGGTGTTTCACTTCTCATCCAAGGAGCGTCTTCAGCTCTGGCTGGGCGGTGGGGAATGGAAGGATTTATACTCCTTACAGACAGTTGGTCAGTTGCATTCTTTTTAGCGAGTTGTTAAGGCCACCTGGAGATTTATTTATGTCCTCAAGGTCACCTGCGTGGTGCCTTCTTGGAACTGTTGAAAGAACTGTGTTGGACCCAGATAAATGTTCAAGTGGCCTTAATAACTTGCTAAAATGAATGCAAATGATCAACTGTCTGCAAGGAGTATAAAACCTTTCATTCCCCACCATCCATCCAGAGCTGAGGAAACTCCTTAGATGAGAAGTGAAACATCTTCAAAGAAAAACCAGAAAGTTCAGTTGCCTCTCGAAAAAGCACCTTTGGGACAACAAGCCACCTAAATTCTCAGACATCCCCAAGAATAAGAGAGATAGAGAGAGATATTCCTGAGGGCCAAATCACATTTTAGACATGGAATTAGAAAAAGCACCAGTTCTGATAGCAGGTATTTCAAGGAAGATTACAGAAAGTAATTTAGAAGGTAAAGTTGAAGGTCTAGCTATTTGAACACTTCTGGAAACCAAACATTGGACAGATATGCCTGTATAATGAGGTTATAGTATATCATGTTTACCATATCATACTGCTTGATCCTACTGGATTGCAATTGGAAGTAGATAACCTCTTTAGGAGTTGCTGGATAACCTGGTTTCTTTTTTAATCATGGTGTCATGGATTATAGCAAAATTCTCTATGTGTTCTCAATGCTTTAAGATGGAAGATCTATCTTCAACCTCTTTCAGGAGAGCTCTGAGATGGGCAGGAAAATGGAGAATGTTACCGCAGTGACGGAATTCATCCTAATTGGACTTTCTGACCTGCCAGCCTTCCGCTTCTCCTTGTTTGTGGCCTTTCTGCTTATCTATCTAGTCACACTACTGGGTAATGGCACCATCCTTCTTGCCATAGGAACTAATTCTCAGTTGCACAACCCCATGTATTTCTTCCTCAGTAATCTTTCCTTGCTGGACATCTTCTGCCCCACAGCTACAGTGCCCAAGATGCTAGAGAACCTCTTGACAGAAAACAGTTCCATCTCCTTTGCTGGCTGTGTGTTACAACTCTACTTCTTGGTGGCCTTGGCAGGGACTGAGGTCTTCTTGTTGGCCGTCATGGCCTATGACCGCTACGTGGCCATATGCAACCCTTTGCGATACATGGTCATCATGAACAAGAAGCTTTGCCTTCAGATGACTGTCGGGACATGGGTCACCGGCTTCCTCAACTCATTGTTGCACACTGTAATGACCTTCACGCTTCCTTACTGCCAACTAAATAAAGTCAACCAATATTATTGTGACATCCCACCCATGTTGGCTTTAGCCTGTGCTTCCACTTATGCGGCTGAGATGGTTGTCCTTATCTTTGGGGGAATTTTCGGAGTGAGTGCCTTTCTGGTCACTCTGATCTCTTATGTTTATATCATCTCCTCCATTCTGAAGATCCGTTCTGTGGAAGGGAAGCGCAAGGCATTCTCCACTTGTGCCTCCCATCTAATAGTGGTCTGTCTTTTCTACGGGACTACAATCTTCACTTATGTCAGGCCTTCCTCAAGCCACCATCCAGACCAGGACAGGTTGGTGAGCATGCTTTATGGGGTGATAACCCCTATGCTGAACCCCTTAATCTATTCCCTTAGAAACAAGGAAGTGAAAGGAGCCTTGAAAAATCTGATAAATCCTAAATAGCTATAGCGCTGAGGTGATGGAAAGGATGAATCCAGCAAAATTTGCTTTATGTTTAGTGATGTGTAACTTAGTCATACTTGGAATCACTATTACGTGGACACTAATGTAACCCTAATCCTGATTCAAGAAAAAGAAGCATCAAATTAATATATTTGCCATTTTGTTCTTCTTCTTTAAGGTAGCCTCCCATAAATATTAAAAACATTTGCGCATGTCTGTGCATGTGCGGACAAAAAAAAATGGTGCTAATTTTTCATAATAGTTCTGAATTTTTTTGTGTTTGCTTTCATTTTGGTAATGTAGGGTTCCCTTTTCATCTAACAAACTATGTATTAACTTCTCTTTTCCCTTTTTCAATTTATATGCTAACCATCTCCCTGGATTATTAGCTTGTTCAAAGTAATTTTCTCTCTTTTTGAAGCATTCCTGTTAATATATGTTAAAATCAGGGCTGTGCACACTTTGAAAATAATGCAAATATACTTTGGAGTTTTTGTGAGTACAGCATTTCCCAATGTATTCTTCAAAGGTCTCTTGCTTGTTTGCAGTTGTGTAATTCAAAGTTGAAAATAAAATAAAATCTAAATTTAAATTAAAGTCTCTGGGAACAGTTCTTGTATCCAGAAGACCGAGAGCAGTTGCTATATCCAGAATTGATTCCAAAGTAATGCTGAGGCATCTATCCCAAATTAAGATTCGAGGAGCTGAATGTAAAAATAAAAAAGGCAAATACAGGAATAAATCAAGTTTATTATCAGCTGAGCAGGAATGAACAAAGCATCACTTAGTTGCTGGATCTGTGATAGTCCATCCTAAAAAAGGAGCTAAAGTCGGGATACTTAGTGGTCTCATTCTTCTCCCACAGTAGCAACTCAGGAAAAAAAAATTGAGAGAAAGGATTAGCTCAAAGACCCCTGAGAGCTTCTGTGGTTGAGGGTGGATTCCCTGTTCCTGATTCAACAGTTTCACCACTGAATCACCTCCCCCCACCAGGTGGAGAGATTTGGACTGGCCCAGTCACCAAAGATGTTCCATTGTTGGGGGATGAGGGAGAACTAGAGCATGGATCTCTCAACTTCTAGGGCAGCACCCTTACCATCGAACCATCCCCTTGGACTGAGAGAAATGGAGTGCCCCAGTCACAGGAAGCTTCCATTGTTGAGGGAGGAACTAGGACATGGATCTTCCTAGTTCTAGTCCAGCACTTTTATCATTGAACCATCTTGCCCCTTGGATTGAGAGAAATGGACTGGCCCAATCACAAGAAGCTTCCATTGTTGAGGGAGGGGAACCCTGAAACTTGGATCTGTCAACTTAATGTAGCACTTTTACCACTGAAGCATCTTGCCTCTCAGTCTGAGAAAAATGGACCAGCCTAGTCACAGAAGTTTTCATTGTTGAGGCGGGAATAGAACATGGACATCCCCACATCTACTGCAGGACCTTTTACTACTGAACTATCTTACTTCTTAGTGTGAGAGAAATGAACTGGCCCAATCACAGGAAGCTTCCATTGTTGAAAGGGGACTAAAACTTGGGTCTCTAGTGCAGCCCCTTTTCTGCTGAATCATCTTGCTCTTTGCCCTGAGAAAAAGGGACTTGCCTAGTCCCAAAAAGCTTCCATTGTTTGGCGGGAGGTGGGGGGATTCTAGAACTTGGATTTTTTAAAAATAAATAAATCCAACCCCTTCCCCACTGAACGATCTTGCACCTGAGCATCTGAGAGAAATGGACTGGCCCAATTACAGGAAGTTTTCATTGAAGAGGGGGAACTAGAACTTGGATGTCTTAGCTTCTGGTGCAGCACCTTCACATCTGAACCATCTTGCCCCTTTGTCTGAGAGAAATGGACTGGCCCAGTCATAAGCTTCCATTGTTGAGGGGGGACTAGAACTTGGATATGTCCATCTTTTTGTCCAACACCTTCACCTCAGCATGAGAGAAGTGGACCAGCCTAGACACAGAAGTTCCCATTGTTGAGGGGGGAATAGAACATGGACATCCCCACTTCTACTGTAGGACATTTTACCACTGAACTATCTTCTTAGTGTGAGTGAAATGAACTGGTCCAATCATAGGAAGCTTCCATTGTTGAAGGAGAACTAGAACTTGGATCTTTAGTGCAGCACCTTCTCTGCTGAATCATCTTGTTCTTTGCACTGAGAAAAATGGTCTTTCCCAGTCACAATAAGCTTCCATTGTTGAGGGGGGGACTAGAACTTGGATTTGTCCACATTTTTTTAACCCAACCCCTTCACCACTCAACCATCTTGCCCCTGAGAGTCTTAAGAGAAATGGATTAGCCCAGTTACAGGAAGCTTCCATTGTTGAGGGGGGACTAGAACTTGGATTTGTCCATTTTGCACAAAAAGGGAAGGGTTCTTTTGGCTTCGTTTTTCAATTTCTAGAAATGGAGATTTTGAACTATGAGAAACAACAAGAAAAGACTGCAAAACTAGAAGACTGGGACAAAGAAGAAGCCATCTTTAATGAACAAGTAACTCTATGTGGGGAAGAAAAAGGAAAGGGGGGAAAGAGAATGGAGAATTTGAGAATTAAAAAAACAACCAAAGAAAAGAAAAATAATTTGAAAAATAAGTATAATACTGGAAAGCAACAGAAAAGGGGAATACAGAAGAGAGAAATAGAGGTAGAGAGACAAGGGGGTAAAAAGGGGAGAGAGAAGAAGAGAGAGAAGAAGGAAAGGAAAAGAAATCACAAAGGACTGGAGCAAGATATAAAGATATAAAGAAACAGGACCTATTTAGAGATAATGGGTGAAAATCTAATTGAAAGGGGGATTCTGTAAAGGCACATGGGATTGTATTGTTATATTTGTAATAGAAATAACTTTAGAAAATTGGAAACAACATGATTAGAATGAGGGATAGAATGGTTAGTGTAACTTAGTGAAATGTTTGTGAATAAAGTAAATGAAATGAAATAAATGAGAAAATTGAATTAGGAAGAAATGGGAACACTTTAGTCAATGTTTTATAAAATATAAGTGAAGGGGGGGGGAATTGACTATGGAAAGTTTATAATTGTTCCCATAGAAGTATGATATTTAATTGAAAAGTATCGTGAAAAATGTTAAGACTTTAATAAATATTAATAATAGAATTGAATTGGAATGGAATGTTGTTTTAATTATATACATTTATAATTCTTTTTTTCTTTTTTAAGAATACTGTGTGTAGTTTAAGAATGTACCAAGCAGAATCCAAATGGAAGTTATGTATTATATTGAGTGTTATAACTTTAGGGGAAAGATATAAAGGCGTCATACTCCAATCAGTAACTACAGGAGAAATCTTGTTTAATGAGAAAAGATAATAGACAATTGAAACTGGACAGACAAAAAATATAAATATAATGATTTGAATTGAGATGAAATAAATAAAAGAAAATTGAGGAAATTAAAAGAGGGGAGAAGCCATGTAGAAAATGTAAAATAGTAATAAGATATGGAATAGAATATAAAAATGAGCATGAACCTGAATTTGTGTTTGTACAAAGAAATGTAACCCGGGATTATGCTGCTTTCAAAAAAGATGTTTTAATTGTCTTTTTGTGAAAACTCAAATAAAATTTACTGAAAATAAAAAAAAAGATAGTTTTTCATATTTGTTCTGTGGCAATCTCCTGTCTGTCCCTTTTGTAATTTATATTTTGTGTCTTTTGTCTGTTTGTTTTGCTTATTTGGTATGTCCTGTGTTTGTAAGGGTTTTCTAAATTATCTTTTGTTTCCTTTTCCTATTTGTCTAGTTTTCTTAATTACTTAGGCTTCTGTCTATAGGGATTCTTTAATACTTTTTATTTGATTCCTTTTCCTATGTAAGTTTGTTATTCTGGCTGACCTGATGTTCCCCTTGGGCTTTTCCTGTTTTTGGTGACACTACTGCCTTCGAGAAATTCCCTTTCCACAGGAGGAATAACAGCACGGCAGAGAATATCATCGTGACCGTGGGACCTTCCCTCACTGCTCTGTGGAATAGATCTTTGGTGGATATTTGTGCTAAAAAAGACAACATTGCTGCGAAATCCTTAGAGTTTCCAATTCCTCAATCCCAGTAATTCCCACTGTATTGCAGATTTCACAGAGAAAATTTGGCTGGTGTCAAAAAAGGATGACTCTCCCTCTTGTGTGTTTTCAGAGCACGTGGAAAAATATTCTTAGGCTTTTAAGGTTAAGAAGATGGAAGAACAGCAGCGGTCGATAGTGAGTACTGAGGGATAGTAACTATGGAAATATTGTGTGGGCCAGGACTGAAGGTGAAAGAGAAATAGGAAGAAAAGAAATGAGGCAGCTAGAATTTAGCCCAGCTATGACCAACCAAACCCAGCAGGAATACCTGAAAGAGGTTCAAGGAAGGATCTAAAAAAGAAGCCTGGAGGTTTGGACATCTCTACCAGAATCCAAAG
>NW_020769464.1:49200-62542 GCF_900518735.1 Pseudonaja textilis
TGCTTTTACTGCTTTAAAATGCTTTTGTAAGGATATTGTAATGTTTTTGAATTGTGAGCTGCCCAGAATTGGTTGTTGAGATGGGCAGGTAATCAAATCAAATCAAATCATAAATGAAAAAAAACATAAAATAACATAATTCCCGGCAAAGGAGGGGAAGGCCTCGTTTGCTGAGATGGACAGCTATTGAAATCAGTCGATCAATCAATCAATCAATCAATCAATCAAATAAATAAAACCATCTTTCCGGGCAGAGGCAGGGAAGGCTTGGCTGCCCGGCCTTCACCCGGTTGAGATTCAGGCCACAGCCTTTGCGTGGAGGAGCCTGGCTGGTGGGGGCAGTCGAGTGCACCTGGGCCTTACCTGGCACAGGGTCCTGGTAGTGATCCTTGAACCACCGGAAAAGGCCGTTGACGGTGGGGAAGACGTGGTTGCGATAGCGGAATCCCTCCGGCGTCACCGTCACATACTCGATTCTGGGGCAAGAGAATTTTGTGCCAACTCTGGCCAGCACGGACAGCAGGGCCAGTCTTGGGGTGGGCGGGTGGGGGGGAGAAGAGTGGGACACCCCCCTGCCCACCCCTTCTGATTCAGGCTTGCCTCTTGGCCAGAAGGGCAGAGACTGGAGGGGGGGGAGGGGGGGCAGGCAGGGGATTCCACACGTCGGGTTCCCGAAATCACGCAGACCAGCGGTGGCCCCCCAGCTCCCGAGAGAGGAAGTCAGCCCGTGACCAGCCTTGGGGGGGGGGGGAAAGGGGGCCCGGGGAAGGGGCTTCCCTCGTCAGCAGGACCTCCACTCTGCCTGCAAGGGGCCCTGGGGTCAGCCCCGGAGACCCCGCTGAAAAGGCCGCTGGGCCGAGCCTGACTGTCCGGCCCGGAGTGGGGTGGGGGGTTGGGGGGGGTCCCAGGCCCACCTTGGCTTCCCTCGCGGCTGGTAGCCCAGGAGGAACTTCCCCGGAAGGTCCTTGCAGGCGCAGATGAAGTAGGGGATGAAAGTGGGCTTCTCCTTCTTGGTTTTCACCAGCAGCTCCTCCAGTTTCTGAGGAGAAGACGAGACGGACCAAGAGACGGGAGGCGGTGACTGGCATTGCCCCGAACGGGGAGGCTCTGCCCTCCCTGGGGGCCCTCGGGGAGCCCCGTGCTAAAGGCCAATGCCAACTCATCGAATGTCGCCGGGGTCTTTTTAAGAGCGGCCATAACAGAAAAAGGGGGAGGGGGAGGAGCAGTGCGGCAGCTTGGAAATCGAAAGGGCATTCCGTCAATGTTTTTTTCAAAGATAGTAACCAGGTGACTGAAGTTTCTGCTGTGCGCAAAATTCTAACTGGAGAGCCTGATGGATGACTCTGGGCTATGGACGTGTCCCGTTGGAGGATATGAGTTAGGAAACACCCAGGGGGGGGGGGGGGGGACCGAAAACCAGGGTCGAGGGTGACAGTGAATGATGTGTCTCAGAGTCGGCTACACCCAGGCAATGCTGAACATGTCAACTCCCAATAAATTCTTTTGAAGTTTGGCTCGAGACTCGGGATTTAAATGGTGGGGGGTCACTGCCGGAATCCTGACAACCGGTGTGCGGGTGTGTGGATGTCACCCTCAGGAGCCACAGAATTTCCTTCCCGTGTCCAAGGCGATGACCATCGTCAGCAAGGCCCGCAAAACTCCGAGTTCCTTGGTGGAAGAGGGTTACGCCAGCTGCTGCCCACAGAAGTGGACCCAGCAGGGAACACCAGACTGAGGTCTGGGATGGGATGCCAGCCCAGCTCTGCCCCCCCCACCCCAAGAAGCTCCAGAAGGGGAGAGCTGAGGTCATCTGCTACAGCCCGAACCCAGAAGGAAACGGAGAGCGCCACTTCCGACCCACGAAAACCTCTTACAAAGGTTCTCCGCTGAGGCCTTTTAATCCCACCTGCCCTGGATGAAGAGAGGTGCAGCTCAGCTAGACCGCTTTGGCCAAGCTGACCCCTCGGAAGAAGGGCGGGAGACCGGCACGATCGTAATATATTCAACCAGGATTTGACCGATGAATATCTTACACTACCCAGCGTCAGGATTCTGGCAGTTATTCCGATTAAATCACGAGCCTCGAACCACACTCCTAAAACTAAAAAGGATTTATTGGAAGTTAACATTCCGGCATTAGCCTGGGCGTAGCCGTCTCTGAGATACGGGATTCACCGTCACTGTCATTTTGCATACACGTTTTATAGTGGATATCCAGACACCCCCAGAGGGAGTGTGTGTGACTGGTGGAGACAATGTGTGTTTATGCATGTATGTTTTTTTCCAGGGGACTTTTTGGTTTAATATACCGTCTCTTTTCTTTCTTCGTTTCTCTTTTGTGTATCCATTTTTTTTTTGTGTTTCTATTTTAACTTCATTTTGAGTAAAATAACATTATACGTCAAAGATGGAACGCTTGTCGGGAAGGGATTTCTGCCCGGCCCACCCACCCCCACCCACCTTCCGGTCTCCTCCGCTGCAATCTTGGTAGTATTTATGGCTGAGCAAATCCCGGGCGAAGGAGGCCATGGGTTGGACGTAGCGGGCCACGATCTCGTCCAGGTCCTCAAACTCCTGGGGAAGGAAAGAAGAATGGGGGGGGGGGAACCCTGTTAGCTCTTGCCTCCCCGTCCCCTCCCTCACGAAGCGGAAGTCTTGAAACAGACAGCAATTCAACAGGAGGTTTTCTTGGGAGGTAAGTGACAGCGATGAGAACAGGCAGGATCTGAAGTTCCCGCTCGAAAACGTTAGAATAGAATAGAGTAGACATTAGAATAAAGAATAGAATAAGAATAAGAATAGAATTGAATTCTTTTATTGGCCAAGTGTGATTGGACACACAAGGAATTTGTCTTGGTGCAAATGCTCTCAGTGCACATAAAAGAAAAGAGACCTTCATCAGAGTCAAGAATCATCAGGTCCAACACTTAATAATAGTCATAGGATACAATGAATATAGAATAGAATAGAAAATAGAATTCTTTTATTGGCCAAGTGTGATTGGACACAGAAGGAATCTGTCTTGGTGCAAATGCTCTCAGTGCACATAAAAAGATAAATTCTTCAAGAGTCAAGAATCAATCAGGTACAACACTTAATGATAGTCATAGGTACAATAGAATAGAATGGAATAGAATAGAATAGAAAGATATAGGAATAGAATTTAAATGGGATGGGATGGGATGGAGCCGGATAATAGAGTAGAATAGAAATTAGAATAGAATAGAATGAGAACAGAATATAGAATAGAATTAGAATAGAATAGAAATAGTATAGAATAGAATAGAATAAAATCAAAAATAGAAAAGAATAGAACTATTTTATTGGCCAAGCGTGATTGGACACACAAGGAATTTGTCTTTGGTGCAAATACTCTCAGGGCACATAAAAGAAAAAATACATTCTTCGAGAGTCAAAAATCAATCAGGTACAACACTTAATGATAGTCAGAGGGTACAATAGAATAGAATAGAAAGATATAGGAATAGAATTTAAATAGGATGGGATGGGATAGAGAATAGAATAGAATAGAATAGAATAGAATAGAATAAAGAATAAGAATAAGAATAAGAATAAGAATAGGAATAGGATAGAATTGAATTCTTTTATTGGCCAAGCGTGATTGGACACCCAAGGAATTTGTCTTTGGTGCAAATGCTCTCAGTGTACATAAAAGATCCATTTGTCAAAAGAGTCCAGAATCATCAGGTACAACACTTAAAGGTACCCCTCCCCTGCGTCCAGTCCGAAGCGAGCCAATCCCCAGGGGTGAGGTGGGAACTTCGAGCTAAGAAGGCGCTAAGAAGTGGTTGGCAGGTGATCGGAGACAAAACAGGTGGCCCCAGGCTCATCCCTCCCCCCTCCCCTCCGGTCCAAGGGAGGTACATCAAAGGAAAGTCCAGAATTAGGAAGAGGTCATGAAATGTCACTGGGCCCACTCCCGTCAGAAGGGCAGTGTCCTGAGAGGGATGAAACCTATAAAGAACGGAGCTGGCATTGGGTCTGTCTGTTCGGATGAAGTCCCGGAACCAGCGAAATCCGGGGGCTGGACAGGGGGGAGACTGTTTCTGTCCTCAGGGTGGAAAGGATGGATGCTCTCAGGTGGGCCCTTTTAGCCACACCGGACGCTGTTTTTGGGACCTCTTTTCAGAGGACGACACGACTGTCCCGTGAGACGGAAGGATGCCTCCTGTCTCATGAAAAGGAGGACCGGGGGGTGATATGGTCGCCGTCTCCCAATATTGGAGGGGCTGCCACGGGAGAAGAGGTGGGGAGGGGGGATCGGCTTGTTCTCCGAAGCCCCCCGGGGGCAGGACAAGAAGCGACAGAATGGAAAGAAGTAACCAAGGAGAGAAACAGCTTAGAACTAAGGAGGGGAGGACAATTCGACAGAGGAACAACTTGCCTTCCGGAGTCGCGAATGTGGCAAGTTTTTAAGGAGAGATCGGACAACCGTTTGTCGGAAGGGGTATAGGGTTTCCTCCCTGTAAGCAGGGGGTTGGACTAGAAGACCTCCAGGGTCCCTTCCAACCCCTCCCCCCCTCCCCCCCACTGACTCACTTCGGTGTTGATCCAGAGGGTGGAGCCCAGGCTGAAGGCGTTCTCCTTGCCCTCCTCCCGCACGTCCACGTGCTGGTAGATGTTGTCGCAGACCTTCCAGGTGACCGTCAGGTGATTCTCCCCTTTGCTGCTGGGCCGGATGATGACGTCGCCTTGGTCCATGCTCTCCATCATCTTCTCGGCCTGCTTGAAGTTGATGTTGTGGAAGGAGGGGTGGGCGATCACCCGCTTGATGTACGCTGCGGGGAGGAGAGAGGCCAGGCCGCCATTGGCAGATGCTCTCCGGCGGGAGGTCCACCTGCCCCCCCTCCCTCCCTCCCTCCTTCCCCCAGGTTGGAGGGAGGGCCAGCCCCCCCCCAGCCCCCCCCGTGGACTCACTGGTCCGTTGCTGCTTCCTCTTGAGCTCTTCGTCCTGCTTGTGGTCCGCGGCCTCATTTGCAAAGTCGTAGTGGGCGTCCTTGGGCAGCTTCCACTCGTTGCTCCTGTCCATGAGGTCCGAGGTTCTGCAGGTCAGGTCGGCGCTGAACTTCTCAATGTCGATCTTCATGATCCTGCAGTGGACGGTCATCCCCACCTGCCGGGGGAGGGAGGGAAGGAGGGATTCTAGATGGACCAAGACGTTCCCCCCCTGCGTGTGTGGAGGGAGGAGGAGGGGGAGGGGGGGGTAAGCGCGACTGAGGTCACCACCGTCATGCAGGGAAGGTGGTGCTTGTCCAGGGCTGGGATTCAACCGGTCCAGACCGGCTCGAGCGAACCAGTAGTTCCGGCGATCACTTGGCCCCTGCTCTTGCCTGTCTTTTATTTCGTTTTTTAGAGGAGGGGTCTCCCACCTCGGCCACTTCAAGACTTGTGGACTCCAACTCCCAGAGTTCCTTTGCTGGCCAAGGGATTCTGGGAGTTCAGGTCCGCAAGTCTTAAACGTCGCCAAGGTTGGAGCATGGCTGATTCACACGGCAGAGTTGTCTTGCCGCGCCTCAGCTGTTTTACTCACAGGGGCTGCTAAGTATTAGAGATGAAAATGGGCTTTTTAAAACACGGCGTATGCGCGCTGAAATCAGTCGTCCCGCCGGTTGAATGAACCGGCGATGGTTTGCTACTGGTTTGGTCCAGTTCGGGCAAACTAGTAGCGAAAATCACCACTGTTTGGGCTGAACTGGTAGTAAAAACCACCACCACCTGGTCGGCCAAACCGGTTCCTCTGAGGATCAGCTGAGAGGATAAAAGAGGCGACGAGCGCGTGGGCGGGGGGAAGGCGGTTATTGGAGAGCATGATGGACGCCTCTTGGAGACGGATGGGTCCCATTGGAGAAGCCACATCCGGGGGGTGGGGGGAAGACCGGGGTCAAGGGGGAAATGTATGACGGGATTTAGTATCGGCTTCTACTAAATCAATTGTCTTTTCTCTGAGATGAGGCTGGGGACTTTTGATGTGAACGGGGGGGTGGATGGGTTGGGGTCCTGACCCACCAACTCAATGGGCTGGCCCATCTAAACACCTCAGGGAAGGGAGGGTCCTCGGGGCCCTTCCGGGTCGGAAAGCGCATGGGTCACCCTCCTCGGTGACGCTGTGGGGAGCAGAGCCCTCCTGGTCCCGCTGGATGCTTTCGTAGCTCTGATGGTTTCATCCAAGCCCCCCCTGTGGACAGTCTCCAAGGGGTGGTCCTTCCAGGAACCGTTCCGTGGGGGTCTCTCTCCTTGTCGAGTGGGTGGTTCCATCACAGGGATGGCTAAGCTTTTCATCATGCACAGGCACATCTGCACCCATAACGCAATGCCCACACGGCGCCCCTGCCTCCCCGGTGCATGTGCACACACGCGTCTCCTCCTGCGCACGCCTGGCCGATACCCAACAATCCGCTGGCTGGCAGGGGGTTGTGTGCGCGTCCATGCGCAGGGGATCAGTTCCAGGCGACGGCTCGTGGGCCGGCAGAAACGGCTCTGGGTGCCATAGGTTCGCCCTCCCGGTTCCTCATGGCTGAGGGGGGGGCAGAGGAGGAGACGGAGCCTCTGGAGCAGCCGAAACGCGGCCGAACGCAACCCTCCCCTCTTCTGTGAACTTCACGCGTCCATCAAAGCTGCTGCGCTCAGGACAAAGTTCGGCGTTTGGGGGGGACAGGATAGAGAACAGGCCCCTCTCAAACCCAGGGGTGTGCCTCGATGCCAGAGGATTGGCAGGGGTGGAAGGAGAGAAACAGGCTGGGACTTAATCGGTGGAAGGGATTCCCTCCGGAAGCTGCGGGTGATCCATCACTGGAGGTTTTCAAGAGGAGACTGGACAGCCACCAGTCTGGAACGGTAGAGCAGAGGCCTCCAACCGCGGCAGCTTTAAGACTTCTGGACTCCAAGAATTCTGGGAGTTGAAGTCCACAAGTCTTAAAGTCGCCAAGTTTGGGGGGCTGGACTAGAAGACCTCCGAGGTCCCTTCCCGCTTTTGCCCTCCTGTAAAGTCACGAGTGGCTTCCGCTTCAGAAGCAGAGAAGGTTCAAAACTAGGCTAACTTTCCCTCTTTGCAGCCCGAGAGAGAGAAAGGACTTTGGTCGTCCACCCCGGGGGGAAGCCAAGGCTTTGCGCCACACGGCCTGGGCACCGGCTGCGGGGCCTTTCCAGGGGGTCTCCGGCCTTGCAGAGTTTGAGGCTGCCCGTTGCCCCACGTCCCGCTCCCTCCCAGCCCTCCCTCCACGGCTCCAATCGCCAGCCAAGGAGCTGCACAAACATCCGGCGCTCTGGCTGGGAAAATGGGACGCCCCCCACCCCTTCCCAATCCAGAGGGGGGTTTTTGGCTTTCCCGTCTTCCACGCTGGAGATCCTGTTCCCAGCCAGAAAGCAAGTTCTGGCCGGTCCCTGCCCGCTGATTATTTTGGCCAGCCTCCCCACCGTCTGGCCAAAGGGCAGAGTGGAAGCATGCTGGGAAGAGGGGACGGGCGTGGCGGTAAAACAGTGCCAGATCCCTGCTTGGTGGGAGGGGTCTGGGGCCAGCCTGGGGCACGGCAGGGGCCAGGGAGAGACCCCGGACATCCTGACCAGCCGCTGACCGGAGCCGCCTGGGCTGAACTGCCCAGAACATACCTTGACTCTTTCCTCCGGCCGTTTGACCACTTTGTCGCTGAGGAATTTGGTGGGGATGAAACCGGTGACACCGTTGTCCAGGCGGGTTTTGACCCCAATGGCCTGACCGGGGCAGGAGCCGCTGTCAAAATGGTTCCACACCTGGACAGAGCAGAGGTGTTGCATCAGCCTGGTGGCTTAAAGCAATCACAAGAGTCCTGGTGTGACCTCCATGAGTTGGTCTCCACGAACGCAGCACCTTCCGGAGGGTGGCAAGAGGGACCCAGGGAGACCCTCCCCGTTTTGCCAGTGTGTTCCTGGACTGGCAGAGACATGGTTCACAAGGCCAGCCAACGGGAGCTGGCTTCAACGCTTAAGGAGTCTGGGCCTGGCTTAGCTCCCTGCTCTCAACTCTGAAGAAAGTGAAACTTTGTTGCTTGCCCACTGAAACTGAAGCGAAACTACTTGGCTTCTCTGCTTGTGTTTGGCCTGTAACTTTCTACCAGATGGAAGAAGCTCCTATTGGTATTGTAAACTTTACTTAATACGTTATTATGTATATAAAGAGGTTAATCAATCCTGCTGAATCAGTCACCGGTGCGCTTTCTGGGTGTGATTTCTGCAATAAACTCGTAACACCATTTCAAAAGATGGGGAGACCCCGGAAAGAGTGCAGAGAAGAGCCACAAAGATGATTACGGGGCTGGAGGCTAAAATATTACAAAGAACAGTTGCAGGAATTGGACATGGCTAGTTTAATGAAGAGAGGGACTTGGGGGGGAGGAGGGGAGCATGACAGCAGCATTCTGGTATCTGAGGGGCCGTCCCCCCAAAAAACCTTCTCTCCAAAGCCCCCGAAGGCAGAACAAGAAGCAACGGAATGAAACTAAACAAGGAGAGACCCAACCTAGAATTAAGGAGGAACAATTCATTCGTGTTGCCTCCAGAGGTTGTGGGCGGGTTCATCACTGGAGGTTTTTAAGAAGAGGCTGGGCAGCCAAGGTGCCTAGAGCAGCGTAGGGTCTCCTGGAGGCTGGACTAGAAGACCTCCAAGGTGCCTTCCAATCCTAGGATTCTTTACCCATCTCAAAGCCTTCTGGCTGGGGAATTCTAGGAACCGAAGCCAGAGGAAGATCCAACTTGGAACGAAGGGGGATTTTCCTGGCGGTCAGAACCATTAAGCGGTGGAACAGTTTCCCTCTAGAAGTTGTGGATGACTGGAGGTTTTCAAGAAGACGCTGGGCAGCCCCCCGCCTGAAATAGCACAGGGTCTCCTGCTTGAGCGGGGGGTTGGACTAGAAGACCTCCGAGGTCCCTTCCGACTCGATTAATCCCAGTAGGTGGTGATGGGGTTCAGGACGGCTTCAGAAGCTTTCAAGCAGCCGAGGAAGGAAGGAAGGACGGCCCTCCCTGGCCCTCCCCCCCAAAAAAGAACTGCGTGGGGGGGCGGGCAGGGCTGGGGGTTACCTCGCTCAGCTCGGGGAAGTTGTCCTGCTGGCAGAAGGGGCACTGCCAGAGCCCCGTCTCGTCGTTCCGGATGGCCTGGTCGTAGCTCTCTCCTTGCGGGCGTCGATGGGCGATTCCCGTCACGTTGCAGATGATCAGTTTACCTGCGGAGAGGAGGAGCCTTCAGGTCAAGGCAGGCAGGAGCTGCGCAAAGCCCACCTCTCTCAGAGCAAGGGGGAGCGGGGGAAGACCCTCCTCGCTCCTGCCGGGGCCGGGCCGGGGGGGCCACCTGGGCAGAGACCGAGAAAGCGGGCCAACCGGGCTCCTGCCTTTGGAGGGTCCTGCCCCAATTTTCCTCGGCTAAGCGAGGCGGTCCTGTGAGTTTTGCCCCGTTTTACGACCTTCCTTGCCGCCGTTAAGGGAATCATCGCATTTTTTTATGGTATTAACGGGTCATTAAGCAAATCCGGCATCCCCGTTGACTTGGGCTTGGCACACGGGATGCTGCGACCTGTCATAAATGAGAGTCAGTGGTCGACTGGCTGAATTTTGACCATGGGGATGGTGCAGCGGTCATAAGTGTGAGAAACGTTGTAAGTCACTATTCTCGGTCCCATCGTCAATTCTGAACGGTCATTAAATGAATGTCTGTGGAGATTCCCAATCCTGGTTGTCCCAAAGGTGCTGTTTTTCCCTGACTTTTTTGGGTTTTTCCTTGAAGGCGTTTTGCTTCTCATCCCGGAAGCTTCTTCAGCTCCGACTGTGGATGGTGGGACTGAACGGAAGGACTGATCCTCCTTGCAGGCAGCTGGTCATTTGCATCCTCTGGGAGGGTCGTTGAGGCCACTTGGGAGTCGTGCAAATGGGTGTGTGGACCCTCCTTGGGTCTGTTGGCAACAGTTTCAACAACTTTCCAGCCGTTCCAAGGCGGCTCCACACCCATTTTCACTACTCAGGTGACCCTGAGGACACAGATGAAACCCCCAGGTGACCTCAACAGCTCTTTAAAAAGGACGCAAACGACCAGCTGTCTGCAAGGAGGATAAATCCTTCCCTTCCCCACCATCGGGTCAGAACTGAAAAAGCTTCTTGGATGAGAAGCGAAACGTCTTCAAAAGAAAAACCCCATTGCCTCTTGAAGTCGTTAAATGAACGGTTATAAGCGGGGGTTGGATTCTATTGGTTCAGACTGGTTCTATCGAACTGGTTGTTATGATTCTGCACAGTTTGGAGAACCGGCAAATTGTGGGCCTGGCTGGCCCTGCCCCTCCCCGCCCAGTCAGTCCTTATCGTGCACGGGCGACATTGCCGACTGCGTTCTCCCCCGTCCAGTCACTCCTTAAGGTATTTCTTTTTATTCCTCCCTCCCAACGATCAGCTGTTCCGATGATCAGCTGTGCCGGGATCTTCCTCGGAGTCTTACTACACCCAGGAGGCTAAAAGGGGTGGATTGTGGGGTGGGTTGCACAAAAAAGCCACACTCACCCAGTCACATGGCCACAGCACCTCGCCACGCCCACAGAAACGGTAGTAAAAATATTTGCAATCCAATCCCTGGTTATAAGTCAAAGACTACCTGCACCCACATACCTGCTCACTACCCGAAGTCACTTGAAGGTCTAAGGCAGCGTTTCTCAACGCTGGCCACTTGAAGATGGGTGGACTTCAACTCCCAGAATCCCCCAGCCAGCTGGGAGTTGAAGTCCAACCCATCTTCAAGTAGCCAATGTTGAGAAACCCTGGTCTCAGGTCCCCAAAAGCCTGGCTACACTCCAGGTGACAAGCATTGGGTGCACCTACCGATGTAGAAGGTTTCGGGGGTCTCCTTGGTCAACATGTTGAAGACCTCCTCAGAATTGGGGGAGCGATAGGGGCTCCTGAGGTCCTTGTAGCGGCAGCTCAGCTCCGCTCGGATGTCGTACAGGGTGATGTGCTTGTCACCGTAGCCCTGGAAAGGAGACAGATTACAGATGAACAGAGTTGGAAGAGACCTTGTAGGTCATCTACTCCAACCCGCCGCGGGGGGCCGTGAACGTCCGGAGAAAAGCCCAGGAAGACCCTTCCCTTGGGCTGGGAAGGAGGGACGGGGGAAGAGGTTCTACGGACCTGTCTCTCCAGCTCCTCTGCGAAGGCGTCGAGGTCCAGGTCCTTCAGCCGTTCCGGGTTTTCCAGGATCTCCTCTAGGGCCCCGGCAGGATTGGCGTCTTCGGCCGACTCGTCGTACTCCAGAGCATCGACCGCCATCTTCCGCGCCCACTCGTAGGTTTCTGGGTGGACCCGGGAGCCGTCCAGGACCTCGATGTAAGAATCCGTGCTGGGAACCCAGACAGGCAGCGTCAGGGGAGATTGATTGGTTTCGCATGGCGTTTTAACAAAATACGGCACTAAGTGTATAAAATGCCACCCAAAACACAAAGATTTGTCTATCAAAACACAAAGATTCTTTTGTGTTTCTTCAATTGAGCCCATTCATGGGCTGGGTATCATCATCCCCGTTCTCCAATTAAATATATTCGCGGGCAAAAGCTCCGGTAGTTTAGCTACAACCTTTTAAAGATAAAGAGTTGGAATGTACTTTCGCTTCCAAACGGCTCTTCCCAATCCCCCCCACCCCTTTTAAGGCAACTACTAAAACAACCAGAGGAATAAATAAAATTGATTGGAATAAATAATAAATTTGATAAATTGACAGCCCCCCTTTGCCCAAAGGGGAAGCATACCAATTTAAATAGTTCAACCAACCACCCATCCAAGGCCTGGCGAGAGAGCAGCCCCTGGCGTGGAGGGACGGGAGCCGCGGATGCTTCTTCTGGGACGCTGCAGCTGCCGCGCCCAGCCGAGGACCTGCCCCCTTGCTGGATCCCACCCCCCGCGCCCACCTGTCTCCCAGCGAGGCCGTGTCGATCTTGATGAAGCCGGCGCAGTTGATGAAGACTTTGGGCCCCATGTGGCACATGGTGACCAGCTGGGTCCGGTTCTCCAGCCGCGTGTTGTTCTGCTTCAGGATCTGAAAGAGGAGACGGGGAGGGGGGGTCACTCGGAGGCCGGGGAGAAGCGAGGGAGCCGCTTTGGGGGGATGGGGGTTAAAGGAGGAGGGTCTGGGGGAGGCAGAGGTCCTTGGACTCCCACCCTGGACTTTCTCCCCCTGCTTGTCAACAGACATGAAGGCAACCCTCAACTTACAGCGGAGGCCCCCCCCAAACTTGGCCACTTTAAGACTTGTGGACTTCAACTCCCAGAATTCTCACTGACAAGGCAATCTAAACTGAGAGCAAAACCCACCCCTTCTAGCACTGATGGTGCTACCTAGTTGGGTCATGAAATGTCTACAAGAAAACAACTCAGATCGGAGAGTCCAAAGGACCCCACAGCCCCCTTCCTCCTCCTTCTCCGTCTCACTTCAAACTCCCAGAATTCTGGAAGTCCACAAGTCTTAAAGTTGCCAAGTTTGGGGACCTCTGACTTACAGCCATTCACTTAGTGACGGTTCAACGGCCCTGAAAATAGTAACTTCCAACCAATCCTCCTGCACCTGCAGCTGCCACACAGCCATCTGATCCCAATTTGGGCCTTTGGCAACTGTTACGTATTGACCGGCTTTGCACCGTGGTGATGCACCGAACAACGGGGGTGGGTGGGAAACGGTTGTAAAACGGAGCAATGCCCGTTCGCTGTTCCTGGTAAGCGACGGACGTTTTTGGCTCAGCCGTGACTTTCCTTGCCACCCCGTCGTTCAGCAAATCAGGGCAATCGTTACGTGAACCCGGCTTCGCCATCGAGTTTGCTTGTCCCGTCGCAAAAGGGGAACCCCGTAACCCCGGGAACCCCGCGACTGTCATAAAGATGAGTGAGTTGCCCAAGCGCCTGGATTTTGATCAGGGGATCACTGGAACGCTGCCACGGTCCTAGGTAATTTTTCCCCCCCCCAGGGCTGTTTGTAACTTGGAACGGTCACTAAAACAAGAGGGTTGCGAAGTGGAGGAAGGTCTTTCAAAGGAGGGTTTCTGTCGCCCCCGGCCCCCCAGCCCGCTGCCCCCACCGGCACGTAGCAGAGCCCCTACCTTCAGCAAGTGGGTGCCCTTGCGGGCTCCCAGGCCGCAGATGTACTGCAGGAGGGCCTGGCTGTGCGGGTGGGCGATGGCCCGGTTGACGTCCACGCCCACCTCGTTCACCCGGTTGATGAATTCGCAGTAGAGGGCGCCCAGGAGCTCTTCCTTCACCACGTGGTCCTGGGGGGGGGGAGGGCACAGGGAAGGGAGGGTCAGCCCTCCAGCCGTGGGGGGGGGGGGGG
>NW_020769464.1:68346-79362 GCF_900518735.1 Pseudonaja textilis
CTTAAAAGCGGCCAAACTTGGACACCCCCGTTCTAAAACAAAGACACAGGTGGTGCTGCAGCTCCGCTTCCTTCCTGGTGGCAAACCAGGTGAATCCTGGGAGTAAGATGACCCTCCCCCCCCCGCCCTTCCCCGGGGCTCACCTTCTTCTCCCTCTCTTCCTCCCGCCAGGCGTTCCTCCTCTTGGTGAAATGCGGCAGGCGCAGGAAATCGGTGACTTCGCCTTCCCCGTTCAGCAGGGCGCAGAAGACAGGGTGGTTCCTGCAAAAAGGGGCGGCTGGCTGAGTCCGGGGCAGAGACCGAGGGGCCACCCCGAACCTGGGCCTCCCCCCACCCCGCCCCGCCCCGCCCCGGCCCTCCCGCCCGTACCTGGCTGAGGAGAAGGCGATGCCCAGCACCCGGATGCCCTTCCCTTGGTTCTCATCCATGAGATCTTCGTCTTCCTCCACTTGCTGGTCGGGCCGATAAGGCGCCACCTTCAGCCAGTTGTACAGCTTCCGGCTACAGGCCTGGTCGGAGGAACCGGGGGGGCGGGGGGAGGGGGGCGGTTGGCGAGGGGTTAGTTTAATTCCATCAAATTTAATTTAGTAATTTAAAATCACAAGTAAACTATAGTTATCTCGTTAAAATACGAATGAACAAAATTATAAATGATTTTTTTATAGTGATGATATTAGGTTATACAATTATTGATTGATAATATGAGCTATTATGTGATATAATTATAGGAAATGGATGCACAAAAAAAAAAGGTAAACCAACCGATGCACTGTTTGTAAATTTATGAAGGAGGATGATATTTTTATGTTTTATGTGGTATGTCTGTGTTGTTCTGTTGTTAAAATAAAAAATTTTCTTAAAAAAAAAAAGAAGTCACAATTCACTGTAACGATTTCAATTCGTTTAATGAAGTTTAATTTACAGGTGGTCCTCAACTTAGGAAGGGGTGTCGAACTCAAGACCCCCCAGGCTGGACCTGGCCTGCAGGGGCGCCCTGGAAACAGCCCAAGAGCGGCCCCCGGGGGTCTGTGCCAGCCGGGCTGTTTCCAGCCACGACGGCCTCCTGCAACCCCATCTGCCGGTGAAAACGGAGCGCCGTTTCTGCTGGCAAAGCGCTTGATGCCGCCACAGGCCACGGGCAGCCCCCTCCCCACCCGATCCCCCAAGGTCAAACACCCCCCCCATGGGGTCCTCAATGAAATGGAGTTGGACTCCCCGCCCCCCCAACTTAGGATCGCCAAGCCCGGAATTCCCGTTGCTAAACGAGACCTTCGTTCAGTTTGAGGTTTGCTGCATTTTACGACTTTTCTCCTCCTGTCGGTTACATGAATCCCTGCGGCTGTTCAAGTTGGGAACCCGGTCGTTAAGCGAATCCGGCTTCCCTGTTGACTTCCTTTTTTGGGGGGGAGGGAGGTGTCCCCTGAGCACTGCTCTGGGACTCACTACCGTCGCAAATGCGCACCAGTTGCAACTTTCTGGCCTTCAAAGCCAACGGGGGAGCCAGATCCCCTTAACGACCGGGTTACTCATTGAACAACGGTGGCGATTCACTCAACGGCTGCGGCAAGGCAGGTCGTAAAATAGGGCAAAACGAAATAAAGGCCTCATTTACCAGGAGAGGGAATCGAGGCTCGATCGTTGAGGGCAGCTTGTGTGAAAGGATGGATGCCACCTGCTCGCCGTCTCGAGCGACTCCGGGTGGCTTCCCCCCCCCCCCGCCAGGCCATACCAAGCCCCCGCTTCCGGCCCCCCCCTCAAACGCTGCCGCCCCGCACCCACCTTCACGACGCACTCCTTGGCTTCCAGCAGGAGCTTGTTCATGAGCTCCTTGGCCATCTGCGGGTAGAGGAACTGGCGCAGGGCCCGCTCGATGGCCAGGGTGCGCTGGCGGTTCCACTCCTGCACCTGGTGGCTGAACTCGTCCCGGTAGTAGAAGGCCTTGATCTCCTCGAAGTAGCTCTGGTCGCTGCCGTAGCTGCAAGGGAGGGCTGGGGTCAGGCCGAGGAAGGGCGGGGGGCCCAGCGGGAGGGCCCCCCCCCCCGCGGCCGCCCGCCGGCCCGACTCACCCGTCCACGCCCTTCATGTCCACGGAGATGTCAATGGTCAGCAGGTTCTCCTCTTTGGCCAGCGAGATCTTCAGGAACTGCTCGTCCCGCAGCTCCTTGACCGGCTTGTTCTTCAGGTACTTGAAGGAATAGGCGTAGTGGGCCTCGTCCACGTCCTGCAGGGAGGGAGAGGTCGCGCGGCTCGCTCCGAGTCACCGGCACCGAAGTGGGGGCGGGTGGGGGGCTCTATCACCCCCTGCGCCCCCCCACTTCCCACCAGCTGTGGGTTCCGGATGCAGGGTATCCCCCAAAGCACCTCCCAGCCAGCAACAACAGAGCCGCTGGTCAGGGCTGCAGGCTTCCCTTGGCCGTTCTTGTGACTGCTCAGAATAGAACGCGCTGGAAGGGACCCTGGAGGTCTTCCAGCCCAGCCCCCCCCCCGCTCAAGCAGGAGAACCTATCATATTTCAGGGACTGTCTACTCGTCTTAAAAGCCTCCACTGATGGAGAGCCTAGGATTTCTCTGGTGGCAGGCTGTTCCACTGGCTAACTGTCCTCCCTGTTCAGAAGTTTCTCCTTAATTCCAGGTTGCTGCTGACTTTCCTTAAGTTTCCATCTGTTGTTTCTTGTCCTGCCTTCTGGTGGTTTGGAAAATACCGAAGGCCCCCAGGGCCCCCTCCCCAGCCTCCCCCCACCCACCCCAGTCGTACCTTCTTGCCCTTCTTGGTGGGGGCCACGTTGATCTTAGCCCGCTCCTGGAAGGTCTGGCGCAGCACCTGCCGGACCAGGGGCTCTCGGGCAATCTGGAGGGCCACCATGTAGCAGGCCCCTTCCAGCACGGCCTCGGGGGTGGGGAACTGGCTGCAAACGTCAGAGGCAAAAGGGGGGGGGAGTTATTCGCCACCGGACCCTCCGCCGGAAGCCCCCCACCCACCCTTTCCGCCTTTTTATCTACAATCTGCTCTTCTGCTCTCAGACCGCTGGACGGAGCTCGCAGAAGACAAATACAGAGGGAAGGGATTGGTGGCCCAGAAGACGGAAGGGTCCTTGTTTTAAAAAAAGGCAGCAAATGAAACTTGAATTAGATTCCCTGCCTATTAATAGAGGGGTGGAATTCAACTCCCAGGATTTCCCCGGCTGGGGGGTTCTGGGAGTGGAAGTGGGCATATTGTACAACCATCCTGGCTGGGGTAGTCTGGGAATTCAAAGTTCACCTATCTTAAAGCAGGGGAATTCTGGGAATGGATGCCCACCCCTCTAAAAGCACAGCTGGCTGGGGAATCTGGGAGTGGAAGCCCACCCTTCTTAAAGCACAGCTGGCTTTGGGGATTCTGGGAATTATAAAGTTTGACCACCTCAAAGCAGGGGAATTCTGGGAGTTGAAGTCTTATAGCAGAGTTGGCTGGAGAGTTCTGGGAGTTGAAGTCCATCCCTCTTAACGTTGTGGCGGTTGAGAAACAGAATTTGATAAAAGCCAAAGCCAAATTCAGAAGAACCCTTAGGTCAAGGGGCTCCAAACTTGGCCAGTTTAAGACTTGTGGACTTCAACTCCCAGAATTCCTGAGCTAACGTGACTGGAGGAGGAGGAATTCTGGGAGTTGAAGTCCATAAGTCTTACAGCTGTCAAGTTGGAAGACCCCTGCTCTATTCTCTATTCTATTCTATTCTATTCTATTCTATTCTATTCTATTCTATTCTATTCTTAAATTCTTATTCTATTCTATTCTTATTCTACTCTACTCTTATTCTATTCTATATTCTATTCTAATCTAAAATTCTTATTCAATTCTATTCAAATTCTTATTCTATTCTATTCTATTCTATTCTTATTCTATCCTTTATTCCAAGGGTCTTCCAACTTGGCAGCTTTAAGACTCGTGGACTTCAACTCCCAGAATTCCTGAGCTAACATGACTGGAGGAGGAGGAGGAGGAATTCTGGGAGTTGAAGTCCATAAGTCTTACAGCTGTCAAGTTTGGAGACCCCTGCCTTAAGTGATCGTATAGACTGGGGGAAAAAAATGAGGCACAGGTGAGATGGGGTTTTGCTTTTGGAAAGGGGATCCGGTCGCAGGTGCAAAGGAAACCTGATCCACCTGTACCTAGCCAAAGCACTCCACACCGGCCTGACGCCCTCCCCTCCCGGGGCCAAGGTTCAAATCCAAGGCATCAGAAAACAACTCAAGATTTCCCTCAAGCTCCCTAAAATGGAGGGAAGAAATGCTGCTTGGTGGGGGGAGAAGAGGAGGCGAGATTTTTCAGATTGCCCCAAGGAGACCAAAGGAAGGGAGCGCCCCCCCACCCCCGGGGAGCAGGACCCCCTCACCTGCAGACATAATCCTTAGCCAGCTCCAGGGGTTCTGCGGGAAACTGCTCGGTCTCATGGCGCTGGTAGCTGTCCCGGAGATTCTCTCCGAACTGCTCGGGGGTCAGCCCAAACTTCTTGGCCAGGCCATCTAGACAGAAGACCCCCCCACCGGACGTCAACGTTAAGCGTATCTTTAATACATACCTGCAGGATCCAATCTGGGTCGGTGACTGGGACCAGAGGTTCTGTCTTCCGGGCTTTTGGACTCTTGCTGGAGGCCACCCCCAGGGAAGTCCCCTCTAGCAGGGTGTGTGCTTGCTCTGTGGGTGGCAATTATACGGTGCCTGGGGTAGGGGGCTTCTGAGATGCTGACTGGATAGGGAATCTACAGGATCCCCTGGCTGGATTGCCCCCTGGGGTGGAGGGATGGAGGGCTGCCATCTGGGACAAAGAATGTTTCTTCCTGCGCCAACGCAGGAAGCTCAAACTGCCCCAAAAGGAGCCGCTGATCCAGTTCTACAGAGATTGAGTCCGTCCTCTGCACCTTTATAATGGTCTGGTTCGGTTCTGCAACCCAACAAGACAGGCACAGACTCCAGAGAATAAATTAGGACTGCAGAAAAAAACAATTACTACCAACCTGCCTTCTATCGAGGACCTGTATCCTGCCCAAGAGAGGGCTGTGAAAATATCTACACACCCCTCACACCCCGGACATAAACTGTTTCAACTCCTTCCCTCAGAATGACACTATGGAAGCCCTGCACCCCAGAACAACTAGACATAAGGGGAGTTTTTTTCCCCAAAGACCATCACTCTGCTCAACAAATAATTCCCTCAACACAGTCCAACTATTTACAAAGTCTGCACTACTATTACTGTTCATCTTCTCATTACCCCTTATCACCCATCCCCTCCCGTTTGTGACTGTACGACTGTAATTTTGTCGCTTGTATCCTCATGATTTCTATGGACTGTTTCCTAGTAGGATTTGATGGCTTATTGCACCCTGTGAGTATTATTTCCGGATGATTCTTGACCCTTGACGAATGTCTCTTTTCTTTTATGTACACCGAGAGCTTTTTGCACCAAGGCAAATTCCTTGGGTGTCCAATCAGACTCACCCAAGAAAAGAATATTCTATCCTATTCTGTGGGGCAGACGGGGAGGAAGGTGGGAAGAGCACCAGGGAGCAATCGGACGAGAAGACCTGCACTCACTGGTAGCCTGGAAGGTGGAGGAGGAGGGGGGGGTAAGGGCTTACCTAGACCTGCCGTTTGGCAGATGGTGTACATGTCCCGGCGGGAGGCCTGCTTGAGCTCGGGCCCCTTCTGCTCGTCCTCCTCTCCATCCTCTCCCTCGCCTGGAAAGAGAGCGGGATGGTCAGGTTAGAGACCCTTCCGCCATGGGATAGATCAGCGCTCTAGGAAGACTTCCTGGGTGAGGGAAAGGGAACAGGATAGGGACAGAGCGCCCCAGGCAAGCCAAGGGCAGAGGGATCATGACCTCTCCTTCCTTCCCTCTCTCATCCATCCATCCTTTATCTCTCAGACTGTCTGTCACTCATGTATTATGCATTCATCATCCTCTCTTTCTCTCTCTGTTCATGCATCATCTATCATCTATCATCTGTCTTTCTATCTAATTTTGGAACCACCCGTCTCCCTCACCAAAACCATAAAAGTTAACTTTCAAGTAAGAGGCAAGAACGATTAAAAAGTGCTAAAACGTAGTGAAAAGGTGACAGGTGGGGGAGCACTAACCGACCCCACAAGCTGTGCTCTTCTGCCCCCCCCCACCCCCCCCCCCAAGCCAAGCCGCTGAGCCGGGCTGTCAAGCTTTGAAAACGTGTCTTTCCTGCCGCAACCATTTTCACTTCTCCGCTGGCCGAGGATCAGGGTGGGGGGAAATGGAACGGAGGCTCCGGAGAACGACGGAGGCCGTCGTGAGAACCAAGGACACTTCCAACGGTGGGTTGCCGGAGCCGAAACTTCCTCGTAACGGGATCGCGAGACTCAGTCGGGCCACGTGACCCGGTCTAATCGGGGGAGGGACGCGGTAGGCTTCAATTAGGTGGGTTTGCGTGGGAAATAGTTCGGCCCGGTTTTGCCTCTGCCGAAACGATGCACTCGAGAAAGCTCGACGTGGGAGAGAATGGGATCGTCTCAGTCATGCTTGCGTCGGCTGGGCTCATCGGTCGGAACCTGGGTGCCGGCCTTTAGGGGGGAGCCCTCCTCATCCCCAGGGGGAGAATATCCCATGGGTGGGCAGGGGGGGCAAGGGCAGAGAAAGCCTCCTTCTTGGGCCCTGCCAGCCGGAATCCTTTGATGGGCAGGGTCCGCCAGATATCTCCCCTGCCTGATGGGTGGGGCAGTCGGTGGGGTGGGACAAAGACCGTTCCGTCCATCCCTCCCAGCCACCCACCCTTTGGACAGCACGGATTCTATCTGCCTGACCCCGGGGGCCTTTAGCGCAGGAGGCGCCCCTGGCCCAGGGTCAAAGGCCCCTCAGAAGGCCCTTAAGAGGCTGCGGCCCACCTTCCTCCTCCTCGCCGTCCTCCCGGACCCGCTTGTGTTTCTTGCGGCTGGCTTTGGCGGCGTTCTGCATTTTGGGGATGTCTCGGCCATAGTAGAGCAGGAAATGGTTGTAGACGTCCTTCAGCTCGTCCATGGACTGCACGTCCTTCAGCCTGCAAAGAGAGCATCTTCCAGGAGGGAGAAACGCGGCGGGGGGGGACGGGGAAACGGGGGGGACACGACACCCCAAAAGGAGGCTGCCTGGAGCTCGTCTGCAGAGAGCTTTGGGCCCAGAAGGGGAAAAGTGAGGGGGTCCCAGATTGGCGGTTTTCTTGCAGAGGTTTTACTACCCAAACTAGGTAACATCATCACTAGGTATGAAATGATACTCGCTAGTTGGGTCACGAAATGCTTGCAAGAAAGCCATCAGACTCAGAGAGCACCAAGGACCCCACAATACTTTTCCTCCTCCTCTTCCCCTCCCCAACCCCCCCTCTCTTCTAGCATGGAATATGTCCCCTAGTTGGGTCATGAAACGTCTGCAAGAAAACCACCCAGCTCAGAGAGCACCAAGGACTCTATAGTTCTCCTCCCTCCTCTCTTTCTTCCTTTTCTCCTCCCTCCTCCTCCTCCTCCTCCTCCTCTGCAAACATCATTGCCTTCTAGCACTGCTGACATTCCCTAGTTGGATGATGATGGAACGTCTGCAACAAAGGCACTAAGGACTCTACAGTCCTCCTCCTCCTCCTCTTCTCCTTCTTCCTCCTCCTCCTCTTCACCAACCCCCACTCTCTTCTAGCATTATGTTCCCTAGTTTGGTCACAAAACAGGTGGCAGAATGAAAGTTTTTAGGCATCACCCTGAAACAAGATCTAACATGGGGGGCAAATACTTTAGCCCTAGAAAAAAAGGCTCATCAACGACTGTATTTTTTAAGACTTTTAAGATCATAACCACTGCCAGAGAGTCTGTTGGTTGCCTTTTATCGAAGCTCTATAGAGAGCATTTTATCTTATGGCCTCTGTGTGTGGTTTAGGAGTTGTACAGAGGCGGAGAAAAGGGCACTCCAAAGAGTGATTAAAAAGGGCACAAAAGATCAGCGGATGTTCTCTTCCCTCACTGGAGGAGTTGTACAACATGGGGTGTAGAAGGAAGATTCAAAAGATCTTGAGAGACCCTTCGCATCCAGGCCGCTCGTTGTTTGAGATCCTACCATCAGGAAGACGATATATAGAGTGCTGAAAGCCAGGACAAGTAGATTTAAACGTAGCTTTTACCCAAGTGCTGGGATCAGGTTAAATGCAGAGTTATGAATCTGGTGGTCTTAACATATATATATATGTATCCTGGTTGTACAGTTTTTTCACTGTTATTTATTTTAATTTGTTTTACGTTGTTATTTGTATATGTCTTTTGGTGTTGTTCAGTTGTATGTTGTGAAAGAGCACCTTATTTCGTTGTTCTCAGGTTTCTGAGTACAATGACAATAAATTTATCTTATAACATCTGCAAGGAAACCACCCAGCTCAGAGAGCACCAAGGATCCTGCAGTTCTCCTCCCCCCGCCACTTCCTCTTCTTCCCCCTCCTCCTTCTCCTCTCTGCAACCCTCCTCTTCTAGCACTGCTGACATTCCCTAGTTTGGTCACGAAACGTCTGCAAGAAAACCACCCGGCTCAGAGAGCACCAGGGACCCCCTCACGTCAACCGTGAGCTACAAATATTCCCCCTTTATGGGTGGAAAAGGGAGGCTTGGAGGAGAGGCTGGCTGCCCTCCGGGGAGGGGAGAGGCGAGAGGGAGGGGGGATACCTCTCCATATCCGTGGTGTCCAGGGCCCGGATGCCGTCCGCCAGGGGCTTGTCTGGGTCGGCAGAGATCTGCTCGTACTGGTAGGCCTGCATCTTCTCAAAGAGGCGGGTCAGGTTCTGCTTGCGGATCTTCAGCTGGGTCCACTGGGGGAGGAGAGCAGAGGAATCGCGTTTGCCCGGCGCCTTCGTGCTTCTCCCCCTCTTCCTTCCCAACCGTGAGAGGAAGCCGCCAACACCGGGAGCATCGGCACAGCCTCCTAAATCCTGGGGCTCTAGCCACTGAACCAGGCTTCCTTGAGATAGGCCAACATTTCCCTGAGAAGAGCAGGGGTGGCCAACCTTGGAAGACCGATGGACTCCAACTCCCAGAATTCCCCAGACAGCAATGCATTTGTGCCGGGTCGCGAGCCCCAGGCAAACTTACCTGCACTGCGCAGGTGCGGGCCTCCCAGCTGATTTTCGGCCCATTTGAGGCCTTTCTTGGCCTCCCAGAGACTTGAGGGAAGCCTCTGCAGGCTGAAAAATGGGCCCGTTTTGTCACTTCCTGTATTTCCAGAAATACTGGAAACGATGAAACGGGCCCATTTTTCGGCCTACAAAGGCTGCAGAGGCTTCCCTCAAGCCTCTGGGAGGCCAAGAAAGGCCTCAAATAGGCCGAAAATCAGCTGGGAGGTGTGCACATGTGCAGTGCAGGTAAGCAGGGGGGAATCCTGCATGTGTGTACAGGGGGTGTCACGCGCATTGCCTTTTGGGTGCTGGCACGCACGCATGCACGCACAATTTTTGGCGCAGGAGCCCAAAAAGGTTAGCCACCACTGGAATAGGCTAATGCTATCAATTAAAGGAACAAAATGAACGTTATATGATACGGGAGTTATTTTATCAATGGCTGGAAAATAAATATGGAAGTTAGAAATTAAAAACTAGCGAAAAATAGTAAATATGTGAATGAAAAAGATTAAAATGTTAAGATGGGGAACGTTATAAGAATTAGATATACTATGCATCTTAGTATTAAGTAAGAATAGAGTATTAATACTAAGCAATGAATACGTATAAACGGTCATTGTTATTGCACAAGGTATTTGTACCCAGACGACACAATTTAAATGGAAAATGGACTGTTTGTATTAAAATAAAATAAAATATTTTTTTTAAAAAAGGCAGAAGCAGAGAGAGACTGAATCCGTTCTTCTTAGTCCAGCTGGGCCCAGCTCTGCTCCTCCAACCAAAAGAGCCATCGACCTGGTAGGTGGGTTAACTCTTGATGAAAGAGCGCTCGCCCCCACCCCCCACGCCCCCCCCTCCCCAAACCGGTCCTCACCTTCTCGTCCCACTGCCAGACCCTCCAGAGATCATTGATGTGCAGCTCGGGTTCTACGTACTCCTTCCGGTAGAAGGCGATGAAGGGCACCTGCTCCCAGGTAAGACAGGCTCATTAGCGGTCGGGAGGGTGGTCTGGGGTCAGCTGGGGAGGTCTCTTTGGGGTGGGGAGGTGGGGGAACCCTCTTTAGCCCGGGAGAGGGGGCTTCGTTAACGAGCGAGAGGGAGGCGGTGGGTAGGGGGCACCCAGGGAAGATGCAGCCGTGCCCAGAAGCCACCTTGATTCTGATGGTTCTGCAGCAGCCGTGGCTCCTTCGCCTGCTGAGCAAACCTGCCTCAAAATGTTGGTTCCTCATGAAGTTGAGGGCTTCCTTGATCTTCTGGATGGTGCTGGGCCCCTTCCGGCTGAAGCTGCTGCTGCTCTGGCCGCGGTCCAAGTAATCGGAACTCTCCTGGGGAAGGAGGGCGGGGGGGGGGGAGGGAGAATAAACTGGTTGGCGCTCAAGAGCTTCCCCTAGAACAGGGGTTCCCAACCTGGGGGTGCTCGAGACGATATCCCGGGGGGTGCGAGAAAAGTCCAGGTAAATAAGAGGATATTGGCTATACGTTGGCATTTTTATTTATTATTTATTTCAGGGGGTGCGAGGTTCGAGTGAAATTTCTTTAGGGGCGCGGGGCGAAAAAAAGGTTGGGAACCACTGCCCCAGAAATAGCAACAAAGACTTATATATATATACCGCTTCACAGAGCTCTACATCCCCCTCTAAGCAGTTTACAGCCTGTGGCCGGAACCATCTGGGTCCCCCTTTGGCTGATCTCGGAAGGACGGAAGGCTGAGTCAACGTGGAGCCCGGTGGGAGTTGGAACTGTGGGCCGTGGGCAGTTAAGTCTGCAATATGGCACTCTAACCACTGCCCCACCAGAGCTCCCTTCCTCCCTTCCCTTCATTTCCTTTTCTTCTCTCTCTTCCATCGCTCCCTTCCTCCCTTCCCTTCATTTCCTTTTCTTCTCTCTCTT
>NW_020769464.1:89362-108347 GCF_900518735.1 Pseudonaja textilis
TTTGGTGGCGGAGTCCCTAGAGCCTGCCAGTCAAAGTTCTCTGACTGCCAGGATCTTGTCCATGACCTATTTATTGCACATAGTGTGCGCACATTTAACACTGGTAACGGCTGGAAAGGACCCTGGAGGTCTTCTAGTCCGACCCCCTTCTCAAGCAGGAGGCCCTGTACCGTTTCAGACAGGTGGCTGTCCAATTTCTTCTTAAAAACCTCCGGTCTGGGAGGAGCGCCACCCCCACTTCGGGTGGCAGGCTGCTCCACTGGGTCGCTACTGTTCTAATTCTCAGGAAATCCCTCCCTTCTTTCCTCGGTTAGTTTCCACCCATTGCTTCTTGTCCTGCCTTCTGGTGCTTTGGGGAATAGGTTGACCCCACTTCCCCCACCCCCCGTTCTCTCTGAAAAGCCACTCAAATACAGGAAGATGCTCCCCTACTGTGTCCCCCCCGCCCCCCCAATGTCCTTCCCTTCACTAGACAAACCCAATTCCTGCATCCGTTCTTCGAGTGTTTTAGCCTGCAGCCCTCGGACCCTCTTTATAGCAGCATGCTCCATTTGGGTGGGTAGCAGGCCTTCCCTGCCTGAACGAGGGGGGGGGGGGGGGGGGGGGGGGGCTGATTTAAGGGGGCAAAGCCAGTTCCGTGGACCTCCCGGAGGCCCTCTGCCCCCTAAAGCCTTTCCAGGTAACGACCAGCCTCCTGCCTCACTGGGTGCCCGCCCCAAGCACTCACTGCGCTTCCTCTTCTTCCGGCCAACGTCGTCCTCCGAGTCTCCGGAATCGCTGGCCTCTTCCTCCTCCTCCTCTTCCTCATCGTCGTCGTCATTGATGAACCCTTTCAGGTTCCCCTGCTCATCCTGGTCGTCCAGGTTCTCCTCTTCCTCCTCCTCTGGAAGGGGCGGCCAGAAAGAAAGGAAAGGAAATAAAAACCAAAAGAAACGGGAGACCTGGCCTGGGGTGTGTGTGTGTGTGTGTGTGTGTAAGAGATGGAAAACTTCACGGGGGCAGAACCACCTCTCGGGAACGGAGGCCCAAACACCCCTTGGCTTTGGATCACAAGCGGATCTGTGGAGGAATCAGACAGCCAGCAGTTCTCATCCTGGGAACTGGCCAACCAGATTTGGGGCGTGTGTGTGTGTGTGCGTGTGTGTGTGTGTGTGTGCGTGTGTGTGTGTGTGTGTGCGTGTGTGGGTGGTGTCTGGCTAAGCTAGGAGCAAAGCAGCCACCCAAACGGCCGGGAGCTGACTTCAAATTCCAGGAAGGCTCCTGAAAGGCCAACTGGGCTTATTGTGACCAAATGAGTTCTGGTCACAAAGGATTATCCGGTCTGCCATCTCCGAGGTGACGTTGCTTCTCAGGGTGTGGGTGCCGTGACAGAGAAGGCCCGAGTCAGGGTCTCTCCAGGTGACACTTCCTAAGAGAGGGGACCCCTGAGCAGGCAGCTCTGGGGATTTTGGTGGGGCCAGCGGAAGGAATCAGAGGAGGAGGCCTCCCCACCCAAATACCCCCCACCCCCACCCCCGTTGGCCTGTGTTATGTAGGGCTTTTGGGGTAACCGACTCCGAAGGCCACCGGGAGACGGCACCTGGCAGAGCGGAGGTATTATGGAAGGGCTTCAAAACCGGCCCCCTGGGTGGAGATGATTGCTGCCTGGCTCTTGATCTTAGTCCTTACGCATCTCTCTTTATTTTTAATTGCTTTTATATTGGTTTCACGGTTTGTCAGCCACCCAGGGCTGCCTTATCCGGGAGGTGGGCAGCAGCATAGAAACTTAGTAAATCCATTTACATAAGGAGCGCGGTGGCTCACGTGGTTGGGACACTGGGCAAGAGATTTCCAAGCCCACTTCGAGACCCACGTCCCACGGTAGGGTGGCGTGAGTTCCCATCCTTGGCTCCAGTTCCTTGACAGGGACCTCAATGGAACCTCCACGGAAGTTCCCCAGGCAACGGTGATACCACCAGCAAATCCTTTCAACCGGGAAGTGCCTTACAAGGCCCCTTTGACCCAGAGGGTCAGGGGACTCCATTTACTTGGCCATCTTGTGGAATACCCAAAATTTTGCTGTGCCCTGCAGGGCCTTCCGGACCAATGGCACCACCTGAAGGCTTGTCAAGGGCAGCCTCACATGCAGAATGATGTTACAGTAATTCAACCACGATCGCGACACGAGGAACCATGAATACGGCCCACAGGATTGATTGATTTTATCGATTTATTGAATTTATTGGCTGTCCTCCTCGTAAGGAAGCGACTTTTAACTTTCACGGGACGAACTGAGGGACCGATCACAACAGGCACACATGTTGGGAACACTGCCTAAAATGCTCACCGTCTTCGTCTTCCACAAACTTTTTGGGGGGTCTCGAGACCACTTCCCCGTCTTCGTCATACTCCTCCTCTGATTCTTCCGCTTCGCTTTCCACAAAGTCGGACATGGCTGTGGTTCACGGTCGCGCTGCCTGGAAAGGGGGTGGGGGGAGAAAGAGGCTGGAGTTAGAATCCCCGTGGTCGTTTTACTCATTTACAAAGCAACTTAGAACTAAGGAGAAATTTCCTGATAGGATAATTAATCAGTGGAACAACTTGCCTCCAGAAGAGTAAACGCTACAACACTGGAAGTTTTTAAGAAGAGATTGGACAACTATTTGTCTGAAGTGGTGTAGGGTGCCTTGCCTAGGAAGGGGGTTGGACTAGAAGACCTCCAAGGTCCTTTCCAACTCTGTTATTCTATATTCTAAATAAGATACTGAGATAGTGGCTAATATAATATTGTCAGACCCCTCACATCCCAGATATAAACTGTTTCAACTCCTACCTTCAAAACAACACTACAGAGCACTTGCACACCAGAACAACTAGACAGAAGGGGAATTTTCCCCCCAACACCACCCCTCTGCTTAAACAAATAATTCCCTCAACACTGTCCACCTATTTACAAGGTCTGCATTACTATTACTCTTCTCGTCACTCCTTATCATCCATCCTCTCCCACTTGTGACTGTATGACTGTAAACTTGTCGCTTGTATCCTAACAATTTATATTGTTTCCTAGTGTGATCTGATTGCTTGTTGTACCCTATGACTATCGTACCTTATGATTCCCAGCTCTGATGAATGTATCTTTTCTTTTACGTGCACTGAGAGCATTTGCACCAAGACAAAATTCCTTGTGGGTCCAATCACACTTGGCCAATAATTAATTCTTTCTCTTTCTTTTTCTTTCTTTCTTTCTTTTTCTCTTTCTTTCTTTTTCTTTCCTTCTTTCTCTTTCTTTTTTTCTTCTTTTTCTTCCTTCCTTCCTTCCTATCTGATTTGATTGCTTATTGTACCCTACGACTAAGTGTTGTAGCTTATGATCCTTGATGAATGTACCTTTTCTTTTATGTATACTGAGATCATTTGCACCAAGACAAATCCCTTGTGTCTCCAACCACACTTGGCCAATAAAGGATTCTATCTATCAGCACTGTGCAAGTATACAACAGGAAGGGGGCCAGTGTGTTCCAGCAGTTCCAAGTCCACTTTTTCCAGAGAACAACAAATATTTTATTAGGGTCCAAGACCAGATATGACCAAATACAACCTGAGAAATCAGCAAAGCCTGATTAGTTAACCATTACCCTCAAGCTTTACGGCTTGGGTCTAGAATTTAGCAGAGGTGGAATGGATACCCAGATGGTCATCTTTTAGGAAAAATTCTAGATTCGACCCGTCAGACAAGCCAGTCTTTTAATGAAGGCTGTTGGATTGCAGTTGGTTCTCGACTTGCCACTATTCGTTTAGTGACATTCAAAGACATGACGGTAGTGCGGGGGGGAGAGACGGACAAGACTTATGACGTGATCAAAATTCAGAGGCTCGGCAACTGGCATGTACTTATGACAGTTGCAGCCTCCCAGGGTCTTGTGATCCCCTTTTGTGACCTTTTGACAAGGAAAGTCGACGAGGAAGTCACATTCACTTAGTGACTGAGGCAAAGTCGTAGAATGGGGCAAAACTCACATAACACTGTCTTGCTTTGGGGACTTGTGGTCATAAGTGAAGGACTAGCAGCCATGATAAACCTACGCAAGGGTCAGGATTCCGGCAGTTACTCCAATTAAATCATGAGTCTCAAGCCAAACTTTTCTTTTTGTGTCATACAGGTCACCTTTGAGAAGTGAGGGGAGCCGAATGTCATAGAAATGTTTTATGAATTGGCAACGAGCACCGGTGATAGCCTCTCACCAGGGAGCTGTGAAGACAGGGCGAGACAAACAAGAGAAGGTCGAACCACATTGGGATCGTTCCAGAAACATGGCAGCAGAGGCAGGGAACATCTCTACAGGCAGTCCTTGACTTACAACTGTTCACTTAGTGACCAAAGTTCCAACAGCACTGAAGATACTTACAAGCATTTTTCACACTTACACCTGTTGTAGCATCCACACAGTCACGTGATTTACATTCGAATGCTTGACAAATGATTCAGGTTTATGACGGTCACAGAGTCCCGGGGTCAGGTGATCCCCTTTTGTGACCTTCTGACCAGCAAAGTCAAAGGAGGAAACCAGATCCACTTAACAACTGGGTTACTAATTCAACAACTGTGCTAATTCACTGAACAAATGTCGCAAAATGGGGCAAAACCCACGTCACAAATGGCTCACTTAGCGACAGAAATTTTGGCCTCAATTGTGGTTGTAAGTGTTCAACGGTGGGGTTCATTGGTGCCCCTCTGAGCTTGGTGGTTTTCTTGCGAGACGTCTCATTACCAATCTAGGCAACGCCATCAATGCAAGTCAGGAGTGGGGTTAAAAAGAGAGCAAGCCCCACTTCCTAATAGTACTGATGTTACCTAGTTTGATAAGGAGACGTCTGCAACAAAACCACCAAGCTCAGAGAGCACCAAGGACCCCTCTGCTCTCTCAAGCCTCAGCCTTCCACCACCACCACCACCACCACCACCATCCTCACTTCCATCACCCGAGTGACGGGCAAAACGGTTCCCTCCTTGCCAGCTTCAACTCCACCTGCAACCAAGTCCTTGCAAGCATTTCTTGGATCTTTGTTGTTACCTTCTCCAAGCACCCATTTATTTGGTGCCTTTGAGCCACTGTTGGCTGCTGGCCTGCAATACAGGTAGTCCTCGAGCTACGACCACAATTGAACCCAAAATTTATGTTGCTAAGTGAGTTTGTCCCATTTTTATGCCATACTTTTTTAAAAAAAAATTAAAGTTATTTTTTGTATTTTATTTATAATACAAACATCCATTAAACAGTGTGTGGTCTGGGTACAAATGCTTTGTGCAAAAACAATTAAAATTTCCAATTGTAATTACATTGGTATTCTCTATTCTTGGATTATTACAGATATACATGTCTAATTTTTATAGCAAACCCTCATCTTTTGTTCTATAAGCATATTTTCTATTCGCTAGTCTCTAACTTCCATATTTTTTCTCTAACCATTGATAAAATGATCCCCATATTGTATAATATTCGGTTTGTTCCTTCTCTTTAATTCCAAGTGTTAACCTGTTCATTTCTGCACATTCTAATATTTTCCTTATCACATTTTCATTAGTAGGAATCTTTTTACTTTTCCAATTTTGTGCAAATACAATTCTAGCTGCGGTTAAGACATGAATAATCAAATATACATTCTCTTCACTATAAACTTCAGGTAAGATCCCCAACAAGAATATTTCAGGTTTTAAATCAATATCCTGTTGCATCTTTTCCAGCCATGTGTTGGAAAGGGGATAGTGTGATCCCGGGAACACAGCGACCGTTGTAAATGTGAATCAGTTGCCTAGCATCCAAATGTAAATCATGTGACCATGGGGATGGTGCAATGGTCAAAAATATGAAAAATGGTCATAAATTACTTTTGTCAGTGTGGTTGTGACTTTAAACGGTCACTAAGTGTTGTAAGTCAAGGACTCCCTGTAGTCCCTGAAGTTTTCTTGGAAGTGGGTTGTCATCGCCTCCTTCCTGAGGCTGAGAGAGTGTGACTGGCCCAGAGTCACCCAGCCGGCTTTCATGCCTAAGGCGAGATTAGAACTCAGCGCATCCCAGTTTGTAGCCTGACCCAGCCTTAACTACTATACCAGTCTCACTCTTTACTACATGATTACATCAAACTGGCAGCTGTTATTAGGCGAGTAACACTCTGCAGGAATTCCTAAACAAGAAATTACAGAGGTCTGCATTCTTTTTATTATTCAAGCAAACACGGGCTCCTCCCTGCTCTGCCAGCCTTAAATATGCATTTCCTAAGTGATCTCCTCAGAAGCCATTTTGCTCTCCTGGGGCAACTCTGAATACCGAAGCCTTTCCGCACTTGCCACCATACTGGCCAGGGGATTGTGGGAGTAGGAAGTCATTACATCTGGAAGGTGCCAAACCAGAGAAAGCTTGAAATTCAGGAAAATGGCACCCATCCAGATCGGGGTCTCCCACCTTGGGCAACGTTAAGACTTGTGGACCTCAACTCCCAGAATTCCTCAGCAAGCTGGCTCGGGAATTCTGGGAGTTGAAGTCCACAAGTCTTAAAGTGGCCAAGGTGGGAGACCCCTGTTCCAGAGGACTCTCAGCATCTCTAACAATCAGTAAATCACAACAAATAATAGCAACAAGCAGCAAATAACACTATCTGGCACTACAGATGGAGAATGAAGACCAAAATATTGATTCACTTAAGATTATAATCCACAAGGAGGAAAATCTGGGGCTGCAAGTTGGAGCAGAGTCTTCCTGACTTACCAATCTGCCTTCCTGTTATGGTATCTTTATAGACCCCCAGTATCCAAAAAGGGACATTAGGGCGTATTTCTCTTACTATTCTTCAGGGAAGTTGGACTACAATCCCCAGACTCCCAAGTGTGCCAGGTCAGTATTCATAGAATATAAGAGACTTCACCCACCGTGTTTAAGTGAAGTAACTCGTAAACAAGGTACTTATTCTCATTATGTATTGTAGAAAAGAGTCGAGAGAAGAGCTGTGGTCACAAAGGACTCCAAAACAGAGGAGCAAGACGAAGTAGGGGTTGGCAACTAAGATTTGTGGACTTTAACTCCCAGAATACCGCAGCCACCCTGGGGAATTATGGGAGATAATCCCCATAGGTCTGAAAGTGGCCAAGATTAGACCTCCCTGCTCAAGAACAGGTCTAAGTCAAAGCAGCTCCATTGCACCTTCATATATCCCACCTGAGCACAAAGCAGCAAGGATTCACGCTGGCTTATGCAGACCCGCCAATCAAAACCTTAGCAGGATATACTGGAAGGATGAAAATCTCCGGAATCCAGAAAGGAAGGGTCAGGGTGATGAAAGGGAGGGAAGGTTCGCCCTCCCAAGTTTCCCTCACCCTTCATTTGGTTTCTTGCAATTCTTGCGTTATTCTGCAGTGCTGCAGAACTCGAGGGTGCAGGTAGTCCTCGACTTACAACCATATCGTTGCTGTTAGTTGTGAAGTCGTGTCCGACCCATCGTGACCCCCACGGACCCCGTTCCTCCAGGCCTCCCTGTCCTCTACTGTCCCCCGGAGTCCCTTTAAGCTCAGGCCGACTGCTTCAGGGACGCCATCCAGCCGCCACCTTCTCTACCGTCACCCCCTTCTCCTTCTCTTGCGCTCCGTCGTTCCCAGCAGCACTCGGCTCTTCTCCGCTGGGTCCTTCCTTCTCCTGAGGTGGCCAAAGTCTTTGAGCTTCCTCTTCAGGATCTGGCCTTCTAAGGGGCAGTCAGGGTGGATCTCCTCTAGGAGGGACCGGTTGGATGGCCTCGCAGGAGCCTTCTCCTCCAGCCCCCGAGTTCAAAGGCCTCCATTCTTTGGTGCTCAGCCTTCCTTGGGGTCCCACTTTCACGGCCACGCATTGCAAGTGGGAAAACCAGAGACTTGGCTCCCGGAGGTGGTCAAAGAAGAGAAAGGGCAGCCCTCTCTCCAGAATCACAAGGGTTGGACTAGAAGACCTCCAAGGTCCCTTCCGTCATTCTGTTTCTGTGAAGAAAGCTCCTCGAACGGGCAAAATCCACTTCGCAGGCGTCTCACTTAACAACAGAAAAGGTTTTTTGGGAGGGGGGGTGTCCCTGGTGGTCATAAGTCGAGGACTCCCTATGTTTTCATCCATTGTTTTTTTTTTCCAATTCCCGGGCTTTCCCCTCCCACCTCAGGCAATAACACGGCAGCTTGGGCGGGGAGGGGGCCTCCGCCTGGAGTCCTTCCCCCACGGCCCCACCAGGCCCGGCCCACCGGAGAAGAGCCTCCCCGTCTTTTCCGGGGCCCGGGAACGAACGAGGGAGGGGAAAGAAACGCCCCCTGCCCCATATCCCAAGAGGGGAGGGGTCGCCCTCTCCCTCCGACCGCCGCCAGGCCCAGCCGAAAGCTCCCCTCACGCGTGGGGGGGGGAGGGGGAGGCGGCACCGCTGCAATCCGGGCCTCGCCCTCCCCGCCCCCGACTCCTCCCCGGCTGGGCCGCCTCGACAGGGGGACCAGAGGCCTCGGGGGCCGCTCCGGGACCCTCCAGCCGCAGGCGCCACCCCCCCGCCCCGCGTCCACCCGGCTCACCTCAGGCGGGGAAAATGGAGGCCTCGGAGCTCCCTCAGCGGCGACGACGACGACGCTGGGGAGGGGGGGCGGGGAGGGGCGACGACAGGAAAGGCCGGGAAGGACTTCCGGGGCGGGGCGATAACGCCCTCGGTGATGAGAGAGACGCTCTGCTCTACCCTCTCTGTGGTTGGGAGCGTGGGGAGGAAGAAAAAAAAAAAGTTCGGCCGGAAGTTCCTGGGCCGCTCTGCGCGGCGCCGGCTCTATGGCTTCCTGTCAGGATCGACCGGCGGCGGAGGATGAGGCTGGCGGCGGTGGCGGCGCTGCTGCTGCTGGTTCTCCGGCCGGGTGAGGCGGGCGAGACCGGCGCGGTGACCTGCGGCTCGGTGGTGAAGCTGCTCAACCCGCGTCACGGCGTCCGCCTCCATTCGCACGACGTCCGATACGGATCCGGTACGATCCAGGGTCATGGTTTGGCCCTTGAGTGGGGGAGCGGGACGTGAGAGGATTCTGCACATGCTCAGGGGCGCTCTCCACCCTGCCGGAAGCGCCTCGTAGGACCAATGGGGGACCGCCCTTGTCTCCAGGACCCCTCATTTTGGGGGGGGGGGGGCTTCTCGCCTCCCCGCCTCCTTCATGGAATCGGTTTTTGGCTATAAGTGTCTACAAGTCACCTAGTCCTCACCTTACGACCACAATTAGGACCTGAAGTTCCGTTGCTAAGCGAGGCTTGCCATGGTCATTAAGCGAACCCCGGGGGTCGTTAAGCAGATCTGGCTTTCCCTGTTGGTCGCAGAGAGTGATGGGGATGCTGGGACCGGCTTACAACGGTGCCTTCTGTGATGGTCGTAAGTGCGAGGATCAGTCCTAAGTCACTTGGAGGGCAGCCCGCGGTCTGCACATGCTCAGAGGCACTGCCGTCCCTACCTTCAGCCGCTCCTATGACCCCCGTGAAGCGGCCTGGCCTCCCCTCTCTCTCCCCGGGGTCCAGACCCAGAGCCCTTCTTTTTGGGTGGGGATCTCTCGCCCTCCCCGGCTGCTTTACGGCCCCACCACCATCACTTGCTGCCCTCAGGGGCAAGAGGGAGGCACAGGCCGTCCTCGACTTACAAACCGCTCGTTTAGTGACTGTTCGAACCTACAACGGCACTGGAAAAAAAAGTGACCGTTAGGACCGTTTTTCACACTTACGACCGTTGCAGCATCCCTGGGATCACATCAGCGTGCAAAGGCTTGGAAACCGACTCACGTTTACGACGGTTGCTGCGTCCTGGGGTCACGTGATCAATCCCCTCTTGCGACCTCCGGACAGGCAAATCAGTGGGGATTCACTTAACAGCCGTGTGGCTAAGTTAACAGTGGCAGTGATTCACTTAACGGATGTGGCACAAAAGGTTACAAAGTGGGGCAAAACTCATTTAACACATGTCTCGCTTAGCAACCCAAAATTTGGGCTCAGTTATGGTCGTAAGTCAAGGACTGCGTGTAGTCGTCGTTATCATCATCATCATCATCATAACCACAACGAGGGCTTGAATTTCCATTGCTTCCCCTGATTGTAAAGCCCTTTTTTTTGCCTCCGTTGTTAAACGAGTGACTGCGGTTGTTAAATTAGTGATGGGGTCGTTTAAGGGAATCGGCCTTCCCCACTGGCTTCGCTTGTCAGAAGGTCACAAAGCGGGAAAACGTGTGACCCCCCCACCCAGGATACGGCGACTGTTGCTTTTTTGTATATATATATATAAAAATGTTTATTACTTTATCAGACTGTAAAATACAAAGAAGATAAAAATAATGGGAAAAGTACGGGAGGGAACCGGAGAAAGTGTGAGGTAGGAGGGGAAAATGAAAATAAAGACGTGGACCTCTGAGTTTTTTGTAGCACAGTCGAAGATTGCCTCCTCAACCTTTTTTACTTTTTCACAATAATATATGTGCGTGTGTGTATAAAATATAATATATAAAATACGTATAATTCCAGCCATTTCTGCAACAGCAACTCTTATCTAATCTGCAAAACCAAAACCAAAGTGTCACTTTTTCCATCAGCAGCACGAAATCCAGAAATGGTTTCCAAATGGAAAGAAAACATTAGATATATTCTTTTCTTTGAATAAAGCAACCAGTTCAAACCTCACTCCCTTTGCAAGGGAATCCCATCACACAGCCCTTAAGTGATTCTGACTTTCTTCCATGGGGGGGTCAGTGGGGGGGGAGTTGCAGGTGGCAACCAGGTGACCTTGGGGAGGCTGCACTCAAGCACAAATGCCACTGCCAATTGCTAAGCATCCAAATTTTGATCACGTAACCGAAGGGGACGCTGTGATGGTCATAAGGGTGAGGACTGATTATGTGTCTCTTTTGTTCAATGCCATTGTAACTTTTTATTTTTTAAAAGAATTTTTTTTATTTTATATGCAAAAAAATAAATTCCATTTCAATCGTGCGTTGATTGGGTACATATTTCAATTACTTAACCATTATTAATAATATTCTTGTCAAACTTAGCAATATAACAATAATCACATTCCCATATATATAATAAGTGAGATCCGCTATATCTATTACATTAGCTTCTTTTATTGCTCTATGAATACATCTAATCCCTTTTAGTTTGTTCTGTTTTCTATCCACTGATAAAACAAATCCCATACTGTATAATATGCAGATTCTTCTAAATGCCATCGTGATTTTGAAGGGTTGCTAAATGAACGTAACCAGTATATGAAATGAGTGGCTATATAAATATGAAATAAGTGGATTGAGGGACAGTGAACTTCCCTGAGGTCAGCCGAAGTCACCGGATGCTGTGTGAAATATCTGGAGGTGGACTGGCCTGACCTGCATCATCTGGAGGTCCTTCTCAGGGCAAAGAGGTTTGGGCGGGGGGCGGTCATTCTCGAAAGGGGCCCCTGTTTCTCTGATAAAGTTGTGGGCCAGAAAGTTTGAACAGTCAAATAAAGACAGTCTATTAAAAAAAACCACCTGGAGTCTGTTTTAAACATATTAATCGCTGTAATTGAAGCATCTTGCAGGGTGAAGAGGCAGGTTGGAGGTCGAATGAGGTGGTCAGGTGAAAGTCACCTGTGCATGTTCTTCTCTGTCTGACCAGGCAGCGGGCAACAGTCGGTGACCGGAGTCACCAGTGTGGACGACAGCAACAGCTACTGGCGAGTGCGGGGCAAGTCGTCCAGCGTCTGCGAAAGAGGCACCCCGGTACAATGCGGCCAGACCATCCGCTTGACCCACATCAACACAGGCCGCAACCTGCACAGCCACCATTTCACCTCTCCCCTTTCAGGCAACCAGGTGAGGCGGCCAGGTGACCACAAATGGCTAGCAAGCAACGGCCTTCAGCCCTTCTGGAGCCGGCAGTTCGCTTTTAAAGGTTGAGTCGCTTTGTGGAGTGAGATGGGCCTTGTGTCAACTGAGTAAATGAATGAATGAATAAACTCGGGCTCCTTCTCCCTCTTAACGTATCTTCTGATGAAACTCTAATTATATCGAGCATGGTAATATTAACCATTATGTACAATAGTCCTACTGTTTACATCTCTTTCTTAATATATGTTCTTTATTTCACTAATCTCCATTTATTTCTCACTTCTATTTTTATTCTCCAACCGTGCATAAAATAACTCCCGTGTACTATAATATTCAGTTTGTTCTTTCTCCTTTATACAAGCATTAATCTATTCATTTCTGCACATTCGAATATTTTCCTAACCACATTCTCGTCTATAGGGATCTCATCACTTTTCGTACTACGCATATATTTTCATGGTCCAAGTCTATTATTTTCTTATGGCGTTTAACATAAAAATCCTCTTATTTGGTGCGTATATTGCTACTAAAAGTACCTATTAGTTATTCTCCATCCTCAGAATCCTCCCTTTCTCATCTGCAAGGATTTGCTTAACATTTATTGTCTCTTTTACATAAAGGGCTATTTCCCTCTTCTTTGGTTGTGGTAAGGAAGTGTATAACTTCCCAATTTTAGGATATTCCGGTACTTTATTGTGTTGTTTTTTAATGTGAACTTCTTGTAAGCAGATTATGTCTAATTTCTACTTTTCTAATTTACTAAAAACCTTTTTCCTTTTTATTGCCGAATTCATTCCGTTTATGTTAATTGACATTAATTTTACTTCTTCCATGATTTCACTTGTAGATTGGTTTTGTTGTTCTAGTCGCTCTTATCTCTCGATTCTCTGAGTTTCGCTCCTTCTCTCCTTGCTATTTCCTCCGAACCTCTTTCGTCTTCTCTTCGTTGTACACTTCTCTCTCCTGTAGCTCCCTCTTGTCGCCTGTCCTCCCTTGTCTCTTTTTCCTCTCCTGTTCTCGGTTCCTCCTGTGATCCGAAATAATGTTCGTAAAATTGTTCCGCTTTTTCAATAGAATTTGATCTGTGTCTTTGCTCCATCCAAGTCATCCAGTATTCCCTCTGGTATTAGCCACCCGAAGTTCACTCCATTTTTAATAAGTTGCTTTGTCAGGAATTGATATTCCCTCCTTACCTCTCTGACTCTTCTTGGGATCTGTTTTAGAACTACTATCTCTTCTCCTTTATATTTTAAAGGGTTATTATCTCTCGCTGTGTTTCCATTGCTTTTTTTTAGTAAATCTTACACGTACTTCTCTAGGAAGGCTGGTTCTTGCCACGTATCTGGTATGAATTCTAAACGTTTCACCGATTTCGGCCAGCGCTTTTTCTTTGGTGACCTCTAACGCCTCCGCCGATAGTTCTGCGAGTATCTCCGGCAGGTCCTCTCCCTCAAAATGCCATGCTCTCTGTTCCAGGAGGTCAGCGCCTTTGGGGAGGACGGTGAGGGGGACTTCCTGGATGACTGGACCGTCCTGTGCAGCGGCAAGTACTGGGAGAGGCAGAGCGAGGTGCGGTTCAAGCACACGTCCACCGAGGTGCTCCTTTCGGTCACCGGGGAGCAGTACGGCCGGCCCATCCACGGACAGAGGGAAGTTCACGGCCTGGCTAAGTCCGGCCAGGACAGCTTCTGGAAGGCCATGGAAGGGATCTTCGTCAAGCCCACGGAGTGGCTCAAGGCCGGCCTCTACCACACGGAGCTATGACCGGCAAGGGGCATCCTCGTACGCCTACCACTCAAGGCCATCCCGTCGGTACAGTCTCCCAGGCGGTGGCTGTGCTGACCGAGACGGGGCTGCGGCGGGCTCTTCTTTCCCACCCCCTGCAAAGGACAGTGGCCTTTCTGTGCTCGCTCTCGGCACGTGGCCCATCGCTGCCTGTTTCAAGACAGGCTCTGTGTGTGCGCGTGCGTGTGTGCGTGCGTGCCTGGGAATGGGCCCTCAATAAACATTGGATATCCAAACAGCTGCTTCAGGTAGTCGGGTCTTCCTTCTGCGGATTCTCCCACTACTTCGCAGTTCCAACAGCGCTGTAAAAAAATGACTTCTTACAACCATTTGTCACCCTTGTGACCATTGTAGCATCTCTTATTATAGATCAAAATTCAGGCGTTTGGCAACTGACTCCTATTTATGACGGTTGTCCCAGGGGGTCATGTTGTTGGAAGAAATAGCCTTCTGGGTTCAGTTCCAAGCGGGGAAGAAAGACGCTAGAAACACGGAGCCTGCTTGGAAAGGTGGTTTAATGGTGGACAGGATCACCTGCCTTGGGTGAAGAAAGAAGGAAGGGAAGAGAGGCTGAGAGTGCCCGGGTTTTATACCCTCCGTTGGGATTTGAAGTTGAGCTTGCATTCTGACTGGTTGTCAGACTCCCACGCGGCCAGGTAGGGGCAACCCTGTAGGCCAGGGGTCTCCAACCTTGGCAACTTGAAGCGTGGAAGAGCTTTGCTGGCTGGGGAATTCTGGGAGTTGAAGTCCGCCAGGCTTAAAAGTTACCGAAGTTGGAGACCCCTGCTGTGGGCTGGCCTGGTTGAACCTTGCTGGGTGATGATGTAAAATGAAAGGGCTTTAGGCAATTCCTATTATGGATGTCCCTGGAGGAGATCTTTGTTATGTAGAATAGACCGGCCTAGGCCGGAGTAGTGGCAAAAGGTGGTGGCGGGGGCTGAGTTTCTGCCTCTCTTGAGTTTCTCCTTTTCTTTTTAGGGGAAATACCCTGCCTTTTCAGTATATTTTCCTCGGAGATGGGTGGGTTGTAACTTCCAACCATGTCATCCCTTTTTGCGTCCTCCTGACAAGCAGGGAAAACGGGGAAGCCAGACCCACTGAACAGCCGTTTTAAGTCCCCAGGAAGGATATAGGTGGGCCAGAAGGCCAAACCCCAGTCTGAACATCTGGCTGATCGGGCGACCGGCCACCTTAAGGATCGTCCCTTGGGGAGGAGGCTGCAGGGGAGGTTGAAGAGGAGACGGGCAGCAAATAACTGTCAAAATAAATAAATTTCATAATAAATAAATAAATGTCCTAATAAATAAATTTGATAATAGATCAACAAATAAAGGACAACTCCTGATTTTTGGCCCCCGAGTCACAGGCTCTTCCTTCTCAACCTGGGGCTCTTGAAGGTGTGTGAACTTCAACTCCCAGAAACCCTCAGACAGTCACGTGACACACACCCCGGGGGGGGGATTCCATTGCCAAACACCGTCCTACCGGTAGCAGGTGCAGCTCCCTTTGCGCGCAGTCCAAGCAAGAGAACTCGCTTTCCCGGCCTGCTCTAGGCGACTTTTGCCGCGCTTGCGCAGTACGGATCCCCATTGCACCCCTTCCTGGAAGGCGAGGCGCGTCAACGCAGCGCCCGCCGGAAGCTTTGCAGGGGGGAAAAAATAAATAAACACCACCCCCCCCCCCCCACACACTAAATTTCCCCAAAATATGGGATAACCCCCCCCAGCCCCTCCCCGTGGTGCCAGGCTGCAGGGGCGGGGCCTCCTTGGGGAGGGGGCGCGGCTTCCTGGCCTCGCCTCCTCCGGGCGCGCTCCCGCTGGCCCCGCCCCAGGCGCCGCCGGTGACGGGCGGTTGGAGTGCGCCCCCTTGCGTCCCTCCCGCCCCCCCATGGCGGTCCCTGTGCTGGGCGCCCTCCTGCTGGTGCTGCTGGTGCTGCTGGGCGGCCTCTGCCTGGGCAGGTAGGCTGGGGGGGGGGTCCTTCCCCCCCGCCCCCCCCCCCCCCCCCCCCCCCTTCTTTTCCCCCCCCCCCAGCCACTGCCCGTTCTCCGGGTCTTCCTCCTCCCTGGGGGCGGGGTGGGCAGAGTCTTTCCTCCCCCGCCCCCCCCTCTTCCTGCTACCTGTCTCCACCTGTGGGTCCACTCCCTCCCCCACCTGTCTCTGTCTTCCCCCCCCCCCAACTGCCCCTATCGGAGGAGCTGGAGGGAGGAGGGTGCCTCTGAGGGCGTGCAGAGTGTCTTCTTGCAGCCTGGCTTTTGAGGAGGGTTGGGTGGAGGGCAGGGCAGGCGGCAGGTGGTGGCACCTGAGGCTTGGCTGGCTCCATCCCTGCCTGGAAAGCAGGGGGGGGCTCCTTTGGGAGCAGAAGGGGTGGGGGAACAGGTGCCCCTTCAAGAGGGGAGATGTAGCACCCGGGTGGTGCCACTTGTGCCCACTGCCGGGCTTAGCCAGGGGTCTCTCCACCCTTGGCCCACTTGGAAGGCTTGTGGACTTCAACTCCCAGAATGCTCCAGCACAGCAGAGCTAAGACCAGGAAGCATAGCTGGCTGGGGGATTCTGGGAGTTGAAGTCCACAAGCCTTCCAAGTGGGCCAAGGGTGGAGAAACCCCTGCGCTTTGGGTTCTGCTGTGGGCTGCTCTGCTCTTGTTTACAGGTAGTCCTCGACTTATGACCACCATCGAGCCCAACATTCCCATTACTAAGCGAGATAGATATATATTTTTTAAGTGAGTGTGGCCCGTTTTATGACCTTGCCAAGGTTGTTAAGTGGGTCCGGCTTCTCCATTGCTTGTCGGAAGGCCGCAAAAGGGACCATAGCCATAGAGTCAGAAGGAACCGGCTATTCTGGGAAAGAAAGGGGGGTCAACTATTCTCCAAAGAAGGGGGTCTCCAACCTTGGCCACTTTTAAGGCTTGGGGACTTCAAAGGTGGCCGAGGAACTCTGGGAGTTGAAGTCCCCAAGTCTTAAAAGTGGCCAAGGTTGGAGACCCCCTGCTCCAAAGCACCTGAAAGCAGGGTAAGAAATAACAGGTGGAAGCTTAACAAAGAAGGATCCAGCCTAGAATTAAGGGGGGGAAAATCCTTACAGCGAAGACCATCCAAGACTTCCCTCTGAGGTTGTGGGGGCTTCATCACTGGAAGGTTTCAAGAACAGGAATGGACAGCCATAATGGGTGTCCAGAACGGCATAAGTCGGTGGTGGCTAACCTCTTCAGCACCGAGTGCCCAAAGCGCTTGCACACACACACATACCCAAAATGCAATGCAGGTGCATTCCTCACGGATGTGCCCACGACCCCTCTGTATGCACCCAGCCCCCCACGCAGGCATGTACATCCCCACGCATGCGTGTGCATGCTCTACCCCGAATATGTGGCAGAGACCAGAGGACCAGCCGGCTGGTGGGAGGGGGCGTGCCTGCATGCATGGCGAGGCTGCGCTCAAGGGCCCACAGAGAGGGCTCCACGGGCCCCAGGTTCGCCATCCCAGGTATAGGGTCCCCTGCTGGAGCAGGGGGTTGGACTAGAGGACCTCCAAGGTTCCCTTCCCGTACTTTTATTCTGCCAGGGGTAGAGGGAAGGCGACGGGCAGCATGTCCACCTGGCCTTTCAGGTAAAGGCCTCCTTGCTCTGTCCTCCCCGAAGGTGGCTCCTGTACATACTGATCACCAACTGGTGCCGGCGGCGACTCCAAGCCGAGTTGAAGATCCAGTCCTTCTGGGTTTTGGGGATCCAGAACCTCAGCTTGAAGTTTAAAGAGGAGCAACAGACGGTGGTGAGTTGAGAGCTGCCTCTTGGGTTCTCCTGAGGAAGGAGCAGCCTGTCCACCTCTGGGTAGCCCCCTGCAAGGATGCCATGAATGTATGGTTTGTTGCCCGGACGTACCAGCCCACCTGGCGGTTGAAGCGACTGCGTTGTCACGGCAGGGACTGTTTGGGGGAGCTGGCAGGGAGGGCCGACGGCTCACGCTGCTCCTGCTGCACCTGCGGCCCAGGTAGGGCCTCCTTTTGAGTAGGGTAGAGAGAGACCCAGGGGCTGTGGGCCTCCCAGGTCAAAAAAGATGCTGAGGCTCTAGAAAAAGTGCCGAGAAGAGCGAGCAGGATGATGAGGGGGCTGGAGGCGGAAACCTACGATCTCTCCCAATATCTGAGGGGCTGCCCCAAAGAAGAGGGAGTTAATTTATTTTCCAACCTCCCCCCCGGAAGGCAGGACAAGAAAGAAGGGATGGAAAGTCACCCAGGAGAGAGGCAACCTGGAATTAAGGAGAAACTTCTGAGCGGTGGGAACCATTCACCAGCGGAACCGGTGGCCACCAGAAGTCGGGGGGGGGGGGGGGCTCCGTCCCTGGGAGTTTTGGAGAGGAGACGGGACATTGTCTGGAACGGTGCAGGGTTGTCCAACCTTTGCAACTTTTAAGACTTCTGTCTGTGGAGATTCTCAGCCTTCCAGGTGGATGAGAAGCGAAAATGTCTTCCCTCTTGGAAAAAAGACCTCTAGGTTTAAAACTGGTGGACTTCCAACTCCCAGAATTCCCCAGCCGTCATAGCCTTTTAAACGTCTGAAAAAGCTCCCGGGTCGCACAGCCTCGGCCTAGAGTCTCCTGCCCCAGCAGGGGGTTGGACTAGATGACCTCCGAGGTCCCTCCCAACTCTGTTTAATGCTGCCGTTTCAGGAGATCGACAGCATCTGGATCTCCAGCCGGCTCCTGAACCACGATGTGCCGTAAGTCTCCGGGGCGTTTTGGGGGGGTCCTGCGGGCGGCCTTCATGAACAGGGCGGCTGCCCCCCCTCCTCCCCCAGCCTCTGTGCCTTTTGGGGGGGTGGGGGGATAGCTGGGGCGCATCTTCAGACCAACGGCCAGAAACATCCTCTCCACGGAATAAAGGGGTGGAATTGGCAGGTGGGGAGTTTGACGCTTCCAGGTGTGCTAAAACCCCCCGGAGTTCCCAGCCAGCTTTGCCCCCTTCTGGGGACCTCGAATTGGGCCCGAGGCTCCCTGTCCCAGGAGCAGGAGAAAAGGGGGAGGGGGCTTCTGCAGCGCCCCCACCCCCCCGAATCCCTTCGGGGCCACAGCAGTGTCAGAATGGCACCTCCTGCCTCCTCCGGCCGCTCTGTGGGCGTCCTCTCTGCAACAATTTGCACTTTTGTAGAGCGACGTCCCGGTGCTGGATGGTTCAGGGTCAGTGGAGGCTTTCGAGAGTCGGTTGCACCGGGATTGGCGGAATTGGGAGCCGTGTTTGAGCGGCGGATTGGACTGGATTGAGACCACCTGTAAAACGGGAAGGAAGAAAAAAGGGAGAGGGGAAGGAAGGAAGGAAGGAAGGAAGGAAGGGTTAGAAGGGGGAAGGAGGAAGGA
>NW_020769464.1:160282-193293 GCF_900518735.1 Pseudonaja textilis
TTATTATTATTATTATTATTATTATTATTATTATTATTATTATTATTCTACACAAAAATGACAGTATACACAGCAGCCATGCTGTGTTTCGTATCACAAATCACGAGTCAAACCCTTCCCAAGCGTTTAGGACCGCGTGTTGTATCAGCGGATTATGCGAGCAGATCCCAGTAAGGTGGCCTCCTGCAGCTGACCGATGGTGATTTGGTCAGCGCCAATTGTCTTTAAGTGCTTGCCTAGGTCTTTAGGCACAGCAGCACCCAGTGTGCCCAGTATCACTGGAACCACCTGCACTGGTTGATGCCAGAGTTTTTGCAGTTTGATTCTCAAGTCCTGATATCTGGTGACTTTTTCAAGTTGTTTCTCGTCGATTCTCCTGTCACCAGGTATGGCAATGTCGACGACCCACACTTTTTTCTTCTCCACAATCGTGCTATCCGGGGTATTGTGTTCCAGAACATTGTCAGTCTGTATTAATAAAACAACAACATAATAGTAGTAGTAGTAGTAATAATAATAATAATAATAAGAATAAGAATAAGAATAATAATGATAAAATGTATAGGCCTCCCCATCTTACCTCAAGATAACTCTTGGTGTTTTGCAATCATAAAAAATAAAAACTATATAAATTAAAAATGCAAGCTAATAATGCAAAATCCAATGTCGACTCACCAAATATCGCTGCGGTCTTTTTAGAGCTGCCATAACAGAAAGGGAGCAGGGAGCAGTGCGGCAGCTTGGAAATCGAAAGTGCATTCCATCAATGTTTTTTTTTCAAAGATAGTAACTAGGGGACTGAAGTTTGTGCCGGGCAAAATTCGAACTGGAGAGCCTGACTGATGACTATGGACGTGTCCCATTGGAGGATATGAATTAGGACACACTCAGGGGTTGGGGGAGGGGGGAACCAGGGTCAAGGGTGACAGTGAATGATGTGCCTCGAGAGTCAGCTGCAATCAAGCAGTGCTGACATGTTAACTGCCAATAAATCCTTTGGGAGGTTTGGAAGAGACGGATGATTTAATTGGGGGGTCACTGCGGGAATCCTGACCTCCCAAACACGACGGCCCATTGAAAGACGGGCAGGGTGGGAGCAGGTTATGGGGTGGGGGGGAGTGGGGGTTTCTCTTTCCCGCTGACCCTTGTTGGGGGGGTCCCACGTCAGGCAGAGCCCCTCACGCACCCCTGTCCCCTCCGCAGGGCCACGGCACGGGTGCCCTGCCGGACGCTTTGTGGGCACGAAGCTGGAAGCGCCTCCTCTCCCACCTGGGTGGGACTCTGGAGCAGGCCCTGGGCCCCCGAAGCCCCCCAAAGGGAGAGCTGGCGCAGGGGGATGGGGAGACCCCCGAGAGGGCGGGGGAGGCGTGGCCAGCCGCCCCCCACGCCTCGCTCTTCCTGCCCGAGTTTCCCGTCCAGCCTCCACTGCAGAAGCAACTCAAGGTGGGTGCCCGGGTGCAGGAGGTGGGGGGGGGTCTCGTGGGGGTGGGGTGGGGAGGGGCTGCCCCCTCACCCCTTCGCCTCTCTCTCTTTCCCTCCAGGTTCTGGGCTTCCTGTCCAAGGGCGCCTTTGGCACCGTCCTGAAAGTGCTGGACAGCTCCCAAGCGAAGGTCTTTGCGCTGAAGGTGGGACCCCCTTCCGCCTCCCCCCCACCCCACCCCACCCCAGAACTCCCGGGCCCCTCTCACCGCCCCCCCTCTCCCCTGTGTCCCCCACAGGTGGTGCCCAAAGTGGAGGTGCTGCGCAGGGACAGCGTGAGGCAGTGCAAAGAGGAGGTCAGCATCCAGGTGAGGCTGGGGGTCTTTCGGGGTGGGGGGGTGACGGGGTGTTGGGGGCTGGGGCCTAAAGCAGCACTAGAACTCTCCACCTCCTGGTGGTTGACCCAAAGTCACCCAGCCGGCTTTCAGGCCTAAGGCTGGACTGGAAATCCGATAGCGCATAATTGAAATCGATCGCTCATCAACAAGGCTTTATTATTTGATAGCTTTTATTTTGATTTAGTGAACTTATTAAACCTCTGTTGCCTCTCTCTGAGTGTGAAAGGCGACTCTGTCAGGGGGTGACCAAGGCAGGGAGAAGAGAGCGGTGCCACGCGTACGAATTTACCAGACCCCGGGTGCTAAAACTCCCGTATTTCATATATATATGCATTTCAACGTTCCCTGCAGGTTGCAAGAATTAAATTCCAATGATAAAATTTTCTTTAAGCCCCCAGCCTCATTCTACACAGCCACCCCCTCCCCAAGGTAGTGAACCCCCCCCCCCACAAGTCTGGCTGGCTCCTGCCCCCCCCCCCCTTTCTCTTCCTTCCCCAGAGGCAGGTGCACCACCCGTTCCTCCACTGTTTAGGAGAGAGCTGGCAGGGGAAGCACCATCTCTTCATTAGTGAGTGAGCAGCTGCCTGGGGGTGGGGGGCAGGGGGGGCTTAGGTAGCTTAGAGACCCCCCCCCCCACGACCCCCCGCTGCTGCGGCTGCTCCCCCCTCCCCCTTCCACCGCCCCCCCACCCCCCACCCCGCTTGGCTGGGATCATAAAGATTATTTCCTGCTTTGTGCAGCCATAAATCTCCTTTTCCCCTCTCCCTGCATTCGGCCAATCCCTGCAACACCCCCCCCCCCGCCCGGTCTGCAGATTGTCCTTCAGCCTTTTGCAATGGGGGGTGGGGGGTGGGGCCATGAGCAGGATGAGCTGCCAGGCCTCTCGAGTGAGGGGTCTCTGTTCTCCCCCCCCCACCCCATGCCTTCCAGTGTGCAGCTACTGCAGCTCCGGCGACCTCTTCACGCTTTGGAAATCGTCGGGACCCTTGGCCGAAGGCGCCCTCCGACTCTTCGCCACGGAGCTGGTGCTGGTGTTGGGTGAGTGAGGGCCTGCCCCAGAGGCTGCAATGCAAGCCCCCTCCCCCTCTCTGAGCTGCCCCAGACCTCAACCCTATATCCTTATTTTTATGCTGTGGTTATCTACCTGGTTTTATAAACCTTTTAGTATAACGAAGGGTATTATAAACCGTTTATTGTATTAAGTGGGGCAGTGCCAATGGCAGTGCCCTCTGGAGGTGCAGCCCCACTTAATACAAGCATTCATCATCTTCATTTAATGACCCCATAATCCCTTGCAAGGGGTAGTCTGGGCAACTGAACGGAATTAGCAGAGTGTTGGAATGGCCGGATGCTCTTCTTGTCACCGATATGGAGTTTTGTTCGGCAGATATATTCTCAGCTGTCGCTAACTAGGACCGAACTCACAGCCTCCTGATTGGGAAGTGCTCTGCCTCTAGGCTACCGCTGCACCGCGCTTAATACAAACATAAATAATAATATAATAATAATAATATAATTCTTTATCGGCCAGGTGTGATTGGACACGCAAGGAATTTGTCTTCAGTGCATAAGCTCTCATTGTACATAAAAGCTATAAGTGATAAATTGGGATCGCGGTCATCATAAAAATACATTCATCATAGAAATCAATTGCCAGAAGCGGACGGCATATAGCTAGTCCTCACATGGCCCCCAAATTTCCTACTGAAATAGCTGAGACCGTTGCTAAGTGAGTTTTGCCCCATTTTGCAACCTCCTGTGCCGCAGCTGTTAAACAGATCATTGCATTTGTTAACGGAATCAGGCCGTCTTCACTTGGGATGGACTTTGGGCTGGCTGGGAAAGTCGCCCCTGGCAATCAGTTGATCCTCGGATGCCGGACTGGTCATAACTGCGGGCTCTTTGGCAAGCACCCCAAATTCGGATCCCATGACCATGGCGATGTGGTGACTTTTGAAGTTCCACCACAGCTCCCTGACATCTGGAAGAGGCTGGGATTACGGGGCGCTCTGAGCTGGGTGGTTTTCTTGCAGACGTTTCGTGACCCATCTAGGGATCATCATCATAGTAAAGAAAAGTCAATTGAGGGCAAATCCCCCTCCCTTGTAACACTGATGACATTACCTAGTTCAGTCGTGAAACGTCTTCAAGGAAACAATCCAAATCAGAAAGCACGAAGGACCCCGCAGTCCTCCTCCCCCTCCTCCTCTCATGCAAACCTTCCTCCCTTCCAGCACTGATGATGTTCCCTAGTTGGGTCATGAAACATCTGCAAGGAAACAGCCAAGCTCAAAAAGCACCAAGGACCCCATAGCCGCCATCCTCCTCCTCTTCATCATCTTCCTTCTCCTCCTCCACTTCTCCCCAAACCCCGCTCCCTTGTAGGACTGATGATGCTCCTTAGCTGGGTCATGAGACGTCTTACAAGAATACAACCACACTCATTTCAACCCTGAGCTACAAATATTCTCCTTTAACAATGTTGTTTCCCTTCGCAGCCTATCTTCACAACCAGGATATCGTGCACAGGGACATCAAGGTACGGGACCCCCTCCCCTCGTTTCCTGGAGTGGTCCCAGGGGCTGGGCAGGAGGGCACCCTCCTTCTCAACTGGCTGCAAAACACTTGCCCCCCCCCCCCCCCCCCCCCCCAATGCTGGCAGCCCCTTGACCAACCAATCGCCCTGCCTTGGTTTCATTCTCGGCCCCACAAGGAGGAGGAGGAGGAAATGAAATCTGGGCTCCGTTGCTTCTTTCGGACTCAGGTTTCCTTTTTGCTTTCTTTGCAGATGGAAAACATCCTTTTGGATGAACAAGGTAACGGTGGGGAAGCGGCGGGGGGCGGGAGGGAGGAGGGGAGGGGGCTTCGGCTGGCCCCCCAGCCTCATTTGGGGGCCTTGTGAGAGGGCCGACTCAGCTGCAGGGACGGGCAGTAAGTGGAATCCCAGTCTGGCAGCGGGAAAAGCTGTGGGAGGCACGTGGCCGGTCCCCGTGATGCCGGGATGCCGCCGGTCTTAAACCAGCTGTTGAACCAGCTGTTCTCCAGCCCAGGAAGTCCGTGCTCCGGACTGGAAGAGGGACTCCTCTCTCTCTCTCTCTCTCTCTCTCTCTCTCTCTCTCTCTCTCTCTCCCTCCCTCCCTCCCCACGCACGGGCGGCAAAAGCAGAGCCTCCCCCTTCGGCCAGGAGCCCCTTGGGAATTATGCCGACTTGACCACCGGAGGACTCCCACCGCCCAGGATCCCTGGTCCAGCCCATTCAGAGAGACCCCAGCTGTTCTGACCAAGGATTCTGAGACCCTAATTACGCCCACGCTTATTTTAAAAACGAGTCTTGTTTTAGTGCCACGCTGGGAATTATTTTCATCCCCAGCCGGTAATGAATCTCAAAACAGTTCCTCGAGATAAGCACCCACCTTTCTCCCCTGCGAAGTGCTGCCAAGAAGTGTCACATGAACTAGAAAAAAACAACCGAAATACACAGAGCTTCAAGGATGACTCGAAACCAATCGAACGACCTTGCTTCCTGCAAAGGTTCCTCTACCTTTGCCTGTCCTTTATCCCTTACGGGAGGGGCAATCGCCTCCCAGCCTTACTCCCGAGTCGCCCCTTCTGCTTCACCTGCTCTCACCTTCTAGCAGCTCTGCGCACTGGGAACAGCCTCCCCAGGGTCCTCTTCCTCACTGCAGCCAGGCTCCAGAGGCAGCACCCCCACTCCCAGATGGTCGTGGCCCCACCTCTGCCTCGGACGCAGGACCCTCGTCCGAGTCCAGACTCCCGGACCCGTCTCTGTTCTTCCCCGCTGTCTGATTCCGCTGCCGTCTGCACAGGCTGCCAGCCAACCACAACACCAGCCATGATTCAAAGTTACGACCAACCCTCCCCCCCACCTCAAAAGTGGACTTATGACTCTGACTGTTGGGCTCCCTCTGTGGTCATGTGACCTCACTACAGATGCTCGAGTGTTTGCAGCGTCTTGTAAGCGCATCTGAGGAAAGTTCTGCTAAAAACGGGCAGGTCCTTCTGCTTTCCAGCAAAACTGTGCCTGTGGCTTTCGCTTAGCGACGCAGCGTCCGTTTAACGATGGCTGCAACTTTTTAACATTACCCATTTTTACCACTGTGAAGACTTTTCGACCGTCGTGGGTGGGCTGTATGACGGTCGTACCTCGAAGGCTCAGGAATTCAGGCAGCTGGAAGTCCACAGGTCAAGTTAGGTGGTCCTCAACTTATAACGGTTCCCTTAGTGACCATTCAGAGCTAACAACAGCACAGAAAAGAGTGACTTAGGACCGTTTTTCACACTTAACGACCGTTGCAGCCTCCCCTGCGGTCATGTGATCAAAATCCAGATGCTTGGCAAGTGACTCCCATTTATGACGATAAATGTTTGTGACAGTCATGTGATCCCCTCTTGCCACCTACTGAACAGTTGTGGGGAAGCCAGATTCGCTTAAGGACTGTGCTATCCACTTAACAACCACCGTGATTCACTTAATAGTGGTGGCACAAAAGGTCCTAAGATGGGGAAAACCCAAGGAATGTCTCGCTTTGCAACAGAAATGTCAGGCTCCGTTATGGTCATAAGTTGAGGACTTTCCTGTCGTTGATCTTTCTCTCTTTTCTGCCCCACCTGGCCCAGGTCACCTGAAGCTGGCCGATTTCGGCCTCTCGCGGCATCTGCCGTGGGGCAGGCGAGCCTTCACCATCTGTGGGACCCTCCAGTACATGGGTAAGGGGGTCGGGAGGACGGGAGGGGGGCAACCGGGAGGGGGGCCAGCTGAGATCCGTGACCCTCTGCTTTTCCTTTGCGGCAGCCCCAGAAGTGCTGAGCGGTGGTCCGTATGCTCACGCCGCCGACTGGTGGTCCCTGGGGGTGCTGCTGTTTGCGATGGCCACTGGGCAGGTAAGGAATTGGAGGGGGGGGGTCTTGGTACCCCAGGAACCTGCCTCCTCCACCAGCCAGCCAGCCATGGGAGATCGCTGCAGGTTTTCAAGATCAGACAATGAGGATTCTTACCTAGGGCAGGGGGGTTGGGCTGGATGACCTCCAGGGTACCTAGAATTCTACGATCAGGGCCAAAGAGAGAGGGGTGCAGGAGGGGCTCCACTCTGGTTCGTTTAAGCCTCTTCGCTGCCAAGGCCGCCTTCTGCCTGGCTGGTCTTCCTCAATACCGTGGCCAGGGAGTCGAGGGGAGGTGTCTGCTGACCACCTGCTTGTCCGGGGGGGGGGCTGAGTAGCCCGAGGGGCACGGGGTGAACGGGGTCTTTGCCTCCCACAGTTCCCCGTCCCCCCGGAGCGAGACCACCTGGCCATGCTGCGGAGCGTGAAACGCAGCGCCTACACCATCCCGGCTGGGCTCAGCCAGAGCCTCCGTCTCCTGCTCAGCGAGGTGAGTTTCCCCACTGCCCCCTCCGAGGCCCCCCACCCATTGCCCTCCTCCTCCTCCTCCTCCTCCTCCTCCTCCTCCCTTCGCCCTTCTCCCCACCCTCCAAATCTCACCCCTGAAATCTATGGGGCCAGAGGAGCCTTCAAACGGGGCGGGTTGAACGGGGGTCCTAAGGCTAAGCTGGAGAAAGTGTGCCAGCTTGCACACACACACACACACACAATCTACACCCCCCCACCCGCCTCCCAGAATTGAGGAAGGCCCCACACCTGAACAATTCCTACTTAGGACAGCATCAACCAGGCCAGGGGTCTCCCATCTCGGCCCCTTTAAGGCCGGTAGACTTCAACTCCCAGAATTCCTCAGCCGAGCCGGCTGAGGAAGTCTGGAAGTCCACAAGTCTTCAAGTTGAATTCTGGGAGTTGAAGTCCCCAAGTCTTCAAGGTGGGAGACCCCCTGATCCAGGGGGACGCCAGGTAAACCGCCCCCTCCCTTCCTCTCTCTCCCCTCCAAGCTCCTGTGCCGGGACCCTCAGCGCCGCCCCTGCCGTCTCCACCACTTCCGCGCCCACCTCTTCTTCCGCGGAATGAGCTTTGATGCCGACACCCTCAGGAAGCAACCGGCCGATTTCGCCCTGGGCTGGCAGCGACTGCAGAGCCCCCCCGCAGACCCCGCTGCCTTCTTGGAGTTTGACTGTGACCTGGGGGGGGGCTGAGCCCCACCGGCCTTGCCAAGGGGTGCAGCGCCCCCAGTGGTGCCCACAAGACACTCCTGGCAGGCCCTTCTTGGCATGGATCCTCGGGTCGGAACCCCACTGTAGACACCCCCCCCTCAAGGCGGGTGCCCCGTTACTGCCAGCGGGATGTGGGCACCGGGTTTCCTTCTCTCCAGCCCTCCTGGTGCATTTTTGGGAGGGTTTGGGGTGGGTTTGGGGACCAGCAACGTCAGAAAGGGTGCTTGGGGCAGGGGGTTGGACTAGATGACCTACAAGGTCCCTTCTGACTCTGTCCATCTGTAAGAGGCAGATTGGCAGAGCAGGATGGGAGCAGGGCAGTCCGAAGGATGGGACCATTCTCTTCTTCCTACTATTTGGATATTGATACGGGGAGTCCTCGACTTAGCGATTGTTTGGAATTACAACAGGACTTAGGACCAGTTTTCACACTTACGATCCCCGTGATCACGTGATTAAGCTTGAGGTGCTTGGCAACCGACTCGTATTTACGACGGGCTGCAGTCTCCCACTCCCACGATCCCCTTCCGCCATGGGCCAAGCCAGATTCACTTAACAACCAGCTGACTAACTTAACAACGGCAGTGACACAACTGTGCCAAGGAGGGTCATGAAACGGGGCAAAAATTCACTTCGCAACGGTCTTGCTGAGCAACAGAAAATCTGGGGCTTGATTCTGGTCGTAAGTTGAGGAACTCTCCTGGCTTTTAAACCGTCCACGGGGAGCCCAGGTTCACTTAAGAGCCGTGGGCTGAAGCATTGCAGGGAGTCACTTAGCAACCCTGGGCAGGAAAGGACGTCGAAAAGGGTCAAAACTCACTCAGCAACGGCCTCACTCAGCAGCAGGGCTCAATTGCAGTCGTAAGTCGAGGACTATTGGGCTTCAGTTGTCTTTTTACCAGTTTACAGGCTGCGTCCCTGCTTGGCAGTGGGTTCTGCCCTCCGACTCACACCGGAAGTCCCTTTTGGGGGTCTCTGCCGGGGTCCCTGCTTGGTCTTGGTGTGGGTGGGGGGATCAGTGCTCAGGGTCTGGGGGTGCTACTCAGGGTGTATGGAATAAATAGCTCCTTCTAATCCAGGGGGGGGTCCAAGCTAGGAACTTTTAAGCCGTGTGGACTTCAACTCCCAGAATTCCCTGGGAGGCTCTAGGGATTCTGGGAGTTGAAGTCCACAGGTCTTAAAATCCCAACCCTTTGACACCTGTGGTCTCATCCTTGCCTAAGTTGCTTAAAAGCACAACCAGCAGAAAGAATGAATCCCCTTGCTGGATTCTGAGCAGTTTTTTCTGTTTAGGATTTAGTTTTTCTTCTTCCTCCCCCACTTATGTTGATGTTGTATCACAGTTTATGTTAGCACACGCGTACACACACACACACACACATATATATTCCCGTTAGTTCAAAGCAATAAAAGAATTTGCTAAAAAGTGTCCTTTGGCATCTTCTGTCTTCCTCCAGTGCAGAGGGAACATTTGCGGATCCAAATTGGCCTTAGAAGGGTGGGGGGGGAAACACGGGACGACTGTGGCTCCTTTAAGGACCTGCGGACTTCGACTCCCAGAATTCCCTGGGAGGCTCTAGGGCTTCTGGGAGTTGAAGTCCACGGGTCATCAAATGGCCCTAGCCCGCTCACCCACCTGCCCTAAGAGTCTTTCTCTCTGCACACTCGCTCCAATTGGTCACTTGAGTCGGAAAAAAACATTTCGAACGATTTTTTTTATTAGTGGCGTTTCGGCTAAAAAGTTTCTCTCTCCAAAGTGGGAAACTGAGACCAAGGCTGAGCTGTCCGTTTTATCTGAAGTTCAATAGAGGGAAAAAAGGACACGAGAAGACTGGATGCAAAAATCACCCCACCCACCCGTATCACCCAGAGATGTAACGGAGAGTTGGAAGGGACCCGTGAGGTCTTCTAGTCCAACCCCTTGTTCAAGCAGGAGACCCTATCCCACTTCTGGCAAAGGGATGCCCAGTCTCTTATTATAACACACACACACCCAGTGATGGAGCCCCCACAACTTCTGGTGGCCAGCAGTTCCACTGGTTAATTGTCCTCACCGTGAAGAAGCTTCTCCTTAATTCCAGGTTGCTCCTCTCTCCTTGGTCAGTTTCCATCCGTTGCTTCTCGTCCAGCCTTCTTCGGGGGCTTTGGGGACCAAGCCAATTCCCTCCCTTCTGGGACAGCCCCTGACCTTGTGGTTAATGACTTGCGCACATCTGGTTTTCTGGGCAACCTCCTTTCGTTTCATTCCCACGTTACAAGATGGTAGTAAAAAACTAAACATTTGTGAAGTAATTTTATCTACAAATTCTCAACTCCTTCACCTTCACTTCTCTGGCCCCAGAGATAAGGATCCTTTCTGTGGCAGGAAAATAACGTTTGTTCAAGACGGGTGTTGGAGGATTCCCACGACTCACATCTCGCCTCACATCTCTCTAGCCCCGGGAAAAGGCCCTCCCGTCTCTAGCTCCAGGCAATCCCCCCGGCTGCTATGTAGAAATAACGTTGACTCACACCCATTGGGAGCCGCCAGACACGTGTTGGAGTATTCCTAAGATTCGGAAAGTGGGGAGAAGAGAGAGAGAAAGAGAAGAAAAGAGGAGAGAGAAAGAAAAACAGGGAGAAAGAAAAAGAGAGGAAAGAGAAAAAGAGAAAGAAAAAAGAAAGGAGAGAAGAAAGAGAGAGAAAGAGGAAAGAAAAGAAGGAAAAATAAAAAGGAGAGAAAGAGAAAAGGAAAGAGAAAAAGAAAGAAAAAAGGAGAGAAAGGAGAGGAAAGAGAAAGGAGAGAAAGAAAAAAGAAAAGAAGGAAAGAAAAAGAAAGAAAAAAGGAAAGAAAAAGAAAAAGAGAGGAACGAGAAAGGAAAGAAAAGAGAAAAAGAAAAATAAAAAGGGAAGAAAGAGAAAAGAAGGAAAGGAAAAGAAAAAGAAAAGGGAAAGAAAAAAAGAAAAAAGAGAAAGGAGAGAGGAAAGAAGAAAGAATGAAAAAAAAAAAGAACAGAGAGAGAAGAAAAGAGGAGAGAAAGAAAAAGAAAGGAAAGAAAAAGAAAGAAAGATGAAAGAAAGATGAAAGAAAGAAAAATAAAAAGGAAAGAAAGAGAAAAGAAGGAAAGAGGAAAAGGAAAGAAAAAGAAAAAAAGAAAGGAGAGAGGAAAGAGAAAGAGGAAAGAAAGAAAGAGAAAAGGAAAGAGAGAAAAAGGAAAGAAAAAGAAAGGAGAGGAAAGAGAAAGAGGAAAGAAAGAAAAATAAAAAGGAAAGAAAGGAGAGAAAAGAAGGAAAGAAAAAGAAAAAAAGAAAAAAGGAGAGAGGAAAGAGGAAAGAAAGAAAAAAGAGAAAGAAAAATAAAAAGGAAAGAGAGAGAAAGAGAGCGAAAAGAAGGAAAGAAAAAGAAAGAAAGAAAAAGAAAGGAGAGAGGAAAGAGAAAGAATAAAGAAAGAAAAGAGAAAGAAAAAATAAAAAGGGGAGAGAGAGAGAGGGGGAAAAGAAGGAAAGAGAAAAAGAAAGAAAAATAAAAAGGAAAGAGAGAGAGAAAAGGAAAGAGAAAGAAAGAAAAAGGAAAAAAGGAGAGAAAGAGGAAAGAGAGAGAAGAGGAAAGAAGGAAAAATAAAAAGGAAAGAAAGAGGTGAGAGAAAAGAAGGAAAGAGAAGAAAAAGAAAGAAAAAAAAGGAGAGAAAGGAGAGAGGAAAGGGAGAAAGGAAAGAAAAAAAGGGGGGGAAAGAGAGAGAGAGCGAGAGAGAGAGAGAGGTGGGGGCGCGCACGCGTCTTCGGAAACTGCAGCGTCTCCGCCAATCAGCGTCCCGAAAGGGCCCCGTTGGGGGCGCGGCTTCGCGGCGGGCCTCGCCCTCCACCCAAAGTCGTGACGTCACGCAGCCAATTAAGAGCCGCGCGGCGGCGGCGGTTTCATTCAAAAAAAATGGAAAGGAAAAAAGAAGAAAGTCCTTCGCTGCCCGGCATGGCCGAGTCGAGGCCCCCGACCGGGAGCGGCCCGGTGAGTGCGGGGCCTGGCAGTCCCAGCGGTTGGATCTGGCGCGGGGCTCTCGGCCCTGGGGGATTCTGGGGGTGGAAGTCCGCCAGGCTTTGAGCGGCCCAGGCTGGAGACCCCACCCACCCCGATCTGGAGCCCCAAACATCTGGAGGGGCGCTGAATTGGGGAAGGGGGGCGCCTGCTGGGCTGCGGGGGCCCTGAAAGTCTTGAGGACTAGAAAGTTTGTGCCGCCTGCCTCCCCTCCCCTGCCATGGTTTCCTCCCCCCCCCCCCCCAACCCGCCCTGCAGGGCAGCACGGGGGGGGGGCGGCCCGCCCCCCCCCCTCGGCTCCCCCCCCCCCGCCGTGGCGGCTGGGAGTTGGGTGTCCCGCCCTCCCCCCGCCTTATCCCCCCCCCTGTTTGACCGCAGGACCCCGCGGCTTCCTCTGCCCAGAAGGGGCCCAACGGATCCCCCGCACCTGGTGCCATCTCCTGGACGGCTCCCCTGGACTGGCTGGAGCAGCTGCTGCCCGCTTCGCCCATGCTGGCCGACCTCCGACGAGGCCTCTCCGTAGGGAGGCCCCAGCAGCAGCAGCAGGAGGAGGAGGAGGAGGAGGAGGAGGAAGAAGAGGGGGCCATCCGGGCCCTTGAGCTCGGGGCCACGGCCAGCCCTGCCCCCCTGGGCTCTCGCAGAAGCCCCTCCCTGAGCCCAGCCTTGGGGCAGGACCATCGTACCAGCACGCCTGTTTGGGGGCTGTCTGCAGGAGCCTGGGCAAGCCCCCCCAGCGGCCAGGACTCGGGGCCAAAGGAGGAGGAGGAGGAGAGCCCTGCCCCCTTGGAGCAGGCTGGGGCCATCGCCCCGCCCCGTTTGGCTGCCACAGAGGCCTCCCCGGAGGGCCAGGACTTGCCTGTCGTGTGCCAGGACCCGGGCACTGCCCGCATCTCCCTGCCGGGCTGCAGGTGCCACGGCCTGTGGGGGTCTCCTCTGAGCCTCCTGGGCGATGGGCTGGGGGTCTCTCCGGCAGGGAAGGAGCCCTCTTGGCCAGGCCCCCAAGGGACGAGCACCCACCCTCCCTGCCTCACCTGTGCCCACGCCTGCATGCCCTTTGGCGGCCTCCCCCAGCAGGATCGGGGCGCTGGCGTCGCCCGTGTCTCTGTGGCTGCCGGGACCTCCCAGCTGAGCCTGCGGGAGGCTGGCGTGAACACCTCCCCTGCGGAGAAGGCCGCCACCACGGACAGCACAGCCGAGACCGACTCCCTTCTCTGGCAGTAAGTGTTGCGGGCAGAGCCTGGGGCACAGCGGGCGCTGCCTCCCTCCCCTGAGCCCTTCAAGGCTGCGGCCAGGAGGGAAACTGAGGCGGCCGTGCCAATTTCCCTCCTCTGGCTCTTGCTGGGGAGTTTAAGGGAAGGGAGAGGAGGGGATGAGGTGTGGGGGTGGGTGGGCAGGGAAGGAGGGCGCCCAAACTGAGGCGGGGGTTATCATGGGCGTGTCCCAGTCATTCCAGGGCGCCGGGCACAGATTTATGACGGTTTTTCACCCAGCTGTATTACCCTGTGAGGTGGGTCGACGTGCATGGAAGAGGGGCTGTGCCAATGGCACCCCGTTAGTTTTCCTGCCTAAGTCTGGACTAGAACGCCCCGTCGCCCGGTTTCTAGGTCGCCTCCAGAGCAAACCACCTCTCCGTTTTTCCACTCTTGCGACTGGCTTCCGCAAGTGGTTGCAACAGCCCGTAATTTAACTCTTGTTGTATTTTGCAATGAGGCCACAGCCGTAAGTTCTTGCCCACATCACTTTAAGATGGGTAGACTGCAACTCCCAGAATTCCCCTGCTTGGCTGGGGAATCCTGGGAGTTGTAGTCCATTCATCATAAAGGTGCCGCTGTGGAGGAAGCCTAGACTAACCTGGTTAGAGGGCTTATAGAAAAGGGTCTACCTTCGTCTTGGTGAGAGCCCAGAGAGGGGCTACGTTTGGGGAGAAGGTGGGTGGGGGTCCCCTGAAATTCCAGGACGGGTGCAGGGGTCAGTTGGAGAGTCAAGGCCTCCCAGAGGCATTCCTCTTCCACAGCCATCACCCCTTCGCACCCGTGGCCTGGGGGCTGACACCCCCTCCCCGGCCCGGATTGAGTGGGGGGGCTCCTGTCTCCTCAGCTGCTCCCGGGACCAGCTGGGCCTTCTCTCCCGGGCGGAGCTGGAGGGGCGCCTGGAGAGCACCCTCATCATCATGGAGGCCCTCTCGTACCAGATCCGGGCTGCCCAAGGCTTCCGGCCATCGGCAGCCCCCGTGGGGCCAGCGGACCAGAGGGAGGCGGCCACCCAGACCCCCACCGCCGAGTCCAGCCAGGTGAGCTTGGGGGGGGAGGAGGGGGGACGCAGGAGAGTGACCGGTGGGCTTGATGGGCAGGTCAGGCTCGTCAGTTCTCCCTTTGCTCCTCTTCTGTTCGGCCTTCATGAGGACGAGGAGGTTGTTCCTTCTGCCTGGGAGCGGCTGGGAGGGGGCAGGGTCTCCCCGGTCCGTCTCTGCTCAAGGACTCATGATTTGGGGCCCTGGCCCCTCCTCCAAAAGCCCAACAGCTCAGGGGGATGAAGAGCTGAGACTGCAGGTCAGGGGTCTCCAACCGTGGCCAATTTAAGGCCTCTGGACTTCAACTCCCAGAATTCCCCAGCCAGCACAGCTGGCTGAGGAATTCTGGGAGTTGACGTCCACAAGTCTTAAAGTGGCCACGGTTAAAAAAAAAAAGCCGCCTGCAGGTGAAATGAGAGGAAGATTCCTCCCCCCCCGCCCCCCACGAAGTGAAAGGGATTGCAGAAGTGTACAGGTACTCCTCAATTGACGACAGTTCATTTAGTGACCAGCTTCAGACTTTTCTGCACTTAGGACTGTTGTTTTCAGCATTCCCGTGGTTCACTGTGATGATAATTACAAAAAACAGCCAGAGACACGTGAACAATATGGAAAAGTTTCATTATGAAGCTTTTGCCAAAGGGAATTCTGTCCGTGGACAGAAACCATTTTCCCCAGGAGGGCCGGGGTTTATATACAGGCTCAAATATACAGTCTCTGCCCCTTTCCTGGGTTCACACTCTACCCAAGCTACATATCTCCCCTATTATTGTAGCGTAACACCTGTTTCCTTGTCCTTGGAAACTACCCTCGTCCTCACGGCCGTGTCTTCCTGTTATGTCCATCCAAGCAGAATGGATCATTAAGAGGTTTCTGCTGGCTCAGGGTGACCTAGCGACTCACCAGTATCTGTAAGCCAACATTACGAACCGCTATTTCAGCCAAGAACTTGACATTTTACTTTCAAAACATAACAAGTGACCAAACATCATGTGTTCATTAGATCCACTTATATAACTGTCCGGTAATCGTTGCACAGGTCAAGTATTGGATAAACGTGGAATCTCTTCTGTTCTTCATTTTCTCAGGTGTAACTTACAAGATGTAGTTTCCACATATAACATTCACGTAGTAAACATTTCGGGAATTGAAGTCCACAAGTCCTAAAGTGGGCAAGGTTTGGGCCCTCTGCTGCAGTCGAAGGGTGGAGAAGCCCCTTCCTCCCCGAGATTTCTCCACCCCTCCCCTTGGAGACCGACTCGTGTTTATGACAGTCGCAAGCATCCTGGGGGTCATGTGACTCCTATTTATTTTATTTGTTTGTTTATGTATTTGTTGAATTTATATTGCCACCTATTCACTCAAGGCGGCTTAGAGAATATAAAACCACATTTAAAACAATAAAAACTAACAAAAAGAATTAAATAAATTAATATAGTACAATATAACAAAATCACACACACCCCATTTCCTTCCCACCCACCCCACCCCCCACCGGCCCCAGCAACCCAGTCACTAGGGAAGCCAGATTCACTTAACAACCATCTGACTAAACAACTGCAGTGATTCACTTAACAGTGGCAAGAAAGGTTGCAAAATGAGACAAAATTCACTTTAACAAGTGTCTCCCTTAGCGACAGAAATTTCGGGCTCAGTTGTGGTTGTGAGTCAAGGGCCGTTCGTGGCGGGCATGGAAGGCCTGGGGGTAGTGGGAAGGATGCTGCGACCGTCATAAACACAAGCCAGTTTCCAAGTGTCTGGCTTTTGATCGGGCGACTACGGGGAATGCTGCAACCACAGCCGTAAGTGCGAAAAAACAATCAACTCTGAATGGTCCACTAAGACAGTGACATTCCTTATTTGCCAAGCAGCCAAATGGGGATTGCTGCCACTGTTCTGAAAAACAGTCGTAACTCACTTTTTTCTGTGCCGTTGTAACTTTGAATGGCCACTAAACGAAGTGATTGTAAGTCCAGGACTGCCTGTCCCTTCTGCCACAAAGGGGAGTCGAGAGTCTCTCTTTCTCAGGTGCTCAGGGCCGAGACAGGCCTGACAGTCCCGTTTACTCCTGGCAGCCCCCCTGTCCTGTCCACCCACCCACCCCCGGCACCTGGGGTCTCCCTCCGGCTGTCCTGAGGGTCTTTTTTTGGGGGGGGTGTCTTCTTTGGCAGGCGGAGGAGCGACTCTACCACGACCTCTACCTGGACCTGCGGCTGCGCTTCCGCTCCCTGCAGGATAGCCAGAAGAACCTGCAGGGCCTTGTCCAGCGGCTGGAGGGCGCCAACGAGGAGATGGCAAGTACCCAGGCCCGGGCTCAATCTTGGGGAAGGGACTGGGGAGGGTGGGGGGCAGGACCCTCGCTTTCCCTGTTGGGCCTCAGCTGCGCACAGAAACCCTCTACGGGTGGTCCTTGCCTTACAGCCAATTCCTTAGTGACCGATTGGTCACGGGGTGTCTCTGTGGGGCTGTGATGGTGAACCTAGGGCACGCGTGCCACAAGTCGCACATAGAGCCATATGTGCCGGCATGCAAGCTGCAGGCAAAATTACCTCACTGCACATGGACGCACCTCACAGCTGATTTTCGGCCTGTTTGAGGCCTTTTTCGGCCTCCCAGAGGCTTGAGGAAATACCGGAAGTGACCAAACGGGCCCATTTTTCGGCCTGCAGAATCTTTCCTCAAGCCTCTGGGAGGCCGAGAAAGGCCTCAAATGGGCCGAATATCAGCTGAGAGGCGCAGTGCAGGTAAGGAAGCGGGGGGAGGGGGGCGTGCACATTGTCTTCTGGGTGTGGCACGCGAGCTCGTGCACAATGAAGCATTTAAGGAATGCACTACTTTCCCCCCTCCCTTAAAAAAGACCAAAGGAGTTTGTTTGTTTTTTAGTTGGGCGTGGGGAGGGGGGTCAGGGGTCCGAAGATCCAGGGGCCCCTTGTTTCCTGCTGCAGCCTCCCTTTCCCGGCCACAGTCGCTGTGGCCACTATTCCTGGAGTATGCCAGCCATGGAGGGTGCCCTGCTGGGCGGCCTGGGGGATTAATCTCCGGTGGGCCACTTCCTCCCCCCGCTGCCCAGCCCAACACCTCCCCTCTCCTCCCTCTGCAGAGGGCCTGGACGTCCGAATCCAGGCAGCTCCAGGCCACGGTGGACGGCTCCTTCCAGCACCTCCAGGAGGACCGGAGGTCACTCGGCCAGCAGGTGAGCAACCCGTGGCGGTGGGGAGTGGCCCTTCCTTCCTTCCTCTCTTCCTTTCCTCTTTCACGCTTTCTTCCTCCATTTCCTTTCCTTCCTCTTTCACTCTTGTTCTTCCTTCCCTCCATCTCCCTTTCCCCACCCTTTCCTTTTTTTTATAACCTTTATTGAAAATTTAAAACATTAAAACACAAACTACAATACAAATATTTAAAATGAAAGTATTGTGTATATTACAATCCATTTTGACAGTGCTTACACTTCAACTGTTATTCCAGTGCCTATTTTATACTCCTAATGGTATTCAGCTTTGTTCGGGTATTTTCCCACATCATTGTAGTTGTGCTTTTAAAGTTGTAGCAACGTTTCGGCAGAATCTCATCTGCCATCACCAGGCTTCTGTGTTGTGTTCGTCTGTAAGTCAGACTTTCACAGCCGTTTCTGTTTTAAATTTGGGGCTAGCCTACTGCTGTGCCAGAATGGTTTTTTCTTCATCCTGATTGGTTGGGAGTCTTGGTCTGTGTTTATTGGTCTTGTAGTTCGCTGTGTTCTGCTTGATTGGTGTTTCTAATATCTTCTGTCTGTTTTGTGGCTCTTTTTGTGTCTTGATTGGCTGGCAACATTGTGTTCCTGTATTGGAGGCTTTTAGTGCGGCTTGGCTCCGAGTAAATGGACGGCTATCATTTATTAGGAAGCTAGGTTTCATCTGGGTGCCTGGCTGGGGTGTGTTTGAGCTGGAGGTGTCGGGGGGTCTGTTTGTGCCCAGGTGTTGGCCTGGCTTGTGGTGTGGAGATTTTTGTGTTTGTGAGTGCAGGCTTCCAGATAAATTGACAGTCTGGTGGAATCATCTCTTCTATTCATGCTTTCAGGTCTTTTTTCAATCTCTATGGCTTCTCTGATGATTCTGTGGCTGGGGTTTTCTATAGTGGCTAGGGTTTGGGTGCCATTGAAGTCGATGCTATGACCTGTGGCTTCCATGTGTTGGACTAGTGAGGAAGTGTGTTCCAGCTTTTTTTACTGCATTTTTGTGTTCATCCAGGTGGGTACTTATTCTTCTATTGGTCTGTCCAATGTATGTGGCCGGGCATGATGCGCAGGGGACTTCATATATGCCTTGGTTTTCCAGGTCAATTTTACCTTTGGGGTTTCTAAGGATGGCTGCTGTTTTTCTGTCTGTTTTGAAGGCAGTCTTGATGTGATGCATGCGTAGTATCTTCTTTATATCTACTTCTTTCTAAATTTTACATTCCTTATTTACTTAATTGCTTGTTTCTATTATTTATCCAATGATACCAACTTTCCCAAACTGTATAATAATCTGAGTCTTCCTTCTATTTTAATTCTAATGAAAGTTTGTCCATTTCCACGCAATCAAAAATATTTTGGATAATTAAACTATCTGTCGGCATAGAATCCCCTTTCGAACATTGTGCGAGTGCTAATCTCACTGCTGTCTTTCCCTTTCCTTCCTCCCTTCCTTCCTTCCTCCCTTCCTTCCTTCCTTCCTTCCTTCCTTCCTTAATTCTCTTTGTTTTCCTTCCTTTTCCTTCCTCCTTTCTTTTCCACCTTCCTTTCACTCTTCCTTCCTTCCCTCCCTCCCATCCTCTCATTCCTTCCTTTCCTTCCCTCCCTTTTTCTCTTCCCATCCCCTCCGTCCCCCTTCCTTCCCTGCCTCCCTCTCCCTCCCATCCTCTCCTTCCTTCCTTCCTTCCTTCCTTCCTTCCTTCCTTCCTTCCTTCCTTCCTTCCTTCCGTCTGTCTCATCTCTTTCCTTCTCCTCCCTCGTTTCACCCTTTTATTCCTCCCTTCCTATTCCCTTCGTTCCCTTTACCTCTTCTTTCACCCTTCTGCCCTCCTTCTCTTCTTCCTCCCTCTCTTTTCCTCCCTCCCTCCCTCCCTCCCCCGGCCCCATACCCCCCCCCCCCGTTCCCCTCCTGTAGCAGAAGCAGATGGGACGGCTGCTGGCTCGGGCCAGGGACCAGGTGCAGCACTGGAGCCAGAAGCAGCAGGTGTTGGCCCAGGAGCTGGAGGCGGCCCTGAAGGCGAAAGACGCGGTAGGAGAGGCGGGCATGGGGCCCCTCTTCTCCCCCCCCCACACTCCCCCCCAAAGCTGAGCCCGGCTGGAAGCTCCAAGATGGCAGCCAGAGGCCTCCAGCCCTCCCCCCCCCAAGGACCCCTCCCATGGAGTTGGGGGGTGGGTGGGAAACGCTGGGCCTGGGGCAGAATTGCAGGGGCTGTTGGGAGGGGGGTCCGTCCTTGGCTGCCCATCCGCTGCCCCAGGTGTGGGCCTGCGCAGGTGATCCTTGGACCTACAACGCTTCGTGGAGTGACCAAAGTAGGCATGGGGGCCTTTTCACGCGTACGACCGTCCGGGCATCCTTGGGTGGGTGTGATGTAACTGGCTCCTCTTTAGGACGGTCGCAGCATCCAGAGTTCAGGTCGTTAGCAGAGCTGGCTGGGGAATTCTGGGAGTCGAAGTCCGCCGGTCTTAAAGGGGCCACCCGGGGGAAATTAAATGAGAAGAGACCCCCCCCAGGTTGATGTGAGGTGGCGCAATAGCTTCAAGTGGCCGAGTTTGGAGACCCCGGGCTGAACGATCCCACTGATGCGCTTAACAACGGTGGCAAGAAAGTTCGTAAAGGGCAGCAAAGCTCCCCTGGCGACCGAAATTTAGGGCTGCCTTGCGCTCGTCAGTCAAGAACCGCCTGTGTCAGGTCCGGTGGGCCTGGGGTAGGGGGGCTCGGACGGAGACCTCTCACTCGGCCCCCCTTTTCCCTTGCAGGCCAACCTGGTCCGGGAATCGGTGCAGGCCGAAGCTGCCGCCAAGATCCGGACGCTGGAGTTGTGTGCCGCGTCCCGGCAGCGCCTGTGGTCCCAGCTGCAGGAGGCAAAGGGGCTCCAGGTGGGGTGACGGGGGAGGGTTGGGGGGGCTCTGGGCAGGCAGGGGGGGTCTGGCTTGCTCCCTCCAATGTCTGCAGCGCCCTCTGCCCCCCCCCTTTGCAGGTGGATCTCTTGGCCGGATTGGGCCGCCACGTGGCCGAAGGGGACACCCTCGCAGCAGCCCTGCAGGCTGACTGGGCGCGGATGCGGCTGGACGTGAGTGCGACTCGCTGAACCCCCCACCCCCACCCGGCCCCCTCCTGGAGCCTCCTGTCAACTCATGAAATATTTCTCTGGTCTCTTTAGAGTGGCCATAGCAGAAAGAAAGGGGGGGGGAGCAGTGCGGCAGCTTGCAAACTGAAAGCGCATTCCATAAATGTTTTTTCAAAGATAGTTTCTAGGTGACCGAAGTTTCTGCCGCAGAAATATCTAACTGGAGAGCCTGATTGATGGCTCTGGGCTATGGAGGTGTCCCATTGGAGAATCTAAATTATGATACACCCAGGGGTGTGTGGGGGGGGGCAAAAACCAGGGTCAAGGGTGACAGTGAATGATGTGCCTCGGAGTCGGCTGCACCCAGGCAATGCCGGCGTGTTAACTCCCAATAAATCCTTTGGAAGTTTTTGGAAGTTTGGCTCAAGACTCAGGATTTCAATGGGGGGTCACTGCTGGAATCCTGACCCCTCCCTGTGCTGACAGGGGGGCTTCCCGGTCTCCCCCCCCTCCCCCCACAGTACCAAGGCTACCGCAGCATCGTCGGCAAATGCCTGCTGGCCCACCGGAAGATGGCGGAGGAGGTCAAGGCTGCCCGGACTGAAAGCGCCCAGCACCAAGAGGCAAGGGGCCCCTTTTAAGGGGGGGGGGAAGGGGTCGGGGGGGCTGCAGAACGGACTGGGGGGGGCTGTTTCCGCCCTTATGAGACCCACCTGGGTTGTGCTCCCACTTTGCTGTACCAGATGTACAGGTAGTCCTCAGCTTATGACCGCAAATGGAGCCTGAAATTTCCATTGCTAAGCGAGACAGTCACTAAGTGAGTTTTGTGCCCTTTTACGCCCTTCCTTGTCACGGTTGCTAAGTGAATTGCTGCAGGGGTTAAGTCAGCAAAGCGGTTTGTGAAGTGAGTCTCATTTCTTCTGTTGACTTTCACCGTTTGAAATTATAGCACTGAAAAAATTGGCTTATTATGACCATGTTTCACACTTACAACCGTTGCGGCATCCCTGGGGTCACACAATCAGGCAACTTGTTCGTATTTATGACGGTCGCAGTGTTCCTGGGGGGCGGGGAGTCCCGGGATATCCCCTTTTGCAAGCCAATGGTGGGAAGCCATACCCACTTAACAACCATGTCACCCACTTAGCAATGGGTACGATCCACTTAACAACTGTGGCCAGGAAAGGTCGTTAGAATGCGGCAAAGTTCACCTGACGGATGTCTCACTTCGTAACACACAATTTGGGCTCCATTGCGGTCGGAAGTCAAGGACTGACTTGTATCCTTTGAGCTGCTTTCACGCTTCCCCATCAATCGTTCTGCGTAACTAGTGTAGCTTCTGGGGATCCGGACCCTGGAAGGTGCCCCCTCTACAGGGAAGGGGTGGGGTGCACGCAGGGGGACCCCCTCTTTTCCTCCTTTAGCAGGGGTCTCCTGGACCTGCCCCTCCCCCCCCAGTTGGCAAAACGGCCCCTTGGGAAGGGGGGAGGGCAGGATGGAGCAGGCCCCGTATCCAGGCGTCTCTGGGCTCACGCCCTGGAGGGTCCCGCGGTCGTGGCAGACGGCTTCAGACAGGCAGGGACTACAAAGCCCATGCCCTCCACGAACGTCTGCAGGTGTGCCGGAAGCTGGAGGAGACGACGGTAGAGCTGGTTGTAGCACTGGGCCGGGTGAACGAGCTGGTGGAGACGAACACGCGGCTGGACCGAGGTGAGCCGCCCCGCGATGGGCACCAGCCCAAAGCAGGCGCCGGGAATTGTGGCGCGGGCCCAGCAAGGCTGCGCCTGGAGCAGAGAGGCGGCAAAAGCTTCGCTCCTGGGGCTTTTGACCCCAGGTGGCGGAGGCCAAAGCTGACTCTCGTTGCGGGGGGGGCGGAACAAGACCCTTTCTAAGGACGGGGGGGGGGGCCTTCCCACCAAGGGTGGGGGGGCAGCTTGACCTCTGCCCTCTGCCCACAGACCTCCAGGCCGCTCTGGAAAAAGTCGCGTCCTCGGAAGAGCGGCTGGAGCAGCGGGAGGAGGAACAGCTGGGGCTCACCCGGCGGCTGGAGGAGGAGGCGGCAGCCACCCAGAACCTGCAGGACGAGGTCGCCAGGTGAGTCTCGAGGGGCCCGGACGGCGAGGTGGGGGGCCTGCTTGGCTGCTTTCCCCCTCCAGGTGTTTTCACCCAGGATTCCAGCTGTTGCACCCCCCCCAGATGGACTGACGTCAACCTGGGGTCTCTCTTATTTAATTTCACCTGGGAATTATTTATCAGCCGTGACCCCTTTAAGGCCTGTGGACTTCGACGCCCAGAATTCCCCAAGAATTCTGGGAATTGAAGTCCACGGGGCTTTTTTTTTTTTTTTGTGCCAATTTTGTGCCAATTTTTTAATGATTTAAATACATCTTTGCAAGAACAGTCTGGTTCCAGGCGCTTTACATTTTAAATCAGTCATATCTACAGTCACAAATACTACTTTCTAACATCACTTCGTTATCTATTATCATTTTTTTCTTCTTGATATTCTCATAAATTCCTTTGTATCAGCCTCCTTATTTTTATTCATTCTCGATCTTCCTTAATCATATATTCTACATGTTTATTCATATCATTTCATTAATCATTCAAAATTTCATCTTAATTTGTGGTTATCCCTTAATGGTTCCTCTTTCCATTATTATATTTGCCTCCGCTACATATATTTCTGTTTTCAGTGTCCTTCCTTCCCCTTAACGTCTCATTTTTATACAAATACATTTTTCCTCTTATTTTCTTTTAGCCAAATTTATCAAACTTTCTCATTGTCTTACGCAAGTGGATAATAGAATATTTAATTCATTGAAAATGGATAAAATAAGTGTGAAAATGTAAGAATATTTGTGAAAATTCACAGAAGATGGAAAATGTAACGATACGAAACTTGAATAGGATAAATATGTAATTACGGTCATGTTTGCATGGAAATGTAAAATCCTGAAGCCACGTTGTTCACCAAAGGAGATGTTTGTAAAAGATAAGAACAAAAAACTTTTTACAAAAAAAAAGAGAAATATTTAATTCATTAAAAATATACTAATCAAGTCCTGGGAGTTGAAGTCCACCGATCTTAAAGGGGCCACGGTTGGATTACCCCAATCTTGGCTAAAGAGACCCCCACCCTAAATGGCCCCTTCTCACAAGGGTTGCCCCCCTTAGTTCCTTCCCTGGGGGTGGACTTGAGCCCCCCAGGAGTCGAGGGGGGCAGAGGCAGCCCCTTCCCCCCAGAAAGTATGGGGAGACTTGGGGGCTTTTGGGGAGGAAGCAGCTGTGAAGACCCCTGGTCGTTTTTTTGGGGGCGGAGGGGCACTGAAACCCTGAACCCATTTTCCATTTCACCCTTGGTGGGTTCGCCCGTTGGACAGAAGTAGTCCTCGACTTAACGACGATTCACTTAGTGACCATCCACAGTTACAACTTCACTGAGAAAAAAGGGCTGTTTTTCCACACTTGCGACCGCTGTGGCCTCCCCCTGATCCAAATTAGGCAACCGGCTCAGGTTTATGACGGTCGCAGCGTCCCGGGGTGACGTGATCCCCTTTGGCGGCCTTCTGACAGGCCAGATTCACTGAACGACCACCGTGCCAAGAAAGGTCATGGAACGGGGCACAAATCCGCTTAGAGAACGGTCTCGCTTAGCAACCTAAGCTCTGGATTCTGGTCGTAAGCCGAGGACCCGTCCCGACTTTTCCACCGGTTTTTGGCTACTCCGGTGTTGTATAAACTCAGCCGGCCGGATTCATCCAGCGACGGGGCGGCTTTGCAGGGGGAAGGGGGGGGCTCTGGCAGGGAGCCCCCTCCCCTAACTATGGCTTGGGGTGGGGGCTCCTCTTCCACAGGCTGGCACGGGAGAAGGAGCGGGCGCAGCAGGAGAGGGACAGCGCCCAGCGCGACGCCCGGGAGGCCTCCGATTGCCGGGAGGTAGGTTGGCGGGGGAGCTGGGAGGGGGAGGGGGGGAGACCTGGGCTGCCATGGGCCTTATTTTGGGGTGCCCTTCTACCCCTCTACCCCCCCCCCGCAGTTTCTTGAGCAGGAGAACGAGGTTGCCCGCCGCCAGCTGAGCGAGACTGAAGAAGAGCTGAAGGCCACCCTCGCCGCTCTGCGGGAACGAGGCAGCCAGCTGGAGGACCTCAAGGACGCCCACCAGGAGCTCCAGTAAGGGCCGGGCTCCCACACCCCCTGCCTCTCAGAGCCCCTTAGGGTGGGCAGCCGACCTCTGACCTCTTCTCTTTCCCACCCACCCCCAGGCAGGAGCAGGAGTCCCTCCGCGCAGAGCTGGGCAGCGCCAGGGCCGAGCTGCAGGACACCCAAGCGGGCCTGGAGGGGCTTTCCCGGGCCGTGGGGGAGTTGGGGGGTCTCCACACCCATTTCCTGGAGGCTGCCGACATTCTGCAGATGGCCAGGCCGGGCGAGGTAGGAGGGGCCGCCTTTTTCCGGCCTTTGGGGGTGCCAACCCGGTTTTCTCATGCATTGTGTGTGTGCGTGTGTCTCAATTCTGGCTTGTTTCCCAGGCAGCCCAAGTGGCCCCCCAGAGCAGCACACGCACCCCGGCCCGGCACACCCCGCACCGCCCGGGGGTCTCGTTGGTGGAGAGCGTCCTTCGAGCCGCGTCCCAGAGAGGTGAGCGACCCCGGAAGGAGGCCTCTGCCAACTCAGGAAATATTTCTCAAAAAATATTTCAACTCATAAAATATTGCTAGGGTCTTTTTTTGGAGCTGCCCACGGAAAGGGAGGGGGGAGCAACGCGGCCGTTTGCAAACTGAAAGCGCATTCCATAAATCTTTTTTTTTAAAGATAGTAACTAGGTGACTGAAGTTTCTGCTATGCAAAATTCTAACTGGAGAGCCTGATGGATGACTCTGGGCTAGGGACATGTCCCATTGGAGGATATGAATTAGGACGCACCCAGGCAGGGTTTTCACCTTTTAACTCCCAATAAATCCTTTGCAAGTTTGGCTCAAGACTCAGAATTGAAATGGGGTTAAAGTGACGTCATCCTGACAACCTCCTCCGGATATTTGCCTTTGCGCAGATAGTCCTTGACTTACTGAGCCCCAAATTTCCCTGGTTCAGTGAGTTTTCGCCCCATTTTGTGACATTTCTTCCCACCGTTATTAAGTGGATCGCTGCAGCTCTTCAGTTAGTTATACAGTCATTAAGTGAATGCAGCTCCCCCCACTTACTTGCTCAGAACGTCACAAAAGGGGATTCCCAACACACACACACACACACACACACACACACACACAGGAACACTGTGTCTGTCATAAATATGAGTCAGTTGCCCAGAGTCTGGGTTTGGGTCATGTGACCCTGGGGGGGGGGAGGCTGCAGTGGCCGTAAGTGTGGAAAAACGGCCATAAGTCATGCCTCTTTCCAACGACGCAACTTCGAAGGGTCGCTGGTTGTAAATCGAGCACGGCTTCGATGCAAGGTCTGCTATTTGGGGCCGTTTCTCCAAGGAGGAAATGTCGCTCTCTTTCAGCCCCAAAGACCCCCGGCCTCTGGAGCGAGACCACGGCATTTATGCGCGCAGCTCCGGCGCCCCCTCCCCAGCTCTCAGGTAGGAACGGTTGGCCAGTGGAACGGCTTGCCACTGGGAGTTGCGGGGGCTCCAAAGATGGAGGCTTTTTAAGAAGAGAGACTGAATAGCCCCTTGTCCTGACTGGAATAGGGCAGGGGTCTCCCACCTTGGCCCCTTTCAGACTTGGGGACTTTGCTGGCTGGGGGGATTCTGGGAGTGGAAGTCCCCAAGTCTTAAAGGGGCCAAGGTGGGAGACCCCTGGTCTGGGGGGGTGGTCTCCTGCTTGAGCAGGGGGCTGGACTAGAAGACCTCCAGCCTCCCTTCCAACTCTGTCATGGGGGGGGATCTCCTTGAACAGGGGGCTGGACTAGAAGAGTAGAATAGAAGGAGAACTTACCCAAATTTACTAAGATGATACTAAGCTGGCAGGAATAGCCAACACCCAAGAAGATGATAGGCTCAAGATCCAGAGGGATCTTGACAGACTCGAACCCTGGGCCATATCTAACAAAATGAAATTCAGTATGGAGAAAAGTCAAGTCCTCCACTTAGGCAAGGAAAACCAAAAGGACACTGGGTGCAACTGGACTCAATAGCAGGAACTGGGAGGGGGATCTCAGAGTCTTAGTGGACAACCAGCTAAATAGGAGCCAACAGTGTGCAGCCGCCGCCAAAAAAGCTAATGCAGTCCTAAATTGTATTAACGGAGGGATACAATCAAGAGAGGTACTAACACCCCTCTATAAAGCCTTAGTAAGGCCACACCTAGAGTCCTGCATCCAGGTTTGGTCACCACACTATAAAAAAGGTGTTGAGACTCTGGAAAAAGTGCAGAGAAGAGCAACCAGGAGGATGAGGGGACTGGAGGATAAAACCTGTGATGAACGGTTGCAGGAACTGGGCCTGGCTAGTCTAGGGAAGAGAAGGACCTGGGGAGACAGGAGAGCATCTTCCAATATTTGAGGGAGGGGCTGCCCCAGAGAGGAGGAAGCGGGGGGTCAAGTTATTTTCCAAAGCCCCCGAAGGCCAAACAAGGAAGAATGGATGGAAACTGAACAGGGAAAGAGATTCAACCTGGAAATGAGGAGAAATTTTCTGAGAGTGAGAACTGTTAGTGTTTGGGGACAAACCCCCGAGCTGAGTGCACAGCAGCAGTCAAGCCAGGCAGCCAAATGAGAGTGAGGCTGGGCCCTAGAGTATACACACACTTGAGACAAATACACTGTTTGTGGTTTTTAAATAGGTATTTAATTCATACAGAGATTAAGAATAGTCATTCAGTCCATATGTCAGTATCCAGTTTATCAATCCAGTTATCAAGTCCATTTACAGTCAGTACAAAGTTCTTATCTGCTTGTTTAACTTCTCTCTATGATACCTTTCTCACCAAGACAATGCTGAATCCTCAGCTCACTAGGCAAACAGTCCTTGTGTTCAGGTGAAATTGTATCTGGCACAGTAGCCTCCAAGAGTAAGCAGATAGACGTTTCAATACACAGCAGGCAGCAGACCTGGAACAGTAACCAGGTGCATCCAGAAGCCGGACTCATACAGTTGCATCCAGAAGCCGGGGCTATTACGTTTCCCCTCCTACCTATATGGCTGCCTGCAACCGCACCCACAATGACATTGCAGTTTCTTGTGCTTAAAGCTACATAGCACTTTAAGCTAGGTTTACATATTTATTCAACCAAACCAGTTGGAGTATTCATATACCCAACAAGAACTATCAACCAGTGGAAGAGAAGTTGTGGGAGCTTCATCCCTGGAGACTTTCAAGAAGAGACTGGACTCCCACCTGTCCGAAATGGTGTAGGGTCTCCCGCTTAGGCAGGGGGTTGGAGTAGATGACCTACAAGGTCCCTCCAAACTCTTGTGATTCTGCTAATCAATGAATGAATCTGTGGGCGTTGTGGATGCTCCATCGCTGGGGAGTTTTAAGAAGAGCAAGGGGGTTGGGCTAGAAGACCTCCAGGGTTCCTCCCGACTCTGTGATCCTAGTTATTCTGACTCCTCACTGGGGGGCAACCCCTTTTCCTAACCTCCTTCCCTGACCGGACTCTCCCTGCAGAGATTAAAGACTCGCTGGCCGCTCACACCCAGGACCTGCGCCTGGCCGTGGAGGAGCTCCACCTCCTCGCCAAGGGTTGCCGAGAGCACCTAGCAGAGCTGCGGGAGCAGAGGTGAGCATTGGCAGGGGCGCTGGCCGGAGGGAGGGGCTGCAGGGAGGGTCTTACTAGCCCTCCTCCGGGGCGGGAGCTGCCCTGCCCTGAGCTCCCTTTCTCCCGGCAGTTTGCAGCTGGAGCAACAGCTGCAAACCTCGCAAGCGCAGCACCAGGCAGAGATGGACGCCGCCCAAGCCGCCCAAATGAAGCTCAGGAAGGTGCTGCACATAAAAATCCAGGTGCGCCGGGGATGGGGGGGGCGCGTGGCCTGGGACACTCCAGCCCTCTGCTGTCCAAACTGGGCAACTTCTAAAACAAGGGCCTTCAAACTCATTGACAGCGTCAGTAAGACTTGTGGACTTCAACTCCCAGAATTCCTGAGCTAACAGGAATGGAGGGGGGATTCTGGGAGTTGGAGTCCACAAGTCTTATTGACGCTGTCAACGAGTTTGAAGGCCCTTGTTTTAAGACTGGGGACTCCAACTCCCAGAATCCCAGAATCAACTTTTAAGACTGGGGACTCCAACTCCCAGAATCCCAGAGTCAACTTTTTAAGACTGGGGACTCCAACTCCCAGAATCCCAGAATCAACTTTTAAGACTGGGGACTCCAACTCCCAGAATTCTCCGGTCAGCAGAGTTTAGTTTTGCTTTGTTCTGGTATGTTTTCTTTTTCCTGTGAAGTTTGTATTTTGATGTTGTGATTAAAAGTATTTCAGTAAAATCCAGTCTTGGGGGTGGGTGGGGGGGTTGTTAGCAGGGCCCTTCCCAGCTGGGATTCTCAGAGAGGCCTCCAGAGGTCATCTAGCCAGGCCACCTGCATCCTGGCGCACTCCGCCTTCAGCCCTTGGAAGGGGGCAGTCGGGGCCTGCTTGTCCTGCCCCCCCAGCCACGCAAAGGCTGGGCAGGCTTCGGCTGCCCCAAAGACCCCCCCCCTCTTTCTCCCGACCCCCCAGAGCGAGAAGGAGCTTCAGGAGCTGCTGCGCCGGCAGGAGGAAAAAGAATGCCAGCTCAGCGATCAGAAGAGGGAAGCGGCGGTACGTGACTGGGGAGGGGGGCGCGGCTTGGGGTTATCGGGCTCCCTGCCCTGCCCCGCCAGCGACTGACCGGCCTTTCTCCCCCCCCCCCAGACCCTGCGGGAGGAGGTAGCCCACCTGAAGCTGGAGCTGCAGAAGTCAGAGACGGCCGCCGCCACCCTCTGGGAGGAAATGAGCGGGAGCCAACGCCCGGACGCCCAGGAGAAGATCTGGCTGAGGCAGGAGGTGCTAAGGGTTGGGGGGGGCGAGGTGGGGGCGCGGGTTGCACCGGTCCTGGCTCTGGGGACCCTTGCTGGGGCTTAGGTTCTCGGGGTGCCCTCCTGTCTGGAACACAGGTGGGTGTTGTGGCTCCGGGCTTGGATTCAGCTCCTGTGATTGATATGAGTTCAAGTGAGGAGGTCATGGCAGAAAAATATGAGCCGGCCTGGCTCAGTGATTGGACTGGTAACCAGGATGAGGAGATGGACGTGACAAAGGACGACAGACCTGATGTATTAGAATTGTCAGGACCTTTGACCTCCTCTGGTTCCTTATCTGATCAACAGCCGGGAATGGCTGACAGGGAAGTTCTGAGAGAGTCTTCTAGTGGAGATGAGAACTTGGAAAATTTGTGGTTAAATGTAAAAAACAGAAGACGGTTGAGAAGGCAAAATCAGCTGGAGCGAATGAGGAGGGCGAGTCAGTAAATGAGCACGTTGCCTCAATGAGTATAAAAGGACACAGCTGGGCTGGTACATTTTGCCAGGAACGAAGTGACTATTTGAGTGAGGACGTTACAGCAAGAAGCTCTGAGACTGGAGATTTATTGCCAGGACTGGTTTGCCGGACAGAGTAAAGATTTATGCTGTGGATTGAGATTCCTGCCAGCCGTTATCTTGTAAGACTTCTTTCTGTTTGATTTAATTGTGAAATGGCTGCTTTCTGTTCTGTTCGTTGGAATTTTGAAGGGGAGTCATAACAGGTGGGTGCCGGGCAACTCAAGAGGTCCAGGCAGTTCAAATGCTTTATCAAAACGGATTGCCCGCTTAAGCTCCCTACAAGAATCTGGCCAACTAACAGTCAAGGCAAATGAGCGGAAGATAAGAAAGGCATTGAAGCTGGGCTGGACTTCGATCTCTTGCGGGCACGGAGGGACTCGGGAATTATTTGGCGGCATGACTACCTGTAGGAGACAACCCAGGAGCAACACACAGCACAGAGAGACTTAGACATTAACAGTGGTTTAATATATGACAGGTCTATACAGACAACGTACAGGTGGTAGGCACAATACCTTTACAAGCCAGCTTTTCTTCTTCCTAACGCACAGAGAACTTCTGCCCTGAAAGCTGGCCCCGAGGAAAGAGACCCCCACCCCTCTAATGGCTGCCTTTTATCTATGCACCACCTCTTAAAGGGGATCCTTACTCTCCAGCCTTAAAGGGAAATACCCATCTACTCTGCTGGATCACTCTTGTTACGTCAGCCAGACTTACATCAGCTTCCCAGCATCGTGCAGCTGCTCACTGCTGGTCGGTTTCTAAATCTTAATACCTTAGTAATTATGACCCCCCCCCCTTCCATTGGGCTCAGCCTGGTCATCTCCTACCCTATGGCGGTGGACTTCAACTCCCAGAATTCCTCAGCCAGCCTTCTGGGAGTTGAAGTCCACAGGTCGTAAGGGGGACATACCTGCCCACCTCTGACCTGGAATCTCATATCTAGATGTTCTGACCCGAACCTGGTTCGAAGGAAACAAACAGGAAACAGAGGTAACCTTTTAAGGATTCTTTACGAATTCCGTTCCTTCCTGGTTCAAAGGCTGTTTCGAACTCATCGTCTCTGATGAGAACGAGCCTTGCCAAGGTGGTGCAAGGTTGCCAAGAACACTGGATAAAGTTGCCAAGAACTATTTCAAACACAAAAAAAGTCTCCAAACGCAAACTAAGAGAGTCCGAACGTCCACAAGACTTGAGTGCAAAAACGTCTTTGCTTCCTGCAAAGAACTCCCGATTCTCAGCTGGCTTTTATCTCTTAAGGGAGGGGCCATGACCTTGCAGCCTTACTCCCGAGTCGCCCGTGCGGCTGCAGCTGCTCTTTCCTTCGAGCAGCCCTGTGTGCATGCGCACAGGCTCCTCGGGGGCCTCTTCCTCACTGCTGGCAGCCCCCACAAGCTCCGAAGGCAGCACTCCACCCCCTGAGGGTCCTGGCCCCATCCCTGCATCACACGCAGGCCCCACATCCGAGGCCGTGGCCTCAGCCGTCCACGTCTGCTGCCGGCGAACCACAACACCAGAACGAGATGCTTGAACTACTACAGGTAGTCTCGACTTGCAGCACTGAAAAAAAGTGACTGACGACCGTTTTGCACGTTGAAGCATTCGGACGCTTGTCAAGTAACTCACATTTATGACGGTTGCAGTGTCCCGGAGTCACGTTTAGCGACCTTCTGACAAGCAGATAAAATGAATAAAAAAGCCAGATTCACAGAATCACCCTGTGACTAAGTTAGGGGATTCACTGAGCAACGGGGGCAAGAAAGGTCGTGACAGCGAAACAACCGCCTCGCTTAGGAACCGAAATTTGGGGCTTCCATTTGTGTTGACACCCTGCCCTGGGACACCGCAAGTGTCATCAATTCAGGCCAGGTGCCCAGCCTTCGAATGTTGACCTCATGTTCACGGGGTGCGAGAAAGGCCGTATGTGTGAAAACGGGTCATAAGTCTCTTTCTTTGGTGCCGTTGTAACTTCAGGGGTCCCCAAACTTGGCCACTTTTAAGACTGGTGGACTTCAATTCCCAGAATTCTCCAGCCAGCAAAGCTGAAGTCCACCCGTCTTAAAGGGGCCAAGCTTGGCGGCCGCTGCTTCAGACGGTCATTGAACAAATGCTATAAATTCTGCCAGCGTGGAATCTCTTTCCTGTGCAAACAGCTTGACCGCCTGCTAAATCGCGCTCAGTACCAACCACAAGTCCTTCCAGGCTCGCGGAGCAGAGCGGGCACTCTGCGCATGCCCGGGTGCCCCCTCTCTCCAGGCTCATGGCCGCTTCTCACCCCTCCCCCCCCCACAGGTTGGAAAATTGAGGGAGCTGCTTCTGCAAAAGGACACCGAACACACGAAGGTCCTGACCGGCCAGGTGAAACAGGTAAGTGTGGGCTGGGGTCCCGTCCTCCCCCCCCCCACCTCTGGGCCGACCTTCAGCTCCCGCCCTGACTGCCCCCTCTGGGGGTTGTGCCCACAGGTGAGGGCCCTGGAGGAGCGGCTGTGCCAGGCCCAGCACCGGCTGCAGCGCCAGCAAAAGGTGGAGGCGGACTTGAAGCAGGTGAGTGTCCTGGGGGCAGGCGGACATCCGGCCGGGCCGCAGCCTGACCCCGGCTTTATTCCGAGAAGGGCCAGGAGGAGCCATTGGTTTGGGGACAAATGCTGAGGTCTCTAGCCCGGGTTCCAATCCGTTGGGACGCCTAAGGGGCTAGTCCTCTTGTTTTGAGCGGAGTTGGCACCGGCCCGGTAAATTAAAAGCTTCACGTAGGGCAGGGATATCCAACCGTGGCCACTTTTGAGAGTTGTGGACTTCAACTCCCAGAATTCCCCAGCCAGCATGCTTTAAGACCTCCCACTCTGCAAACCCCACTCTCTTCTAGCACTGGTGATGTTCCCTAGTTGGGTCATGAAACGTCTGCAAGTAAACGACCCAAGCTCAGAGAGCCCCAAGGACCCCACAGTCCTTTTCTTCTTCTTCTTCTTCTTCTTCTTCTTCTTCTTCTTCTTCTTCTT
>NW_020769464.1:193393-205498 GCF_900518735.1 Pseudonaja textilis
GGGGCCACTTGCTCCTCCTCCTCCTCCTCCTCCTCCTCCTCCTCCCCTCTTCTGCAAACCCCACTCCCTTCCAGCAGTGATGATGTTCCCTAGTTGGGCCATGAAACGTCTGCAAGGAAACCACCCAGCCCAGAGAGCATCAGGGACCCCACAGTCCTCTCTGCTTCATAGCTGGCTGGGGAATTCTGGGAGTTGAAGTCCACAAGTCTCAAAAGTGACCACGGTTGGATATCCCTCAAATATCTCCAAGCTTGGAGACCCCTCAAATAAGACGATTCTCCCCAGAATCATAGTGACTGTTCTTTTGTGTGGGGGGGCAGGACGGGGGGCGGGGCAAGATTTAAAGGGCAGCTGGATGGCCACCATTTGGGGATAGGAACAGGAGGTCTAGACCGGGGGTTGCCAACCTTTTGGACCTCAGGGACCACCAAACTCCAAATAATTTTAAATCCCAGGGACCGCTAGCTGGTTCTGTGGGCATGGCCTAATTTGTGGGTGGCTTGGTGGTCATGTGACTGGCCGGGCATGGCTTGTATGTGAATATTATAAATATTTATATAAATATTGAATTTTTTATTTTAAAAAAGAGCAACTTTTACCCCAAATCAGGCAAAGCAGGCAGGCAGATTGAGTTGCTCACAGAATCATTCAGTGATCTGTCTATCTGCCATCGGCTACCTGAGTCTGTCACATAAAATTTGCTTGCAAGCAAACTCACAAAATTAACTCACAACACACCATGTATGTAAATATTGAATTTTTTATTAAAAAAAGAACAACTTTTACCCAAACTCAGGCAAAGCAGGCAGGCAGATTGAGTTGCTCACAGAATCATTCAGTGATCTATCTATCTGCCATCGGCTACCTGAGTCTGTCACATAAAATTTGCTTGCAAGCAAACTCACAAAATTAACTCACAACACACCATGTATGTAAATATTGAATTTTTTTTTATTAAAAAAGAGCAACTTTTACCCAAACTCAGGCAAAGCAGGCAGGCAGATTGAGTTGCTCACAGAATCATAGTTTCACTCAGTGATCTATCTATCTGCCATCGGCTAGGTCAGTCTGTCACATAAAATTTGCTTGTCGTGAGCCTGCACTGAATAACAGAAGCTTCAGTCCTAAGGGAGGTTCGGCTGTGCTTAAAAGCAGAGCCGAAGATCTAAAACTAGCTAGAAAGCAAGAAATCCAACCATTTTCTGCTTCCTAGCTAATCCAAATCTCCTGGCACAGCAGAACAGATGATGGCTGGGTGGGGGGGTGGGGAAAGGAAAAATAGCAAGTTTGCTGGGTAAGGGGTAGGCCGCGGGGTTCCCATGGGCCATGTGGGCGGCGCTGCCTTTTGTTCCTGCGCAGCCTGGATTAATTGCTTTGGGGGGAGGGTGCTCTTGGAGTGAGATTGCGGCCCACCAAAATTTTCTCACGGACCACTGTTGGCGACCTCTGGTCTAGATGACCTCTACAGTCCCTTCCAATTCTTACTTTCTGAGATTCATATGCTCTCTTCCACCTGCTGGCTAAGGGAACGGCTGCCACGACCTTCAGCCAAACTTGCAGCTCTCCAAGACCCAAACGCCTGGCCAGCCAGCCTCACCAGAAACCGTCCTGCTGTCAGCCCTGGGTTCAAGACCCCCGGAGAGGAGGGTGGTTCCCCCACACCCCACTGCCTCCCCCCCTTCTGTTTTCCACCTGGTTGTTGCAGGCCGGAGCCCCGTGGCCTGAATGTAGCTCTCCTGTTTCCCCTCCAGGCCCTCTCCACGCTGCCGGCTGAAGTGTCCAGCCTCGCTGAGATCCAGCGCCTTTGCGATCTGTTTGACTGAAGAGCGAGAGTTTGTTCACCTCTGTTGTAAATACTGCTTTGTTCGTAAGGCTTGGGCAGTTTGTCTCTCTGTTTCCAGCGGCGACGTCCTCGGCTAAACCAGGGGTCCCCATCTGTGGCCCCACTTTAAGACCGGTGGACTTCAACTCCCAGAATTCCCCAGCCAGCTATGCACAGGATCTCCTGCTTGAGGAGGGGGGCTGGACTAATGGACCTCCAAGGTCCCTATGCTATGCTGGATGGGGGATTCTGGGAGTTGAAGTCCACAAGTCTTAAAGTGGCCAAGGTTGGCTGAGGGATTCTGGGAGTTGAAGTCCACAACTCTTAAAGTGGCCACGGTTGGGGACCCCTGGTTTAGAAGCTCATTTGCTAGAATTCACCCCCTGTTTTGCTCAGTCCTGGCTCCCTGCCCGGCCAGAGAAGCTCCAGAGACAGTTAGGGGCGGGGGAAACTATGTGTGTCCACCCCCATCCTATCCACCCTACCCCTCCCCTTTGGGGGCCAGAGGCTGCCCACCCGATGCCTCCCATCTCTGGAGCCTTTAATCGCATCGCAGGGGAGAAAATCAGAAATGCTCTGGATTGGCTCCCCTGGCAGCTCCCTTTGGGGCAGGGGTCTCCAAGGGGGGCCCACATCGCTGGCTGAAGGAGTCTGGGAGTTGGCAAGTTTGCAAGTCTTGGAAGCAGCTGAAGGATTCTGGGAGTTGAAGTACACACACACACACACACACCCAACGACCACGTTTGGAGACCCCTGATTTAGTCGGGGCTAAAAGACCCCCTTCCCCTCCTCACCCCCCCCCCTCTTGGTCAGACTAACCCAGCCTTCCTTGCAACCAGGATGTTGTAAGAAAGAGATTGGGGGGAGTGGGGGGGCCACAGCCCAGAGTCTTGCCTGGGAAAAGGCAGCTTGTGAGTGGGGGGCAGCAGAGAGGTTTCTGGGGCTGTGGGGGGGGGGGTGGAATCACAGCTATTTGGGGAAAATAGCACAGCCCCCCCCCGCCTCCCCGACTTCTGTCCTCGGCCTAAGAAGCCCCCCACCCCCCAGGATGACACTTTAAGTGGGGTGGGTGAGGGGTCTCTCCCTTAGGGCATCGACCGGTTTCCTTCTTTCAAAGGGGAGTGGGGGGGGGTTTACAAACCCAGCTGCCCGTCCCCCTTGGCATGTTCTGATGCCCCCCCCTTTTCTTCACTGGGTGGGTGGGAGGCCGAGTGGCCTGGCTTTACTTGGGACCCCTCCCTACTACCCCCAGCCTAGATTCCGGCTGCCATTTTCTGCCCCTGAGTGGTGGGGTCTGGACCCCTCCCCAGAGGGTGGGGGACACAGGGGCTTTGGCAGCTGCCTTGAGGGGGTCTGCTGGCCAGAGGGAGCCCCCCCCCCTCTCCTCCTGGGCACGAGGCCAGCCCCCCTGCTGCTTTGGCTGGGCCGGACTTCGCCACTGGCAGGAATGAAGGAAGCTTTTATTTCCCACCCAAAGCAGCTCTGGGAGCCCTTAGTGAAAATCAAATTTATTCCCATTTCCTCTCTCCTTCCCCCCTCCGGCCCCCTCCTTCCTCTCTCCACCAATTTGGGCCAATGGTAGGCCGCATTCAAGCCCATGTGAGGAGACGCCCCCTTTCCTGCCACCTCCAGCCCCCTCCCCTGCATTGCCTGTTTCCCTACTCTGGGTTGGCATACAACTGCTTGTAAACACTAAGCAGAGGCGCCCCAGGGTTTGTCTAAAACGGGTGGCAAACGCTGGGCCTTTTTTTTGACTGGTGGACTTCCCCTCCCAGAATTCCCCAGCCAGCTCCAACCTTGGCCCCTTTAAGCAAAGCTGGCTGGAGAATTCTGGGAGTTGAAGTCCCCAAGCCTTAAAGGGGCCAAGGTGGGAGACCCCTGCCCCCCCGAGTCCAATCAGGCTTCTTGCGATCCAAGTGCAAAGTTTGATCCCAGGTTTAACGCACGGAGAGGTTAGTTGGCTGCTTCTGCAGTTTGGAGCTAAAGGCAGGCGGTCCTCGACTTTAAGCGGGTTAACTTAGTGACCAAAGTTACAACGGCCCTGAAAAAAATGACTTGTGACCGTTCATCGCCCTTATGACCGTTGCAGCATCCGTCCACCATCGCATGATTTATATTCAGGTGCTTGACCACGGACTCTCATTTATGACGGTTGCAGCGTCAATGGGGAAACCAGATCGGCTTAATAACCGTGTTCCCTGACTTAACCACTGACCTTTGTTCACTGATTCGCTTAACAACTGGCAGGTTACATCGTAAAAGGGGTCAAAACTCATTTAACGAAGTTCTCGGCATAAATTTGGGGCAGAATCACAGTTGGAAGTCGAGGACTACCTGTCTGGGCTCCAGGGAGCTACCCCCACTTAAATCACGAGTCTCGAGCCAAACTTCCAAAACTTCAAAAGGATTTATGGGGCGTTAAACTGTCCGGCCCTGCCTGGGTGCAGCCGATTCTGAGACGCATCATTCCTTGTCCCCCTTGACCCTGGTTCACCCCCCTGCACCCCCCAGGTGTGTCATAATTCATATCCTCCAATGGGACACGTCCATAGCCCAGAGTCCTCCATCAGGCTCTCCAGTTAGAATTTTGCACAGCAGAAAGTTCAGTCGCCTAGTTACTATCTTTGAAAAAACATTGATGGAATGCGCTTTCAGTTTGCAAGCTGCCCCACTGCTCCCCCTGTTACGGCCACTCTAAAAAGACCAGAGAAATATTTTATGAGTTGCCACACTACTTGTGTCTGCTGAATTTCCCAAGACTTGTGGCAGGTTATACAGGCAGTCCTCAACTTATAAACATTTGTTTAGTGGAAGTTACAACGGCACTGAAAAAAAACCCTGATTTTTGGCTGGTTTTCATACAACTGTTGCAGCAACACATACACACGTGATCAAAATTCGGCCCCTCAGCACCTGGAGTGCACGTGTGACGGTTGCCGTGTCCTGAGGTCACGTGATCCTCTTTTGTGACCCTCTGCCCGGCAATGGGGAAGCCAGGTTCACTGAACAACCGCATGATTCACTTAACGACTGTGGCAAGACAAGTGCAGGATTCCAGGGTTTGCCTAAATTAAATCATGAGCCAAACTTCAAAAAACTTCAAAGGATTCATTAGGAGCAACACGCTGGCCTGATCTGCATGAAGCCGATTCTGGCACAGGTAATGACAGTCACCTGTGACCTGGCTTCCCCCCCTCCCCCCTGGGTGTGTGCCATAAATCAACCTCTCCAATTAAACACAGGGGCTGGGTGTCATCTGTCACGTTCTCCAATTAAAAGTTTTTCGGGGCAAAAGCTTCCATTGCAGTCTTTTTCAAGATAAAGTTGGAATTAATTGGCCGTATGCTTCTCCGGTCCTTCCCCCTCTTTCTTATGCCAACTTGGAAACAAGTGTAGGAATATTTTACAAGTAGACCTTAGGTTGTAAAATAGGGCAAAACTTACTTAACTGTCTTGCAAAGCAAGGGACATTTTGGGCTCCACTGAGGTTGTTAAGTCGAGGACACCCCGTCCTTCAGTCGAGGCACATTGCAGTCAGACTCACCCATAAAACTAAATCAACAGTTTTATCAATAAAAATCTCCAGGGGACGTAATTCTGCAGGGAGGGAGGCCAGCCCTCAACCCCCCCTTGGGCAGAGTTCTGTTTTCAAGGCCTTCGGGGGAACTTGGGAGCAAATTAGACTGGCTGTTAGGGATACACCCTAGCAGAATCTGCACGGCAGTCAGGCAGGCAGGCAAAATATGTGAGATAAACGTTTTTGTAGCTTACACTCAGTAAAACAGATACACCGTGCTAGTTAAATAGTTTATTCCAGTAAGAGTTATAGCATAGTCAAACAGTCCATATATCATTCACTAGTTCAGTCCGTCCAGGGATTATTCAGTTGCAAATTCCAGTGTCGAAAAAGAGGTCAGTAAACTTACAAATATCAGTCCAGGAATATATCTCCTCGCAGTAGAGATATGAAGAAGTCAAAACTCCTCTCTTCCTTCAGCAACTCAGCAGTAGGGAAAACATGCAGTTAACAAACCATCAATCCAGTATAGTCAGGGAATCGTCAGCAATCAGTAGGTTCTCTTGCTCCCTCTTATGGCGGTTCAACACCGCACCCAAAATTACATGCTTTGCAGTTTAAAGTGACACACACTTAAACTTACAATCATAGTTTATATATATTATTTTACCCAAACTACGTTAGGTAACCTATGTTATTCCTAACATTCTCCCCTTTTGGGTGTTGAAAGGCTGGAAAATGCCTTTCTTCTGAGAGCTCGATTTTCCTGCTGGGAGAACTTCGGTTTAAAGACAGAGACAACTGCTTGGAAGCTGGTTCCTTTTATTTTTCAGGAAGGCAAGAAATAGCAAGAAGTCTGCGTTCCTGGGGCTAGCCATCTTTGTATAATAAACCCCTGATTTTTATACCTTTTTCTCCTTTTGTGTGTGTGTGCTTGTGTTTGTATTTCTTAATGTTTTAAATCCTGTCAGGGGTTGTCTTCATTTCCGCCGGAGGGTAAACTCCACGGGGTGGTTTGATTGGATTATCAGTTTCATTCTAATGTTTTCTTATATTTGTTTGGTGGCAATCTCCTGTCTGCTATGGAATTTATTTCGTGTCTTTTGTCTATTTGTTTTGCTGATTTGGCATGACCTGTTGTTTGTAAGGGATTTCTTTTTCTTGTTTCCCTAGCTTTCTTAATTACTTGGCTTTTGTCTAGGGGGCTTCTTTCAATACCTTTTATTAAATCTCTTTTCCTATGCAAGTTTGTTTTATGGCTGGCCTGATGTTCCCTTTGGGCTTTTCCTGCTTGGGTGTCACCACTGTCCTCATGAAGTTCCCTTTCCACACGGGTAATATAATAATATATATATCTATTTACAACCTCAACCCATAGTCATCACAATTTTTTTTGTGTTTCACTGCACCTTGGGCCTTTGTAAATTGATCAGCAATATTTTGCTCAGTCATGCAATATTCCAATCTTATTAAACCATTTTTTACAGATTGCCTTACATTCAGATATCTCAGATCTGTATGCTTAGATCTCGTTTTTACAGCAATATTTGTAGCCAACCGTATGACTGCTTGATTGTCCTCATACACTACAATGCAATCTTTAACAGTTAATCCCATATCTAATAATAACTGTTTATACAGAATTAAATCAGTACATAATAAAGATAGACATGAAAATTCTGCTTCCATTGTGGACATACTTATGTGTTGCTGTCTAATTGACCTCCAACCAATCAATGCTTTTCCTAACAGTATAGCCATTCCTGAAGTTGATTTCCTAGTGTTTATGTCTGTTGCAAAACTCGCATCAGCATATGCACTTAAAATCAAATCATCTTTTGGCTCCAAATACAATGCATAGTGCATTGTCTTTTTAAGATATCTTAAGATACATTTTGCCGCTTGCCAGTGTCGTTCAGCGGGTTCAGCGTTGAATCAGCCAACTGATTAACGCTATAGGCAATATCTGGCCTTGACCAATTACTAATATACGATAGACTACCAATTAATGACTGATAGTCTTATTGAATTTTGAACTTTGAGCATCAGTGTGGCAAAATTCCTGACTCATTGGAGTTTTTGCTGGCTTACAAAGTTCCATATTATATGTTTTTAGTAATTGATAAATTTTATCCTCTTGAGATATCTTATAGCCACCGTTGGTTTTATTTATTGTCAATCCGAAATACTGTTTTATCTCTCCTAATTGCTTTAATATTATCCTCTTACCTAATAATATTATTTCAGTAGCTTCATTATTAGTTTTTGTAATTAAAGCAATCATCTGTAAACAACAATAATAATGACACTATACCATTTGTCTCTCTTTTAAATAAACATGGATCAGCTAAACTTGCTTTAAACCCTATATTGTTTAACTCCTTAACAATATATTGGTTCCATTCATAACCAGATTGTTTTAATCCATAGGGACTCTTTTTCAGCTTCCAACAGTCATTATTATCCTTAATCCCTACAGGTTTCTTTAGGTATATAGTGTGCTGCAATGGTGCATGCAGATAAGCAGTTTCTACATCTAAATGATTTATGACATAGTTTTTCTTAGCTGCCCACACTAAAGCTGCTCTCAAGGTTGTTGCTTTTAGACTCGGTGCAAACACTTCATCATAATCACATGCAGTTTGATTAAATCCTTGAGCTACCAATCTAGCCTTATGGGTAACAGTCCCATTTTTACATGTTTTTAATTTAAATATCCATTTGCAGCCAATGGACTTTTCACCTGGAGGTAATTTAGCATTCTCATAGACTCCCATCTGTTTTAATGAATTCAGTTCCTTTTCCATTGCTCTATGCCAATTCTCTCGATCCTTTGCAGGATACATTCTAAGTTCTTCCACAGTAGTTGGAACTTTACTAACTTGGCAAACTACACTTGCTTGGTACCTATCAGGTGGTCTGGTTTCACGTGTTGACCGTCTAGGTATTACAGGGCTTACAGGTGGACTTTCATCTATTACCTGTTCCTGGTTATCTATTTCTTCCTTTTCACTTATTTCTTCCTGTTCTGGTCCTATTTGCTCTTCTTGTACTTCCTCTTTAATTGGACTTTTCTTATTACTGATATGGTGGTTTGGTCTTTTGTAGGTTTCTATGATTACATCTTTATTTGAATCTTGCTCCAGTTTTTCCCATCCTACATGTTCAAGGAATTGTGTACTAGCACTACAGTAAACTCTAGATGTACCTTTTTCCCAGAACCTGTAAGATTTATGGTTAGATTAGTAACCTACAAAAAATAATCTTTTAGCCCTATGCTGCCCCTTATGTCTCAGTTGTGTAGGAATATGCACCCATGCTGGTGCTTCTCTGGATATTAAACTATAATTAATAAAACAGCTGTCTGTTTACAGTATTGTGTAACTACACTAACTCTCACTTTATATAAGCCTGTTATATCCTGGTTAGTCTGACTGTGCAGCTGGGCACATAACCAGTGTTAGGGATACACCCTAGCAGAATCTGCACGGCAGGCAGGCAGGCAAAATATGTGAGATAAACGTTTTTGTAGCTTACACTCAGTAAAACAGATACACCATGCTAGTTAAATAGTTTATTCCAGTAAGAGTTATAGCATAGTCAAACAGTCCATATATCTATCATTAATTCAGTCCGTCCGGGGATTATTCAGTTGCAAAGTCCAGTGTCGAAAAAGAGGTCAGTAAACTTACAAATATCAGTCCAGTAATATATCTCCTCGCAGTAGAGATATGAAGAAGTCAAAACTCCTCTCTTCCTTCAGCGTTCAGCAACTCAGCAGTAGGGATAAACACGCAGTTAGCAAACCATCAATCCATCAAACCATCAATCGTCAGCAAGCAATCAGGCAGGTTCTCTTGCTCCCTCTTATGGTGGTTTACAACCGCACCCAAAATTACATGCTTTGCAGTTTAAAGTGACACACACTTAAACTTACTATCATAGTTTATATATATATTATTTTACCCAAGCTACGTTAGGTAACCTATGTTATTCCTAACATTGGCATCTTTGGTGTAGGGGGAAAAGCACCCCCCCCATCTCTCGGAGGGAGGTTTAAGGCTTGGCCCAACCGGACAAACACACCTGATGGGCCCCCTTCTCAGACAGGTGGTCCTGCGTTAGACAGGTGCCCCCGCCAGCAGTCTGAATTATGCCCAGGAGCAACTGGGCAGTGCCCGCCACAGAGGTGGGGGACTTGGGCATCAGCCACAACTGCAGCTTGGCACTAACTGCTGGTGCTGGGTGCCCGCTCACCTGGGCAGGTGTTGAGAAGGGCAAGGGGCGCCCTGACCAGGGGCAGCTTCTGCAGGAAGGGTGGCAGATGGTGCACGGGGCAAAGCCTCTGGTCTGGGCGCTTCCGATGGAGGGGGGGGGGCTTATGGGCATGACGTGCCCACCCACCCCTGTTGATGGCTGCGCTGGTGCCACAGCCGCAGGGCAAGTTCCCTTCCTGCCTTTTGATGGCCAGCAGAGCACAAAAGAGACACCAAAGCTGCAAAGGCGCCAGCTGGACCGGAAGCCGCAGCTCCATCCTAGCACAAGCCGACCCCCCCCCCGGCCCCCCCCTTCCCTCGGCTGCCTGACCAGGAGGGAGCGCAAGGGGGCTTCGGACTTTGCAGCCCCAGCCTCGGCGCTGAGCCTCACCCCACCCCCCCTCCCGCCAACCCCGGGTTGGGGTCCTTTGAGGATCCAGCGCAAAGGAGCCCGGCGGAAGGAAGGGGACTTTAGAGAGAATCTAGCCCACCCCTCCTACCCAGGGCAGGAATGCATCCCCGGCTTCCCCCACCGGATGGCGTCCGTTCCAGCCCCTTTTCACCCGCCCCGTGCAGGGGGATCCGGCCCCCATCGCCGGCCCCGGGCCCTCTGCCCCGTCTCTCCAGGGCAGCCCCACCCCCCCGGCTGCAGGTCTCGGGGTGACCCCCGGGACTCCTCTACCCAGAAGAGGGGCGGCGGGGGGGCTCGACGCCGGGCGGGCGGCGGCCTCGTTCAGCCCAAGTGGGGAAGGGGCGAGCCCGTGGGCGGGGAGGCCCTCTGCACGCGCTCAGAGGCGCCCTCCCCTCGGAGCCCGTCCAGGGGCGCTCTTGAGGGTGCGGGGTGGCTGCGCCCCTGCGGCGTCGGACGGGCCTGGGAGCCGGGAAAGGCGAGGAGGGGGGGGGTCCTCGGGGAGGCTCCCAGCCCCGGAGCGGCCGCTGCCTTCCTAGCGGGGGGGGGGGGGGGGGGGGGGGGGGGGGGGGCCCCCCCCCGGCCCCCCCCCCCCCCCCCCCCCCCCCCCCCCCGTCACGTAGCTCTGCGGCACCGGCAGCGCCTTTACAGCCCCGCGCCAGAACCGGCGCCGCACAAGCCGCGGAGGCAGCCCCGACGGCGGACGCAGAAAGCAGCCTCGACCGGTAAGAAGGCGACCCGGTAGGCGAGCCCGCCCCGGAGCGCTGGAGGGGCTGGAGGGGTCCCACGAGCGCCGGGTCTTCCCTGAGACCCCCCCCCCCACGCCGCCCCTCTTGCCCTCGGACTCCGGCACCGTCGCGTCCCCGGGAGCTGCGGACCGGGCGCGGCTGCTGCGCTTTGCGTTGCCCTCCCCCCCCCGCCGCCCCCAAAACGGGCCCTTTGCAGGGAGGGGCGCGGGGAGGGTCTCCTTCCCGCAGGGGCTTCGCTCCTGCCCGCCCCGCCGGTCCCGGGAATCCCCCCCTTCTGAGAACCCCGAAAGCCCCTTCCTCCTGCCGCCGGTGGGCTGGGGGTGCGGGGGGGGGGGGTCAAGCATCCTTAAAGGCGCTCCTGCTGCCCGCCCCCCCAATGTATGACTCGGAAACCGGCTGGCTCTGGTGCAACTGCGCATCGCAGCTCCCAGGCGGGCCGAAGGCAGACCCGGCCGGGCTTAATTTGGGAAATTAAGGCGTGGGGGGGGGGGCTCCCTGATTGGTGGCCTCTGAGCTGGGCAGTTTTATTATTATTATTTTTTTAAAAAAGAAACATTTTATTATACATTTTTCTTTAATAGACACTATTATTATTACATCACAGTTTCATCCTCGCTATTATTCTTTAAGAATTCTTATTGGAGACCCGAACATGGCTTAGCATGTGTTAACGGCAGAATTATTAACCAGGATTGAATCCTGATTGAGGCTTCCAAGAAGAGACTGGACTGCCCATTGGTCAGAAATGGTGTAGGGTCTCCCCCTTGGGCAGGGAGGTTGGACTAGATGGCCTACAACGGGGGTCTCCAACCTTGGCAACTTTAAGCCTGGAGGACTTCAACTCCCAGAATTCCCCAGCCAGCAAAGGTTGGAGACCCCTGCATGAGAGCAAAGCTGGCTGGGGAATTCTGGGAGTTGAAGTCCTCCAGGCTTAAAGTCGCCAAGGTTGGAGACCCCTGGCCTACATACAAGGTCCCTTCCGACTCTGGTGATCTGTTATCTTGAGCTGGGTGGCGGTGTTTTGAGGGGCAGACCTTTCAGGACCCAACTAGGGAAGTCATGACTGTAGAAGGGGAGGGGGTGCAGAGAGGGGGAGGAAGTTTGGGGGGACTGTGTGGCCCATGGTGCTCTCCGAGTTGGGTTGGGTAGTTTCTTTGCGGATGATTTCAAAGATCCAAAACTGGCTACATCATCAGAGCTAAGGTGGGTCACGAAACGGAAACGCCTGCCAGAAAACCGGGGAGCTCAAGACGGAGAAAACCCACTCCCCTTTCAACCCCGATTCTCCTTTTTTGTTGGGAGATGAAGGGGTCTTAAGGGCTCTCCGGGGCCGGGTGGGTTGCAGGGGCCTC
>NW_020769464.1:292652-305335 GCF_900518735.1 Pseudonaja textilis
GGGGGGGTCTCCAACGTGGCCACTTTAAGGCTGGTGGACTCCAACTCCCAGAATTCCTCAGCCAGCTTTAAATCCCCAAGTCTTCAAGTGGCCCCGGTCGGAGACCCCTGGCCTAAAGGAGGGGGCTCGCCTCCCCATTCGATTCTTCCTTTCCTGACCTGCCCCCCTCCAGGTGTGGGAGGACCTCCACACCCATCTTCCCCAGCCCATCGAACCCTTTGAGAGGGCAGCACTTGAGGGATGGGTCAGAGGAAGCTGCCGCGCTACAGGTGGTCCTGGACTTACATCCGTTCATTTAGGGACGATTCAAAATCCCCGCGGCACCGAAAAAAGGGACGTGACCATTTCCCCCCACCCTAACGACCATGACAGCAACCCCGTGATCCAAAAGGTCCCCACCCTGGGCAACTGACTCCAGTTGTTAGCGTTCTTAGGAGTTTGGTGAAGGGGCTGCTGGGAGAAATCGTGAGGACACAGAACCGGAGGTTCAATTATTGGAATCCCACCCCTGCTCATATTGATGGTGGTCACAGCACCCCAGGGGTCCCCTGGTCCCCTTTGGCGACCTTTGGACGAACCAAGTCAAGGGGGGGAGTTGGATTCGCTTAGCAACCGTATGGCTAACTGAACAAGTTGAGGGATTCACTGAACAATGGCGGCAAGAGAGGTCATAAAATGGAGCAAGGCTCACTTAACAACTGCCTCATGTAGTAACAGAAGTGTTATGGTTAAGCCAATCAAATATCCGGGCAACACAGTGGTTATTAAGCACTAAGGAATGTAATCAATAGAAAATTAATCACATTTATTTTTAAGAAAAGGAATTTGGGGTGCAATTCAAGGGCTACCTGGAATAACCCGGGGGGGGGGGGGGAAATCTATGGAGGAAGGGGGCTGGCTCTCTAGGAAGGGGTGCAGCTGTGGTTTCCCCCCTATCAGCCCCCCTCCTTGGAGGGAGGCTCCGGCCCTTGAAATCTGGCAGGGCATTTTGCCAGCGACCTGAGGCAAGGGATCGGTTTACAGCTCCGGCTGACTTCATTTTCACGAGTGATGACCCACTTTCAACTTTTCCCCTCCAAGGAGCCTCTTATCTTGACACGGACTCTACCCAGGTCCAAAGGATAGAATAACAGAGTTGGAAGGGAAGGGACCTCGGAAGGTCTTCTAGTCGTCCCCAGCTGGAGCAGGAGACTCCCAGTGTCCAACCTTGGAACTTTTAAGACTCTCGGAATTCAACTGGTGAAGTCCGCCAGTCTTAAAGTTGCTAAGATTGGAGGCCCCCCGCTTTAAAGTGGGGAGGGCGGGGTGGCTGTTCTCTGTGTGCAGCCTCCGGAGCTCCAATCCTGGCATCTCCTGGGGCAGCCGAGCTCTGCCCGCCTAAGTGAACCTCCCCGGTTCTCACGGGCAGCCAACGGAGCCTTGTGCCCTGGAAGGAAAGGCTGGCACCGGTTCCTCCTTCCAACTCCTGGGAGTCGAAGTCCACCAGTCTTCCAAGGTTGGGCACGCTTACCCTGCATCCGGGGTGGGGACCCCCCTAGTCCACCGCATGCCAGCAGGCAACTGGGCCGCGCAAACAAGCCCCATCCACGCAGTGCAGGCAACAGGCAAAACCACGACCCCTCCGGTCGGTGGGGAAGCCCTTCTCCCAGGGCCCAAAAGGTGGGGGAGGGGGAGGGGGGCACCGCCCTCTACCCCCCCCAGACAAAAGGCCGTCTGCTCGCTTCCTTAGAGACCTCCAGTGTCCGAGCAGCCATGACTCCTGGAAGCAAAACAGCACCACAAAACTGCTGCCCTTCCTTCATTCACTGACCGGAGCAGAGTTTGGACCAGGGAGAGGAAGCAGAGGGGGGGGGCTTTTCCCTTTGGGGGGGCCAGGGACCAGCTGCTCTTTCTCCAGGTAGACCAGACCCAAGCACGCATACAGCCCCCCACTCTCCCAGGCCCTCTGAACTGTGCAGAGGTGAGCTTCTCTGCTGCTGACCCCATGGCTGCTCCCCCCCCCCCCCGCCCCCAGCACTCCAGAGGACCAAACAGGTGTGGCCCTGTCACACCTAAGGACTCCAGCTCTGACGGTTTGGCCTGGCTGGACAAGGGGCTTGCAGGCCTGACCAGATTGAACAGATGAACAGAGTGGGAAGGGAGCCTGTAGGTCATCTAGTCCAACCCTCTGCCCAAGCGGGAGATTCTACCTACGGCACCATTTCTGACCGACTGCCAGCTTCCCAAATCGCTCAGCTTTTGCTTCCTTCTCAATCAGCGTTTCTGCCCAACTTGGTTCGGGCCATTTCCCCGGCTTTGCGTTGGTTTGGGACAGGAGCCGCGCAGCGCTCCAAGTGGGGAAGTCTGCCCGCTCCCCACTCGGAGCAAAGCAGCCCAGCAAAGGGGGGAGGCTGCGGACACGGACACGGACACCCCCCCCAATACACTCCTTTGGGGCTCCCCGGCCCAGCCCGTGCCTAGATCTCCGCGGAAAGCCGGGCAGCGCAGCGGGGAGACGGAGCAATCGCGGCGCGCAGAGTCCAAGGGACGTTTCAGCCGCGAGCGCCGCCGAAGCCGGCTCGAAGGCGAAGGGGTCCCCGGGGGGCGGCCCCTCCGGAAAGATCCCCACTCCCGCGGCTGCACGGGGGGCTTCTGCAACCCGAGAGGGGGGCCCCGCATCTCGCCGCTCCCTCGGGCCGGTCGGGGGTCCAAAGCCGAGGGAGGGAAGGCGGGGGCTGCAACCGCTTCCCCGCTCCCGGGCGGACCCCCGGCCTTCGCCGGCGCTGCTGGCGGAACCGGGCACTCCGCTTCCCGCTTCCACCTCGCCCGCCCTTTCCCTGCCTACCTGCGGGCTGCCTACGCACCGCGCACAGCCTGCGGGACGCCCCCCCGCCCCGGGAAAGCGGCGGTGCTTCTGCCGCTCAGGGCCGGCCGCTCCCCGCGGGAGTCCCTGCGCTGCGCGCTGCGCCCTCCGCCTCCCGGTCGGGGCTCAAGCGGCCTCGCTGCCCCCCGCCCGCCTCCTCCTGCCCCGCGAGCCCCTTTCTCGCCTACCTGCCGTGGCCGCGGGAGGACGGGGGTCCCGGTGCGGAGGGGCCGCGCGGGGCCGGGCGGCGGACGGAGGCTCGGCGCGGCGCGCAAAGTGCGGGCGCAGTGCGGGCGCTGCCTGCGCTTCCCATTCCGGGAGGCGGGGAGGCACCTGGCGGGGCAGGGCAGCCCTAATTGAGGAGCTCCGCCGCTCCGCCGCGCCTCGGGCCATCCCGCGCCCGCGCAAGGGGAAGAGGCAGCAGCGCGCCCCGGCAGCGGTCGCCGGCAACCCCCGGGACTTGGGGGCGGCGGAGCTCGGAGGGGCGCCGGGATGGCCGGCAGGATTTGGCCAGAATTTGGATTTCCTGGTCGGAGCCAAAAAAAAGGGTGTGTGTGTGTGTGTGTGTGTGTGTGTGCTGGTCAGGCCTCAATACTACAGATGAACAGATTAACAAATAATCAGAGTTGGAAGGGACCTTGTAGGTCATCTAGTCCAACCCCCCCCCCCAAGTGGGAGACCCTACACCATTTCTGACATACAACCTTGGATGGAGACCCTGATTTCTTTCAGCACTTTGCACAGGGAGTCCTCAACTTAAGGCCACAACTGAGCCCCAAATTTTGGCCGCTCTCCAAGACTTGACAGCTCTGTAAGCAAGTTCCGCTGCATTCTGTCTCCTTTCTTGCAACCGTTGTTAAGTGAATCCCTGCAGTTGATGAATGAGCAGCCTGGTCCTTAAGTGAATCCGGCTTGACTCGGCTTGTCAGAAGGTCGCCAATGGGGATCGTGTGACCCCAGGACATGTGCGACTGTCATAAATGTGAGTCAGTGGCCAAGCATCTGATGCGACAACGGTCGTAAGTGTGAAAAATGGCCCTGAGTCATTTTTATTCAGGGCTGTTGTAACTTCGAATGGTCGCTAAATGTCATAAGTCGAGGACTAACCTGTGTGCCCGCTGGCTTGCCAGGCTGGAGTGGGATTAGAAGAGAATTCCAGCCTCCAGGGGGATCCTTGGCTCCTGCGCCCCCCCCCAATCAAAGGTCTACAAAACAGGGCTATGGCCACCAATTCCGAAAATATGAAGGGGAGGGGGGTCTCCCCTGTTTCAGGGGAGGGGGAACTGCCTGGCATTGAGCTGTCAACGCTGAAGTGCAGGGCTCTCCTGAGTTGGGACCCCTCCCCCCCCGCATGCGTCTTTCCCGGGCTGAACTTCACAGGCAGATTCTCCCTGGGGAGGGGTCCTAGGGGGTCCTCCCCAACCCCTCAGGGGGCTCCTTGAAGCCCACCAGCAGCCTGGGCAGCTTCACGGAGCAGGGGGTCTTTCACTCAACCAGGGGTCTCCCACCTCAGCCCCTTTAAGACTTGGGGACTTCAACTCCCAGGATTCCTCAGCCAGCAGACCAGGGGTCTCCCAGCTCGGCCCCTTTAAGACTGGGGAACTCTGGGAGTTGAAGTCCACCAGTTTTAAAGCGGCCAAGGTTGGAGACCCTGACCAGCGGACAAGCAGGCTGCCGCTTCCAAACAGTCTCCAAGGGCAGCCCCCCGCCATAATTAGTATCATCCAAAAGAGGACCAAGATGTAGGTTCCCACCTTCGGTGCCTCCTGGCCAGGAAAGGGGTCAGATGGGGCCCTGGCCATGGGGGGGTCCCCCAAGTCAGAAATGGTGTAGGGTCTCCTGCTTGGGCAGGGGGTTGGACTGGATGACCTACAGGGTCCCTTCCAAATGCATTAGCCTAAAAGTCTCCTGGCTGCGGCTCCCACCTCTCTGCATGCAGGGGGACCCCCACTTTTACCCCGTCTCTAAAGTCTAGTTTGGGGTGCAGAAGGGCCCTCCGGAAACTCCCAGGATTGTAAGGAAAGACGAAAGGCAGTCTGGGGGAGACAGAAGAAGGCACCAGGAGGTGATTTTCTCCTTCCCAAAAAAGCTGAGCTGCTCTCTTTTTGTGTATGTGTGTGTGTGTGTGTGTGTGTGTAAGTTCATAATTGCTAGTTCAGGCTAAACACCGCCAGGCCCTCCAGGATGCCAGCGTTTTCTCACTGCTGATGCTTCCAGGGCTTGAAATTCTAACCTTCTACAAAAGCGTGGTTCTAGTCCTCAAGGTTTGTTACAACTGATAATTTAAACATTTAGACATTTTAAAAAAAGAGATTTTGCAATTAGAAGATCCTCGGAGGCCTGGCTGGGCAGGAACGTGACTCGAAAAAAAAATCATTTGAAAATGAAGGGCCCCTGAACAGGAGCGGAGGCAGGAGATCAAATCAAACCCAGTGCTTTGTCCAGGTAGATAAGATTCACAGAGTTGGAAGGGACCTTGTAGGTCATCTAGTCCAACCCCTGCCCAAGCAGGAGACTCTTCTACGCCATTTCTGACCGATGGCAGTCCAGTCTTAGTCTTGGAAGCCTCCAGTGGTGAAGCTCCCACAACTTCCGAGGGCAACTTCTGTTCCATGGGTGGATTGTTCTCACTGTCAAGAAATTTCTCCTTATTTCAAGGTTGAATCTCTCCTGGGTCAGTTTCCATCCTTTATTCCTTGTCTGGCCTTCGGGTGCCTTGGAGAATAGCTTGACCCCCTTCCTCCTCTCTGGGGCAGCCCCTCAAATATTGGAAGATGCTCTCCTGTCTCCCCTGGTCCTTCTCTTCCCTGGACTAGCCAGGCCCAGTTCCTGCAACGGTTCATCGCATGTTTTAGCCTCCAGTCCCCTCATCCTCCTGGTTGCTCTTCTCTGCACTTTTTCTAGAATCTCAACACCTTTTTTTATAGTGTGGTGACCAAAACTGGATGCAGTACTCTAGGTGTGGACTTACTAAGGCTTTGTAGAGTGGTGTTAGTCCCTGCCTTGATCTCGATTGTATCCCTCTGTTCATGCAATTTAGGATTGCATTGGCTTTTTTGGCTGCTGCTGCACACGGCTGGCTCCTATTTAGCTGGTGGATGGGGGAGATTCCGGGCTGGCCCAGCTGCCAAGAAGGCTTTCCCCATGGGAACTTCTGTGTGGTTGAGCACTGGCACCTTCCTGGCAGGATTGGCACGCGGAGCCCCAGAGCTGCCCTCAGCCTCTGGTTGTCTGCCTCTTCCTCCTCCCCCCTCCCAGCTCCTTGATTTACCTGCCCTGTCTCCACATCAGAGGGATTGGTTGGTACCCAGGAGGCCAGGTAGAAATTAACAGGATGAAAACCGAGTATACCAGCCGGTTGGCACAGACACAAAGGCAGTTGTGGTGGAATTAAGTGCCGAAAAGAAAGACACGAGTTGGCAGAAAAAATAAATAAACGCAAGCTTACTAAGTTAGACTGGATCTGATTATTTCGGTGAAGAGCCTTGGAGGAGAACATTCAGGGCGGAAAGTAGGGTGGGAGGCAGGGAAGGGCCAGGAGGATTGCCTGGGTAGACGCAGCCCTGCGTGGAATGGGAACCAGAAATTCCATCTCTTCCTGTTATGGGGCAAGGACTTTCCCTGTCTGGGGGGAGAGTGGGGGGGGGCTCCACGGTCTTGGTTAGGCAGAAAAGCGGGTCAGGGAAAAAATGGCTGAAAGAGCCCCCAAAATGGGGCTGGAACACCGGCCCGAATTGGCAGGAAAAGGCTTTGCTTCCAGGGGAGCCGCCCCCTGTGCCCTGTCTCTGCCCCGCCTAGTCTAACAAAGAGAAGGACCCAGGGGAGGGGACAGCAGCCTTCCAATACTTGAGGGGCTGCCCCTAAGAAGAGGGGTGAGGGGGGGTCCACCTCTTTTCCAAAGCTCCTGAAGGCCAGACAAGAAGCAACTCTCATCAAGGAGAGATTCAACCTGGAACTAAGGACAAATTTTCCAACAGGGAGGACAATTCACCAGTGGAACCGCTTGACACCAGAAGCTGTGGATGCTTCATATCAATGGAGGTTTTTAAGAAGATTCCATGGATGAAAATCCTAAAGGGGAATCTTGGGAAACTCTAAACAGTAGGATCATAGAAGCCCAGACCAGCACAATACCACCGAGAAAGAAAAACAAGAAATCCAAAGAGAAAATTGGGAGAAGATTAAAAGACAAAGTTATTTGAAAATTCCAGTCTGGCTATCGACTATTGAAGCATTTTCTTATCCTATGATATACAAAAAGGAACAAACAGATATGGGGAAATATTGAATGAAAAGGGTGAACTTAAATCTATGCAAAAACTAAAGGAACAAGGTATAAAGATGAATTGGTTCTCATATGCGCAAATACATTCAAGGTATGATAAAGATTTTGAAACAAAAGGTTTCTACGATAAACTGACTGACTTAAGATAAGATTTTGACAGGTACTGATGAAAAGGTGATTAAAAAATTGTATGGATACTTATTAGAAATTCAACTAGAAGAAGAACAAGTTAAAGAAACTATGATTGCTTGGGGGAAGAATTTTGCATATGGGATTGATCTAGAGAAATGGCAAAAATTGTGGTCTCAAAATTATAAAATGACAATGTCAACAGCATATAAAGAAAATTTGTATAAGATGTTTTACAGGTGGCATTTTCTCCCGACAAGAATAGCAAGAACGTTCAAGAATAAATCTGAAAAATGTTGGAAATGTCATCAGACACCTGGCTCATATTACCATATGTAGTGGACTTGTGCGGATGCTAAAAAATACTGGACTAAAATCCAAACATGGTTGGAAAAAATGACAAAAAAGCATATAGACTTGAAACCTGAGATATTTTTATTGGGAATTTTACCTGAAATATATAGTAAAGATTTGAAATACCTGATTGTAAATGTATTAACAGCGGCTAGGATTGTATTTGCTAAAAACTGGAAAAATGAGAAAATACCACCGCAGGAGGAAATCATTAAGAAAATATTGGAATGTGCTGAAATGAGTAGATTGACATTTGAAATCAGAGAACAAGATGATAAACAATTTTATAAAATTTGGGATCTATTCTATCAATGGTTAGACAATAAAACATGGTAATGAAATATGTAGATTCTTAGAAAATAATAAATATATAAAGATGTATTCTTTTCTTATATCTACAAAATGATTGTAGGATAGATTTGAGATGATAATATGAACTGTCATAAAACAAATTAAGTAAAATATGATTATTTCGTGAAACATGAATGAATAAAAGTATAGTCAAGTGATTGATTAACAATGATATTAATGTATTTAATATTGGATTGAAAATACAAGATTATACACAATATAATTGTAATTGAAGACTACGAAATGGAAGCACAAAACAATTTGTAAACCAACTGGCACACTGTTTGTATATATATGGAAGATGGCTTGATGTTTTTATGTTTTGTTTGTCTATGTTTGTCTTAAAAACCAATACAAATTTAAAAAGAAAAAGAAATCCAAGAAGCAACCAGCATGGCTGGTTCTCTTTGGCAAATTGAAAGAAAAAAAGGACAAGTACAAAAAATGGAAAGAAGGACGTACAACTAAGGCAGAATATCAGCAGGATAGCCAGAATCTGCAAAGACGAAGTCAGGATAGCAAAGGCTCAGAATGAACAAAGACTTGCAACAAAAGTCAAAGATAATCAAAAATAGTTTCTTCCAACATATAAATCACAAGAAAAAAATCGAGGAAACAGTCGGTCCACTAAAGAGAGAAGATGGCAGGGAAGTAACAGGCAGCAGAGAGAAAGCAGAACTGCTTAACTCATTCTTTGCATCCGTCTTCACACAAAAAGAAACTATAGCTCAACCCACCAAAAACTGTAAAAGACAGACCAGAAATAAAAGTTAAAATAAGCAAAAAAAACAGTAAGAGAACACCTGTCTGATCTTGATGAAAACAAATCACCAGGGCAGTAACTGTGAGAGGGATCTTGGAGTCTCAGTGGACAACCAGTGAAATAGGAGCCAGCCGTGTGCAGCCGCTGCCAAAAGAGCCAATGCAATCCTAAATTGTATTAACAGAGGGATACAATTGAGATCAAGGGAGGTACCACTCTATGAAGCCTTAGTAAGGCCACACCTAGAGTCCTGCATCCAGGTTTGGTCACCACACTATAAAAAAGGTGTTGAGACTCTAGAAAAAAAGTGCAGAGAAGAGCAACCAGGAGGATGAGGGGACTGGAGGCTGAAACATACGACGGACGGTTGCAGGAACTGGGCCTGGCTGGTCTAGGGAAGAGAAGGACCTGGGGAGACAGGAAAGCACCTTCCAATATTTGAGGGGCTGCCCCAGAGAGGAGGAGGAAGGGGGTCAAGCTATTCTCCAAGGCACCCGAAGGCCAGACAAGGAAGAATGGATGGAAACTGACCAAGGAGAGAGATTCAACCTGGAAATAAGGAGAAACTTTCTGACAGGGAGAACAATCAACCCATAGAACATGAGTTGCCCTTGGAAGTTGTGGGAGCTTCATCATCCCTGGAGGTTTCCAAGAAGAGATTGGACTGCCCTCCGTCAGAAATGGTGTAGGGTCTCCCGCTTGGGCAGGGGGTTGGACTAGATGACCTCCAAGGCCCCTTCCAACTCTGATGATCTGTTATCTGTTATCCGTCGTGTCACATGCAAGAAATCAGGAGCCAGGACAGAGTTCAAAAGGACCCCAGCTGGTCCTTGACTTACGACCACAACGGAGCCCAAAATTTCCATTGCTGAGCGAGATAGCGGTTAAGGGAATTTTTCCACCCAGGTTACAACCCTTTTTTGTTGCAGTTGTTAAGTGAATCCCTGCAGTTGCTAAGTGAGTCATGCGGTTGTTAAGTGAACCCGGCTTCCTCGTTGACTTTGCTTGTCAGGAGATCGCAAAAGGGGATAGCATGACCCCCCCCCCCAGTTCCCTGTGGCCGTCGTAAGTACGAGTCAGTTGCCGAGCGTCTGAATTTGAACACAGGGAGGCTGCAACGGTCATAAGAGTGAAACCTGGCCATAAGTCCCTTTTGTTCAGTGCTGAATGAATTGTTGTAAGAAGGGAACTCCTATACAAGTTTATTCCGTGTTATTTATACACAGCAACCTGAACTACTCATGGACAAAGGTCACTGGTGCCAGGTAAGAGGGGGCCTGGGGCCCTTGGGGGGGTAGAGACTCCCACCTGCTGGTGCCTTTGACTTTCGGGCATAGCCTGGTCACAGCCTGTGTTCTGATCTTGCCCAGAGAAGCCAGGTGGGCCACCAGAGGCAGCCGTGGTTGTGGTTCCCAGGGCACCCGGCCTCTCAGGGGGGCCCAGCTCAGAATAACAGAGACACGGAGGGACCTTGGAGGTCTTCTAGTCCAACCCCCTGCTCAGGCAGGATACCCTGCACCATTCCAGACAGTTGGCTGTCCAGTCTCCCACAACTTCTGGTGGCAAGTCGTTCCACTGGTTAACTGTTCTCGCTGTCAGTAAATTTCTCCTTAGTTCTTGGTTGCTTCTCTCCTGGATTAGTTTCCATCTGTTACTTCACCTTCTTCCTTCAGGGGCTTTGGAGAATAGCTGGACCCCCTCTTCTCCTTTGGGGCAGCCCCTCAAATCCTGGAGGATGCCATCATGTCGCCCCCGGCCCTTCTTTTTAATAAATTAGAGGTTCCTGCAACCGTTCATCGTAGGTCTTGGCCTCCAGTCTCCTAGAATCCTCTTGGTTGCTCTTCTCTGCCCTCTTTCCAGAGTCTCAACATCTTTTTTACAACGTGGCAACCAAAGCCGGATGCCAAATTCCAGGTGTGGCCTTTCCAAGGCCTTGTAAAGCAGCCTTAAGACTTCACGTGATCTTGATCCTGTCTCCCCGTTTATGCAGCCTAGGATTCTGTTGGCTTTTTTGGCTGATGTACCACACGGCTGGCTTATACTTAAATTATGCTCCAATAAGGACATCTTGTTGCTGTTCGCTGTGAAGTCGTGTCCGACCCATCGTGACCCCCATGGACCCCGTTCCTCCAGGCCTCCCTGTCCTCCACTGTCCCCCGGAGTCCCTTTAAGCTCAGGCCGACTGCTTCAGGGACGCCATCCAGCCGCCACCTTCTCTACCGTCACCCCCTTCTCCTTCTCTTGCGCTCCGTCGTTCCCAGCAGCATTCGGCTCTTCTCCGCTGGGTCCTTCCTTCTCATGAGGTGGCCAAAGTCTTTGAGCTTCCTCTTCAGGATCTGGCCTTCTAAGGGGCAGTCAGGGTGGATCTCCTCTAGGAGGGACCGGTTGGATGGCCTCGCAAGAGCCTTCTCCTCCAGACCCCGAGTTCAAAGGCCTCCATTCTTTGGTGCTCAGCCTTCCTTGGGGTCCCACTTTCACGGCCATGTGGGGAAAACCAGAGAGTTGGCTCTAGGCACTTTGGTTGGCGGGGGGGATGCCTCTGCTTTTGAGTAGGCCTAGCTTCGCCATAGCTTTCCTCCACAGGGACCAGCGCCTTTGGATTCCTCGGCTGCAGTCCCCATCGGCTAGGACTCCTAGCAGACAATGAACCTGGCCAGTCCTTGCCCAGGTGGGAAGCCTGACATTTGGGGAGGGGGGCACGGAGACCAAATACTTCCAAGGTCCCCCCAGAGGAAGGGGTCTAGCTGGGCAGGAGGACCCTCCTGATGCCCTTGTGGTCCCCTCTCTTGTGCAGGGGAGAGAGGGGAGGGGTTGAACTCTCCTTTGTGGACTCCTGTTTCACTGGCGCATCAGTCTTGGGTGGGATTCTCTTCCCTTCAGCTCGCCACCCCGTCCTCGGCATCTCCGAGTGACCAATGGGCAGGTTTTCCGCCTTTTGCTAGAGGCTGCCCAACTGACACCGGCCAGGAAGAGGGCTGGACTAGATGCCCTCTTAGGCCACTTCCAGGACTCTTTATGAGCTGGAAAGGCAGCAGCGTTGCTCGATCCTGTGGCGGTGAGTTCCACTTTCTGCAGCCCAATGGCTCCCTTTCAGGAAGGCGACTGTGGAGCCAGAAAAGGCTGCAGCTGACAATAAGACCCCCAAAGTGGTTGGAGCTGGGGGGAGAGAGGGAGGGAGGGGTCCCCCAGCTGGATGTTCCCCCCCCCCCCCTTTTCTTCCCAGCATGGAAGGAAATGCCTGGGGTGGAGGCAAATAGGGTGGGGGGAGGGTCACGGGGCAGCCATGTCCCCCCCCAAATCATTTCGGCTTCTGCCTCGCCTGCCAGTTGTCCTTCGTGAAAAGTTGTCTTGACACTATGATTGTTGATCCTGGACAATGCTGGCTTGTGGGGCCAGACAAGGATGCTTGCCTGCTTGGAGCCGGGGCGAGCCGTGGCCCCTCATCAGACCCTGCAAAGACTCGGGATGCCGCATTCCCACAAGTCGGGAGCCTCTCTTTGCTTGAGGTCTTTCCTCTTAAGAATCAGGGGTCTCCCACCTCGGCCCCATGAAGGCTGGTGGACTTCAACTCCCAGAATTCCTCAGACAGCAAAAATGGCCGAGGGATTCTGGGAGTTGGAAGTCCACCAGTCTTCAAGGGGCCAAGGTGGGAGACCCCTGCTCTGGGGTGGGAATGGGAGGTGTGGAACCTCCAGCTGCCAGGGCAGTCTACCTCCCCCCCCCCCCCGTGATGAATACATGGGACCCGCAGAGTAGGGGGCTTCTCCTCCTCCGGGGCCTTTGCGTTGAATGGGAGCCCCCCTCCTCGACCGCCATCCTGCCTGCTGCAAAGAGGGAGTTTTCCGTGGGCGGCTCTGCCGGTGGAATCAGCCCAGCCCAAGAAAAGGAGAGGCGACCCCACCCCTCCTCCCTCCCTCCCTCCCTCCTGAGAAATCCTGCTCTCCTTAATGAATCAAAAT
>NW_020769464.1:315335-327256 GCF_900518735.1 Pseudonaja textilis
GATGTCCCAGATGTGCTCAATTGGATTCAGGTCTGGGGAACGGGCGGGCCAGTCCATCGCATCAATGCCTTCATCTTGCAGGAACTGCTGACACGCTCCAGCCACATGAGGTCTAGCATTGTCGTGCATTAGGAGGAACCCAGGGCCAACCGCACCAGCATATGGTCTCACAAGAGGTCCGAGGATCTCATCTCGGTACCTAATGGCAGTCAGGCTACCTCTGGCGAGCACATGGAGGGCTGTGCGGCCCCCTAAAGAAATGCTACCCCACACCATTACTAACTCACTGCCAAACTGGTCATGCTGGAGGATGTTGCAGGCAGCAGAACGTTCTCCACGGCGTCTCCAGACCTGTCACGTCTGTCACATGTGCTCAGTGTGAACCTGCTTTCATCTGTGAAGAGCACAGGGCACCAGTGGCGAATTTGCCAATCTTGGTGTTCTCTGGCAAATGCCAAACATCCTGCACGGTGTTGGGCTGTAAGCACAACCCCCACCTGTGGACATCGGGCCCTCATACCACCCTCATGGAGTCTGTTTCTGCAGCCACATGCACATTTGTGGCCCACTGGAGGTCTTTTTGCAGGGCTCTGGCAGTGCTCCTCCTGTCCCTCCTTGCACAAAGGCAGAGGTAGCGGTCCTGATGCTGGGTTGTTGCCCTCCTACGGCCGCCTCCACGTCTCCTCATGTACTGGCCTGTCTCCTGGTAGCGCCTCCATGCTCTGGACACTATGCTGACAGACACAGCAAACCTTCTTGCCACAGCTCGCATTGATGTGCCGTCCTGGATGAGCTGCACTACCTGAGCCACTTGTGTGGGTTGTAGACCCAGTCTCATGCTACCACTAGAGCGAAAGCACCGCCAGCATTCAGAAGTGACCAAACCATCAGCCAGAAAGCATAGGAACTGAGAAGTGGTCTGTGGTCACCACCTGCAGAACCACTCCTTTATTGGGGATGTCTTGCTACCTGCCTCTGCTTTCCACCTGTTGTCTATTCCATTTGCACAACAGCACGTGAAATGGATTGTCAATCAGTGTTGCTACCTAAGTGGACAGTTTGATTTCACAGAAGTGTGATTGACTTGGAGTTACATTGTGTTGTTTAAGTGTTCCCTTTATTTTTTTTAACGGTGTATTTTCTATCTATCTACCTACATCTATCCATCCATCTCCATCTACCTATCTATCACCTATCTATCACCTATCACTGTTTGGCTTGGTGGCAGCAGTGTCTCAGATAGAAAGTCCCTACAGAGAGTAGTAAGTACAGCCGAGAAGATCATAGGAAGCTCCCTTCAGGATGCTGCTTATAAGCGCTCTGTGCTGAGAGCTCGGAGCCTTGTGAGAGACCCCCCCCACCCCCCCTTCATGACCTATTTCTGCTGCTCCCCCCTGGGAGGAGGTTTCGAAGTGTTTCTAGCAAGATTTCCAGATCCTGCAACAGCTTCGTTCCCAAGTCCATCAGCCTGGGAAACTCGCAAGATTAGCTTTTCTCGCCATGCGCATGTATGCGTCCGAAGTAGACTGTGTTACTTGTCATATATGTGGGTATACGCACATTTATTTATTTAGTCATGCTTAGGTAGGGTATATTGGAAGTGGCGACCCTTTGAGAGCTGCATGCAATGACATTTCATTGTAATATATGCCAATTACTGTACATTCAAAGTGACAATAAAGTTATTATTCTATTCTATTTCTATTCTATACCATCTGTCTGTCTGTCTATCTCTCTCTCTATAAATATATCATCTACTATCTATTTTAGTTTATAATGCACCCAACTCATTATCCAAAGCACCCCTACTACTGCTGGCTAATGTTAACTAATAGTTTGATGGCTCTAACGTGTTGTCACCGGTCTGTTGGTGCCCCCTTTGCAATACGGACCAATTTAACAACTTCATTAGAGCGCAGCACCATAAATAAAGGAAGGGGAAGCGCCAGGTGTGAGGAGAGGGGGCCGGAGGGTGGGAGAGGAATGATTGATGGGGGCCTGTCTTCTGCATGCGGGGGGGGGGGCAGTCCTCAGCCCCAGAAGATGAGACACAAGCCGAGGCTGCTCTGGGTGACCCACGGCAAGTCGTGCTGCGGCCGAGGGAACCTTCTGGAATCCTCTGCAAGTCTCATCGGGCCTGGCAGCCCAGGGCTGTTGCAGTGGGGGGGGGGTTGGGGGGGGGAGGGACCCCTGCAACTCCTCTGCCGTCCGTGGCCTGGCAGAGGCTGCTCCACAGGGGCTCCGGCCTCCTCCGTCGCCCCTCGGCAGGGGGAGCCTTCCTTCTTCCACACCGCTTCCCTGGTCCTCGACTTATGACCACAAGGGACTCCATTGCCAAGCCAGGCCGTTGTTAAGGTGAGTTGTGCCCCCCCTGACAATTCCGCTCAGGACTTCCCTCACTTTTCTTACAATCTTTCTTGCTGCAGTTGTTAAGCAAACGGTGTGGTCATTAAGCGAACCCTCCTCCCACCCCCCCCCCCCCATTGACTTTGCTTGTCCTTGGAAAAGAGGATGCCGCAAACCGTCATAAGTCCGTGCCGGTCGCCAAGCAGCTGAATTTGGATCACGTGACCCACAGGGGCAGCTGCCAACGGTCGCAAGTGTGAAAACCGGCCATAAGTGAGTTTCATCAGCGTCATCGTTAAGTTCAGTCGCTCAATGAGTGGTTGTAAGTCAAGGACTGCCTTTCCTGGCTGCAGAGGAGCGAAGCCCCCTCCGTGCCCAGCACCATCCAGGGCCCTGCGTTGCTTTGCCCTGTGGTGGAGAGGAGGAACTTGGGTGGCATTTCCGGGACGAAGGGAAACGTGTCCCGTCCCCCCCAGCAGCCTTTTGGGGTCCCCTCAATGGCCGCCACTAAGCGTGTTGGTCTCTTCTTCCTCAAAGAGAGAGGTTTCCTGGGGAGCCAATTTGGGCCCCAACTCTATTTTCGGTCTCGGGGTCTCACGGGTAACTGTGAGTCCGAGGGGACGATCCCTTAAACAGGAGCCAGCCTTGTGCAGCAGCCGCAGCCGCTGCAGCCAAGGAGGCCAATGCGACCCTCGGTGGCATCAAGAGAATCGAGATCAGGTGGAATGTTGATACCACTTCGCAAGGCCGGGTAAGGCCTCACCTGGAATCCTGCATCCCGTTTGGGCTGCCATGATATGAAAAAAAGGTGTTGAGACTCTAGAAAAAGGGCAGAGAAGAGCAACCAGGAGGATGAGGGGACTGGAGGCTGAAACATATAATGAACGGTTGCAGGAACTGGGCCTGGTTAGTCTAGGGAGGAGAAGGACCAGGGGAGGCAGGAGAGCATCTTCCAATATTTGAGGGAGGGGCTGCCCCAGAGAGGAGGAGGAAGAAGGGGTCAAGCTATTCTCCAAGGCACCCGAAGGCCAGACACGGAATAATGGAAGGAAACTGCCCAAGGAGAGATTCAGCCTGGAAATAAGGAGGAATTTTCTGACAGAACAAAGAACCAAATGGAACAGAAGTTGCCTTCAGAAGTTGTAGGAGCTTCATCCCTGGAGGCTTTCAAGAAGAGACTGGACTGCCATCTGTCAGAAATGGTGCAGGCTCTCCTGCCTGCGCAGGGGGGTTGGACTAGATGATCTACAAGATCCCTTCCAACTCAGTTATCCTGTTATTATTCTGTTATTCAGAAGTTGTAGGAGCTTCATCCCTGGAGGCTTTCAAGAAGAGACTGGACTGCCATCGGTCAGAAATGGTGTAGGGTCTCCTGCTTGGGCAGGGGGTTGGGCTACAAGGTCCCTTCCTATTCTGTTATTCTATTCTAAATATAAAGAACGGTTGCAGGAACTGGGCCTGGCTGGTCTAGGGAAGAGAAGGACCAGTGGGGACAGGAGAGCATCTTCCAATATTGGAGGGGCTGCCCCAGAGAGGAGGAGGAAGGGGTCAAGCTGTTTTCCAAGGCCCCCAAAGGCCAGACAAGGAATAATGGATGGAAACTGACCCAGGAGAGATTCAACCTGGAAATAAGGAGAAACTTTCTGACAGGGGGGACAATTAACCAGTGGAACCACTGGCCTCCAGAAGTTGTAGATGCTCCAACACTGGAAGTTTTGAAGGAGAGATTGGATCACCATTTGTCTGAAGTGGTGTAGGGTCTCCTGCCTAAGCAAGAGGTTGGACTAGAAGACCTCCAAGGTCCCTTCCAACCAGTGATGGGATTGAAATTGTTTTACTACTGGTTCTGTGGGCGTGGCAGGGGAAGGAGACTGTAAAATCTCCAGTCAGAGGTGGGATTGGCCGGTTCTCCGAACTGCTCAAAATTTCCGCTTCCCGTTCTCCAGAACTGGTCAGAACCGGCTGAATTCGCCACCTCTGCTTCTTCTGACGTGTGGTGGTCGAGGGACACGGACGCACCGCTTCCTTGGTGTGCGGATTCTGAAATGCAGGAACCGCCGTCTGTTCGGCGTTTTTGGTCAGCCTGGAGAAAGGATGGCTGGTGGGGGGGGAACCAAATAGGGATGGGCTTAACACCCCCCTCCCCCCCCCCCCGCAATCCTGCTGTTTTACAAGGGGAAAAGGAGGGGCGGGGCGGGGCGGGGCGACAGAAGCTAGTAGGTTCTGTATGGGGTGCCTGGGAACTCTGCAGCGCCCCCTCCTGGGGAAAGTGGGTTGGGCAGCGGGAGAGGCCCGGTTTTCACCTTCTTCATCCCAGCATCATGCAATCACTCTGAAGTTTCCTAAAATAGCCTTGACAACCATTTAACTGGGATGGGAGGAGAGCTTCTGCCTTGAGCAGGGGGTTGGACTGGATGACCTCCCAGGTCCCAGCCCTAGGATTCTATGACTTAGGGAGGGAGGGAGGGGAAAGGAGAGTGGAAGGAGGGAGGGAGGGAAGAGGAAGGGAAGGAAGGGGAAGGAAGGAAGGAAGGAAGGAAGAAGGAAGGAGGAAGGAAGGAGGAATGAGGGAGGGAGGGAGGAAGGGAGGAAGTAAAGAAGGAAGGAAGGGAGGAAGGAAGGAAGTAAAGAAGGAAGGAAGGAAGGAAGGAAGGAGGGAGGGAGGAAGGAAGGAAGGAAGGAAGGAAGGAAGGAAAGGCAATGGGTAAAAGAAATAAATCCAAGCTGGAACTAAGGAGTGATTTTCTGGCCATGAGAACAATTAATTGCTTGCCTGATGAATAATTAAAAATTAATCAGTGGAGGGTTGTGAGGGTCCCATCCCTGGAGGTTTTTAAGAGATTAGACAGTCATTTGCCTGGGAAGGTATAAAGTCTCCTCCTTGGGCAGGGGGCTGGACTAGATGCCCTTCAAGGTCCCCTAGGGTTCTGTTCTTTGAAGGCCTTTGGAGGAACTGAATGCTGGGGCTCGTCCTGCACCCCCAAACCCTTTGGGATCTTCTAACGGGCAGCAGGGCATCCGAAGGTGCCCTGGGGGAGCCCCTCCCCCCTCCCCATGCCGCACAAGGGCTGCCTGGACCTGCCCGGGGGGGGCGGGGGGGGATTGGGTGCGCGATCCAGCCGAAGGCATCCATGTTCGCTGGCTGTTCAGTTGGGTTTGGCACAGGGGTCCCCAAACTGGACCACTTCGAGACTGGTGGACTTCCACTCCCAGAATTCTCCAGCCAGCATAGCATGGGGATCTTGGAGGTCAACTAGTCCAACCCCCTGCTCGAGCAGGAGATCCTGTGCCAGGAGTTGGAAGTCCACCAGTCTTTGAAAGCAAACTTTATTGAATGTACAATTAAAATAAATGAACAAACATAGAAAACACAACGTAGAAAAACAACGACGACGAATAAAGGGCAATTCCATTATTGACAGTTTGTGGTTCCTTATGTTATTGGTGTCATACTGACAATTAAATCTTAATGCGAGTAAATAGTTACTACCGTTGTAGGTTAATCTCCTTTACAGTTGAATAATGTTTACTATCCGGGGTGGCGAATTCAGCCGGTTCTGACCAGTTCTGGAGAACCGGAAGCAGAAATTTTGAGTAGTTCGGAGACCCGGCCAATCCCACCTCTGCCTGGAGATTTTATAGTCTCCTTCCTCTGCCACGCCCACCAAGCCACGCCCACAGAACCAGTAGTAAAAAAAATTGAATCCCACCACTGTTTACTATTATATTATCTATTTTTGTTCTATCCAACGTTCCCACCTTTTGTAATATTGGAAGTCCCACCAGTCTTAAAGTGGCCCAGTTTGGGGATCCCTGTTTTAGCCTAGTTCTGGGCTACAACTAAGCCGGTGACATCAGCAGGGCGCATCTTTGGGCTGGTGGACTTCAGTTCCCAGAATCCCTCAGCCAGGGGAATGCTGGGAGTTGGAGTCCAGCGGTCTTAAAAGCGGCCCCCTCTGGGCTAAATGAATCACACAGAGTCGGGCTACCCGTGGATTATTTGCCGGGGTGACTTTGCGCTCGCCGAGCTCCACCAGAAAAGTGGGAAGGACTGCGAGCCCAGCAGAGTTGAGGTGCAGAGTCAGGGCTGGGGTGGGGGTGGGGGTCCCCAAACGTGGCCACTTTAAGACTTGTGGACTTCAACTCCCAGCATTCTCCAGCTGAGAATGCTGGGAGTTGAAGTCCACAAGTTTTAAAGTGGCCAAGTTTGCTCTAGTGACAGACAGGGGGGCCCAGGGTGCAGAACAGCCCCCCCGCCCATGTCAAAGCGGAGCCAGCAAGACTCCCTTCACCCCCCATTGGGGAAGGGGGGGGATCTGAAAGGATCTGGGGGTGCAAAGAGCAATTCTCTTTCCTGAATAGGGGGCGATTTCCTTCCCCAGCACGTGTCCCCAACCTCCGTCGGAGCAGAGGGAAGGAAAAGGCCCGTTGTGTCCTCCTGGGCCACCGCGGTCCTCGACTGGCAACGGTTCATTTAGTGACCATTCAAAGTTACAACTGAGGAAAGGGATTTGGGGCCATTGTTCCCACTTTCGATCCTGTGGTCACGCAATCGAATTTCACACAGTTGTCAACGGACTCAGATTTACAACGGTCGCAGTTCCTTGGGGGTCATGCGATCCCCTTTTTTGCGACCTTCCGGCAAGCAAACTCAACGGGGGAAGCCGGATTTGCTTAACAACGGAGTTCCTAACCGAACAACCGCAGGGACTCACTTAACAACGGTGGCAAGAATGGTTGTGAAAGGGGGCGGAGTTCACTGAGCAAAGGCCTGGCTTGGCAATGGAAACGGCGGTCGTTCAGCCGAGGACCTGCCTGTGTTTTCAATGCCCCCCCCCCGCCCCCACAAAGGCCCACAAAGTACCCAGGAAGGAGGCGTGGCTGAAAATGGGTTTATTTGACCGACTTCCGGTCTCCTTGTGTCCGGACGGGAGCCCAGGGGCCGGCCCTGGCGGGAGATGTTGCAGTCCAGCTGAGAGGGAAGCGTCAGGCCGGGGGCCGGGCAGGCAGCTGCGTCCAGAGGTTGGGGGCGTGGCCGGCAGGAGCAGGACTGGGGCGGGCACAGAGGTGCCCTGCGGAAGCTGCTCTACCCGTGGTGGGCATAGGGGCAGCCCCCCCCGAGCCTTGTGCCAGGCCGCCCCCAGCGCTGCTTAGGCAGAAAATCAAGTCTCGCTGGCTGGCAACACGGCAGGCTGGGCGTCCTTCGGGGGCAAGGGAGGCTGGTGCCCAGAGGACCCGTGCCCATCCTCAAGGGCCGGGCCGGTCTGAGCTACGTTGTGCCCCCCCCCAGAGCGAGGCCACCGGATGCCCAAGAAACCAGCTCAGGGCCGGGCAAGCTGCTCCGAGTTCAGGTCACCCTCTTCCCTCCCCCCCGCCCCCGTCAGCATCGGGTGGCGTTGACGTGGGCCCAGGCTGGAAACTGGCGCAAGTTGAACATGGGTACACCCCAGGTGTTGATGGCCAGCATGATGGTCAGCACGCCCAGGATGTTGAGCATAAACCCGGCTTTGACCTGGGAGGGCAGAAACAAAACCCAGCCGCGTCAGAACCTGGCAGCGAAGGGCCCGCAGAGCCTCCCTATCCAAGGGCGGTCTACCCCGGGGCTGTTTGGTGGTGGAAAGGAGGCAGCTCCTCCAGCCCACAAGCAGGGCGGGAAAAGTCCCTTCGGCGCCTGATGTTCAGGGAGAAGCTGCCGGTCACTGGAGGCTCCGCGTTGTTGCGGCCATGGACGAGGAAGCGGCACCAGGAAGGTTTCTGGCTTCCAAGCCCGGCGAAGTGGGCCTTGCCTGAGGGTGGGGTGGTGGGCTCTGTTTCTGCCGGGCCAGGAAAGAACCCCAATTTCCCTACCCCCACCCACAAAGGGACGGGGCTCACCATGTCGATGACGCGGAGGTTGCCGTAGGAGAAGACGATGGCGTTGGGCGGCGTTGCCACCGGCAGCATGAAGGCCAGAGAGGCGGCCAGGGTGCAGGGCAGCATCACGTAGAGGGGGTTCAGCTCAATGGCCTGGGCCTGCGGGGGGGGGGGGCAGGGGGGGTCTCAGCACGGGGGGAGGGGGTGCCCGAGTGGCCTGGAAGCCTCCCCTCCCCCTCCTTCTTTCCCTCCCTCTTTCCTTCCTTACTCCCGCCTTCCCAAATGCTACGTCCTTCCTACGTTCTCCTCACCTTCCTCCCTTTCCTTTCCTTTCCTCCCCCTCCACCCTTCCATTCCCCCTAATCTTCCTTTCCTTTTTCCTTTCTTTTCCCTTCCCTCCCTTCTTTTTAATCCAGGGGTCCCCACTGGGAGAGGAAGCCTCCAAGGTCCCAAGTGCGAAGAGCTCTCTTTTCAGGTGACATCCTTCCTACATCTTCCCTCCTTCCCTGGGAATCCTTGGGGGCAGCCGGGGAGGCTCTGGCCAAGCCAGGCGAGGGGGGGGTCGTGCCAGCCCCCTCCCCGCTCTCACCATGGATGCCAGGATGGGCAGGAAGAGGGTGGTGGTGGCCACGTTGCTGGTGCACTCGGTGAAGACGGCCACCAGCAGGCAGAGCAGGAAGGTGATGGCCGGGTGGGGGATGTTCTGCAGCGGCGTCAGCTTGTTCCCCAACCAGCTGGACAGGCCGGAGACCTGAAAAGGACCCCGGAGGAGCGGAAAAAGCGCCTGAAGTTGGTCCTCCCCCCCCCAGCGCTCCCCCTCCAGAACGGGCCCCGGAGGCACCCCGGCATGCTTGCCATGCGCTCCGGGCAGAGGCGGTGCCAGCGCGCCCCCTGCTCCCGCTGATGCCACCCCCGGGCAGCCCGGACTTCCCCACACACGGGGACCCCGACCCTTGCCCCCTGCGGGGACGGGGGGCGCCCCCTGGGGGCGGGAAAGGGCTCCTCCGGATGGCCAGCAGCCCCCCCCCCTGCCCAACTGAGCTCGGGGCAGCTCCTCACCTCGCTGCCTTTGGCCAAGGCGAAGCCCCCGCCCAGGAGGATGACGATGTTCCAGGGCATTTGCCGGTTGACGGTGGTCCAGTCCAGGAGGGCGGGGGGCGCGCGGATCTGGCCCGGGCTGCCTGCAAGAGAAGCGGGGAGGAAGCCCCTCAGCTCCGGCCATTCACTCCACCCTCCCTTGAAACCAGTTTCCCCTTGACCCCTCCCCCCCATCTGGTGGTGCTTTGTTAACTTGAGGGGGGGTCTTCCTCTCAAGGTGAAACCAGTCCCCCCACTTCGCCTCCCCTCCCAATTTCCTAAGGGGCAGAAAAAACTGGGTTGATTTGACCAGAAGTGGCCTCATCTTTTGGATGGGGGGGGGGGAATATCAGGGGTCTCCACCCTGGGCCACTTTATGGCTGGTGGGCTTCACCTCCCAGGATTCCTCAGACCACAAAAGTGGAGTTGAAGTCCCCACAGTCTGAAAGGGGCCCAGGTCGGAGACCCCTTCACAATAAAACCACGTGGCTTCTTCCAAACTCCAAATGCCCTTGTTGAAGTTTTCTCCTCTCTCTGCCCCCCCCCCCCCCCCAATTTATTCTTGGTTAGGGCAAGTTTTAGATGGGCAGCTGGGGAAGGCAGGAGAGACCCCCCCCATCCTCCCTCCTTGGCTCCAAGGTCAGTGAATCTGGACCCCTGAAACGCTCCCTCCACGGCCAGAAAAGAATCGGGGCAGAGGTGGAAGGAGGAAGAGGTGGTTCCACCCGATCCCTTCTGATCTCGGGGCTCCTGAGTGAGCTGCCAGCCGAGTGGAGGCCCTCCAGACCCCTCGCTTGAACCTTCCCAGGAGGGGTCTGCCAGGAGGGCCACCCCCCCCGGGCTTCTCCCTCTGCCAGCCTGGACCCTCTCCGCTTACCTTCCTGCTGGGCCCCGGAAGAACACCTGGGCAATTCGGAGGGGATTAAGAACATCAGGAGGGCGATGAAGATGACCACGGTGGCGTCCGTGATGTGGCTGTAAGACAGAGTCCAGTGTCACTCAGCCCCCCCACCCCCACCCCCCGGCTGAGACCGGGTTGGAGGGAGAGGCCTGAAAAGGGGAGGGGCCTTTGGCTGCCTCAAACACAGCTCCGTTACGTTTCATTACGGTGAAATGAAGGATATTATGAAGCAGACATTGTAAAAATAGAGGTTTGCTTGGAAAGGATGATATGAACTTACAATCAAAGGCTAATAATGGTGTGATAACAATATAATATGGATAGCTGATTTACATCACATGAACTTTAATTCAAGTTTAGAAGGGAAAGACTAATATGAATATCGTGAACAAGAGATCTGTACCAACCGACACAAGGTACAATGGACAGATGGTTTTATTAGATGGTTTGTATTTGTGTTTTGTCTGTTTGTTGTCAAAATAAAAATAATATTTATAAAAAAAAACACAGCTCGGGGGGTGAGGGGTGGAGGCAACGGGAGGACCCAAAGCAGTGGTGGGATTTTTTTTAAAATAGACTTTATTGATCTTTTATAGCTTTCAAAAAAACCCAAAAATAAATAAAACAAGTAAAAAGTAAAAATCTCTTAAATTCAACAATTAATTCAACAAACTGTGGCAATTTTCTTATACTGCTATTTTGTGTGTTGTTTACAAATATATACAATTTATGCAACTATAAACATTTAACTTATGTATTGTTTATCCTTAATTCATCAACCTTTTAACTATCTTTGTTCGATCCGGTCATACCATCGTTCCCAAATTTTATAGTATTCAGTCTCCTCTTTCTCTTTTAACATCAACATTAGTTTGTCCATCTCAGCACTTGTCACTGTTTTTTCAATAATAAACAATTCATCTGAAGCTATAGGTGGGTGTTTCCAGCATTGGGCCAAAGCAATTCTAGCTGCCGTCAGAATATGTAATATTATATATTTTATATTTCTCCCATATTTTTTCTTAAATATCCCCAATAAAAATAATTCCGGTTCCGCTTCTATTTGTGTTTTAGTAATCTCTTGCAACCATTTTTTGATTTTTAGCCAATATTTTGGGGTCTCTGGGCAAGACCACCAGCAGTGGTGGGATTCTACCAGTCTCCCTAACCAGCTGGGTGATCGTGCACTTTCTGGGCGCGCATGCAGCTTTCCAAATGCCTGCTGAGGCTCTGCCGAGCCAATCAGCTGATCGTTGGTAGCATTTTTGGCAACCAGTTCAGGCGAACCAGGGCGAACCGGTTGCACCACAGACCCAAAGGCAGCTTATCCAGAGCTCCAAGACCTCCACCCTGAGACAGGCACCCTCCTCCTCACCTCTTTGCCCTCTGGCTGAAGAGTGCGTTGGCCCATCCGGGCATGAAGCCAGGCTCCCGTGTGAACCAAAGGACCACCAGGGCGATGAAGAGGATGAGGACAGCCGCCTCGGAGAACTTCATCCGGCCCAACGCCCGGTACTCGCTCTTGATGATGCTGTAGGCCTGCTCGGATTTCCGCTTCTCCTCCTTGCTGGTGCCGCAGCCGAAATTCTTCTTGAAGCTGTGAGGTCAGAGGGGAAAGGATGTGGGGGGGGGCAGCCGGCAGAGAGGATTCTCCACCCCCCTGGAGAGGGTCAACCGGGCAGGAGGTCTCTCTGGACCAGGGGTCTCCAGCCTTGGCCACTTTCAGCCTGCAGGACTTCAACTC